>BSQZ01000025.1:8057500-8317500 GCA_033239005.1 Lamellibrachia satsuma
GCACATAATTTATTATTATATTGATGAAATTTGAAATGGAGAATTGAGAGGTGCAGTAGTTCTGGGTTCAAAACCTGAACCATGCAAAATAAATATATCATTATATGCATATGTACAATTGCACCCTGGCAGTGGCCACCCCAGCAGTGACCGCCTTAATACCAGCATTTATAGGTCGACTTGGCAATAATGTTCTGAAACTGGAAAAGGTTGGTAGTTGAATGATACATTGTTACACGATCAAATTGTAGTACTTAACCACAACGCACAGGCTGGTCAGTTTATAGAAGTCCTACATTGTAGTACTTAACCACAACGCACAGGCTGGTCAGTTTATAGAAGTCCTACATTGTAGTACTTAACCACAACGCACAGGCTGGTCAGTTTATAGAAGTCCTACATTGTAGTACTTAACCACAACGCACAGACTGGTCAGTTTATAGAAGTCCTACATTGTAGTACTTAACCACAACGCACAGGCTGGTCAGTTTATAGAAGTCCTACATTGGTCCCCGCAATGTTGACTAGAATTCAGGCCTTCTTTAAAGGGGCCAAAATATTGGCCCAAACTACCTCCCATATCCAACAACTTTGTCCTGCCCCCCAATATTCAGCAGCTTCCGGTACCTAGGTGTAGTATCTAGGTGTAGTATCTAGGTGTTGAACCTATATAATATGTGTATAGTAATAGTGTGAATTATTTTCGGAGAAAAACTAGAGTTATTTGCTCACTTAGTGATTTATTTATTCAAATTAAAAATGTAACGTCTACATGCTTCAAGTGTGAATGCAAAGTACATTACAATATAAGATTACACAAGCAGTAAGCTGCACTATGTGTGTCATCCACACGCACGCACGCACGCACGCACACACACACACACTGGCTACCTAAGCCCTGAACACAGCTCTACGTAGTGCAGTGTTTGCCTGTCACTGAGTGGATTCATTGAGCACAGTCCTACTAAATCACTAAGTCACACAAGTCAATTGATTTTGTTCAGTGAATGAAGTATTCCACTTTGCAACGATCTCACTGCATGTGTCCAAGCATGTATTTAGCACTGAGAATGCAGCCGTGTATGTATATCACCTTATTAGTAGAAATATTACTGTTGGCAAAGATTAAAGCAGTCTAATTGTAGTGCATATACCTGCTATATCTGGAGTCCTGGACAGCACTCAAGTTCAGATCCATGAAGTTTTGTTCACACTAACTTTAGATTGACCAGTATTGTTTGTGTACAGGCATGTTCAGTTCTACTACACTGATGACTTGGTTTATGAAAACAACTGTTAGAAAATATAATGATTTCTTAGCAAAATAGCATCTGAAAAAAGCTGTCATTGACCACATAGAAAATATCCAGACATATCTCTCGTTCTATGCTCCCACATGTTAATTGGAAAAAAGAGAAAATGGTGTTTTGTATGTACATGTGTATAACTATGACATCAGGTATCATGCACATAGTAAGGCTGATTGTTTCATTTCAGTGTACAATTGATTGTGATTTTGTGAAGCCTTTTTATTCAACATCATAACAAATGTATCCCCAAAGTAGTTCCTGCATTAATAGTTAACAAGATCATAAAGATCACAGTGTGGGTGGGTGTTATAGCACTGTTTTTACTTTAAAAGTACTATTTCTTGTAAAGATGAGATATTAATGCAAACTGCCTTTCATTGCTTCTGATATAGACAGCTGCACGAGGCTGTTGTGAATTGTTCTTATTCCTTCTTTGTTGAAGAGTCTTGTTTGAGGTGCCAAATTTGCAGCATATATGCATTGCACTTCACTGTTGACAGGACACATTTGCGTCCAATAAATGCTGCATCTCATGTTCCTATTGTAATGGAATTGCTGATTGCTTTATTCTCATTAAATTATCCCATTAATTGTTTCACTTGACGCATCTCACAAACAGGTTGAACTTGAAGTAGTGGTACTTTGTGCTTAATAACGCAATCTTCACTACTTCGTAAACATCCTAAGCTGTCATCTCCTGCCTTAATGTGGGTGATGGCATTCATTCAAGGGGCCAAAATTACGTGACTCGCGAAAAATCGTGATTGCATTTTACGACAGTGTGTGATATTCGGTACTTGTCATACTTGCAAGCTATTTCATTAACACACAATGCAGTCACAAGGGATGCACGTTAATAATTCTTGGATGCTTACATTGTTACAAGATAAATTGAAGGCATGTTGTGTCAGTTAAAACCCTTTGAAAGCAGGTGGTAATTCGATAATTGATAATGTGGTAAAGCGTCGGGCTTTCGGTCGAAGGGACCAGGTTTCAAAACCACTTCCGCCATTTTGAAGCTTGGGCAATTTCGTTCACCAAACTTTACCTGTGTCTTTCGGAAGAGATAGTAAGAACCATTAGTCCCTTCTACCTGGTGTCTATGCCAGAGGAAGTAAAAGATCCCGCACAGGGAAATAGAAAAAACCTATGATAGCCTCCCTAACATTGGAAATAAGTGTACTTTGGTGTGTTTAATGTGTTATCCTCGGTATTACTGGATACCAAAAAAATATCAACAATCAATCAACAATATTGGGTTGATTACATGGCACTTGATGTGAAGGATATGGTTCACCTCACATGATGTAACAACATTCATGCAACTACAACATTTTGAATATGTTTGATAAAGTTTTATAGAAACACGATTGACATCATTCATATATGTATCAAGACATATCTGGTATGGTAATTATACAATAGTATAGCTATAGTATTAATCAGGCAGCTTTTGAAATGTTCATTAATTCTACAAAACACATAAACTCTTAATCCATTTATGAGCATTTAATATTGAGACAAACATCAGGTAATAAGTTCCAGGCATGGGTTAATTTCAACTGTTAATTTGTTAATTTAATTAACTCATTTAATTTAATTATTTAACTTTTCCAGAAAGGCTAATTTAATTAATTAGCTTTACCAAAATGGGTTAATTTAATTTAATTGACAAATTCCTAATTAACTCTCAATGAAGTGCTCATTTAGCAGTTGATATTACTGGATAGTTCATGTTGATGTTAGCCGGGTGTTTCCAGAAGGCCTTCAGACACTATTCCAGTCACTAGCCTGAGAGAAATCAGGTTCAGGCCTGTGTGAATGGGAGGGAGAACATCATAGGGCAGATATACACTGTACCAACTGGGGTGGACTGGTCATTCAGGCACATGTAAATTGGTGGGAAGGCCTAGACTATAGAATGTCCTCTGGTAGGCTGATAAATTGATGGCTAATCATGGCTTCAGCAAATCTCTGTTTAAAGTAAACATTTACCGCTGGCGACTTGCATCCAAGTGGACCTATTGCACCAATAAATGTTGTGTGTGGACATATAACTGTTAATTGGGAGTTGTGGAGAAAGGTAATGTAGCTATAAATATTATATAAATATAAAACATTTCTACCAGTACATGATTTTATTGTTAATTGAATTAAAATAATTTTTTATTTAATTGAAGAATTTGGGGATTAATTTAATTTAATTGACCTGAGAAATATGTGAGGCTAATTTAATTTGAACATTTCTGAGTTAATTGTAATTTAATTAATTAAGTTTTTCAGGTTAATTGCCCCAAGCCTGGTAATAACATTAACATTGATAGATATATGTGACATTGACAGTAATGCACATTTCACATGTATTGTCTGGTGAAAATATGAAGTAAAATAATAATTTAAACAGAGTCAGAGAAACACATTTTATGTAATTCATAATTTGTCTATATATCTAGATAACTGCCCAATGTCATATTTCCTAATACTTACTTTCCGTTGGTCCTACTCATGAGCGTAACCTGAACATGCTATTAGACGGCTCTGTGAGGTCCTTCCTGCTGAGAATATCAATGTCTGCTCTCTCATCATATCCAGGGTTATTCTACACTGTCTTCAAATCTCTTGCTGCAGATGCCCAGTTTCTATGTCTATAGAAGTTGTTGAATTCAGCAGCCTGCTAATAGCTTCTGGCTTGTTGGCTTCATAAACCACAGTGCATTAAATTGGTAACACATTAGCACTGGACATGTTAACTTGTTGACCCATGATTACTTGATACACCTGCAATGTTGCTATGCATTCTGACTTGTCTTATGTTACATTGTACGGACCACCAAACAGGAGAACAGGATAATTATAGATTCCTGCCACAGAGATTTGTTGTAATTCATTGAGCATGTCTCGGACGTACATTGTCTTGTAGGCTTGCGTGCACAAGCTGCATATTTATTGTATTGTAACTGTGTGTTGGAATAAAGGATTGATTGATTGTATATAATTTAATCTCGCAAACACAACAGCCAGGAGCAGATTTTAAAAAATGTCCATGTTTGCTGTGGCCATAACATGGTTGCCCAGTTGCCACCATGGAGGTATAGAAGCAAGTGACAGCCTAGTGACTGGTCAATATTGACTTATGACTGAATCAACTATGATATAGACTGAGTTGTTTACTCTGTACGTAGAGCAGTTTATCATTGATTGTTGGCGTCTTGATCCATGAACCATCCTGTTGCTATTACGCTTGTCACCGGGTGAATGGTTTGTTAACAACACTGTCAGTGTTTGTGTGTGTGAAGTGAAGTGTGTAAGTTACTGTTGTGAATGTTGTGTTAACACTGTCAGTGTTTGTGTGTGTGTGAAGTGAAGTGTGTAAGTTACTGTTGTGAATGTTGTGTTAACACTGTCAGTGTTTGTGTGTGTGAAGTGAAGTGTGTAAGTTACTGTTGTGAATGTTGTGTTAACACTGTCAGTGCGTGCGTGCGTGCGTGCGTATGTGTGAAGTGAATTGTGTATGTTGTGAATGTTGTGTTAACACTGTCAGTGTTTGTGTGTGTGAAGTGAAGTGTGTAAGTTACTGTTGTGAATGTTGTGTTAACACTGTCAGTGTGTGCGTGCGTGCGTATGTGTGAAGTGAATTGTGTGTTGTGAATGTTGTGTTAACACTGTCAGTGTTTGTGTGTGTGCGTGTGTGTGTGAAGTGTGTGTGTGTGAAGTGTGTAAGTTACTGTTGTGAATGTTTTATTAACACTGTCAGTGTGAGGGTGGGAGGGTGGGTGTGAAGTATAGTGTGTAAGTTACTGTTGTGAATGTTGTGTTAACACTGTCAATGTTTGTGTGTGTGGAGTGAAGTGTGTAAGTTACTTTTAAAACAGTTTGAGAAACAAGTCAGAAAATAAAAAAAATTGGATGGGAGAACAAATCTGGATTTCTGATGACAGCAAAAATATTTTTGTGTCTCCTAACAAAATATCATAAATCCCTCTCTTTACTCACACCGACAACAACAGCAGGGGTTAGTTCAATCAAGTTTTTTGCAGCGTGAACGAGGGAAATGTAGCTAAACAGTATCCTTGTTTTGTCTGTTTTTTAAGTTATTTATACACATTAGATAAACAGTCCCTTACTATCTCTTGCATGTGCACATCAAATTCAAATATTGCCCATCAGTACATCTCCATTATATACAAGTTTGATTTCATATATATATATATATATATATATATATATATATATATATATATATATATATATATATATAATTATCACAATATGAATGAAAAGACATAATAAAAAAGTTTTCATCATAAAACGCCTCCGTCACCTAGGATCCCAAAAAACCTCCGTCACCTAGGATCCCAAAAAACCTCCGTCACCTAGGATCCCAAAAAACCTCCGTCACCTAGGATCCCAAAAAACCTCCGTCACCTAGGATTCCAAAAAACCTCCGTCACCTAGGATCCAAAAAACCTCCGTCACCTAGGATTCCAAAAAACCTCCGTCACCTAGGATCCAAAAAACCTCCGTCACCTAGGATCCTAAAAACCTCCGTCACCTAGGATTCCAAAAAACCTCCGTCACCTAGGATCCTAAAAACCTCCGTCACACACTTTGAAGAAAAGAAAATGCTCCAGTCCTAGCCCTGCCAGTAAATATTATGTTAGTTGTTTAAGTGTAATCAAATATATAGGCTACTGCCTGCTAGGTAAGGGATTTGTGTCATACTGTAATATATTTCAGGAGTTAAAACATGTACCATCAGAGTATTGTAACCATATAATTCATTTTTACTATTCCACAAAGAATTTGTTTACTGCCAAAATATTTATTAACATGCAAGTGTACCGTTTACTAGTACATATGTAGTGTAGTTGGAACTAAAGCTGATCTGGTGGTAATTTTTAAGAGTGGTGAGGATGTGAAATACTCTGATTTACGCGCAATTCTCTGATACCCTGAGACCCTCTAATTTAAACATAAATCTCCTGCATTTGCATTTCTGAAACTTAACATGTGTGGCACCAGTGTATTAGAAACATAATTTATACACATTATCTTTGACTTCCTTGTGAAACATAAATTATTAAATTCATCTTGACAGGGTTCATGGTAGCTACCCCTGGATATTATTATTCCTAACAGTTTTTTGTGGAAATTCCAAGTCATTAAATTATCATGCAAATGTAAAAAACATTGCTGCTCGTAACCACTGACACTAACCATAAGAATACAGTTTGTGAAATCATGATTGTGCCATCTCCATGTACCATCTCCCTGTACCCCCTCCATGTACCCCCTCCCTGTACCCCTCCATGTACCCCCTCCCTGTGCCCCCACCCTGTACCCCACCCTGTACCCCCTCCCTGTACCCCCTGCCTGTACCTCCTCCACATAAAGTATCTCACCCAAATGTCCCAGATGCTTCATATTTAAAGCGATGTCCTTCTAACAACGTACAGACCTGTGTACAACGTCTGGTCGGAGTTCATTAACATCACGAGCTGTAGCATTTGTTTGGTTGACTCTACACCTGATCAGTGCTATACTCCATTCTACTGAATTTCTATATTCTAATTGTGTGGCATGTTCTACATCATGTTCCACATCATGTTCTACATCATGTTCTACATCATTAAGGTGTTGGTGTCTTAGATTAATTATAGTATTACATAAATAGAATGCTTGACTTCTAGCAAATTTATTTGGTTTGGTAAGGTGGTAATAATGACAGATATTTGAACCAAACTGGCTTGTTAATCTGCATTTGATCTGTGGGTTTGCACAGTTTATTTTTGTTCCACCTCAAACTGAGGTGTGGTTCTGATTTTAATTAGTTAATTTAGATTCATTAGATACAACCAGTTCATGCCAGAACACGTACCAGCTGAGGCAGCATTATAAGGGACACATGATAAATGGGACATGCTTTGGAACAATAATATTGTCACTTCATCAGCAAAGCATGGGACTGGATAATGTTTTATATAAGCTACATTTCATTTATCAGCAACAACGTCTATTGCACATCTGCATAGGTTTGAATGACAAAATAAATGATAGTTTATGCAACGTGTTTAATCAAGTTGGTGTTGTGGCATTCTAGTCTTAATCAACAAGTCATTAATAGAGTCACAGGCCTGTGCCAGTAGCCCAGTACACTGGCAGTGCCAGTAGCCCAGTACACTGGCAGTGCCAGTAGCCCAGTACACTGGCAGTGCCGGTAGCCCAGTACACTGGCAGTGCCGGTAGCCCAGTACACTGGCAGTGCCGGTAGCCCAGTACACTGGCAGTGCCGGTAGCCCAGTACACTGGCAGTGCCGGTAGCCCAGTACACTGGCAGTGCCGGTAGCCCAGTACACTGGCAGTGCCGGTAGCCCAGTACACTGGCAGTGCCGGTAGCCCAGTACACTGGAAGTGCCAGTAGCCCAGTACACTGGCAGTGCCAGTAGCCCAGTACACTGGCAGTGCCAGTAGCCCAGTACACTGGCAGTGCCCATTTCACTGACCGATTGCTGTTCATGAAGTGATCAATGCCTTTAGCAAGCTTATGAGTACCTGACACTCAGATACAGAAAACAGAGCCAAAATTTTTTTATACTACGGTCTACGGATAACCTAGAACAATTCTCATCTCATTCATGTTGACATGTATATAACAGTTAATGAAACCATTGTTAATTACATATGTACAGTGTGTTTACTTATATGTTATTTACCTGTATGCCTAGCATTGCCTACATTTATTTACCTGTATGCCTAGCATTGCCTACAGTTATGAACTTTCTAAAAAAAGTGTAACCTTAAGTGTACAAAAGGGTTCCGTGGAAGCCGTCCGTGTCTGTGACAGCCATTAGGCTTCCGTGGAAGCTGTCCATGTCTGTGACAGCCATTAGGCTTCCGTGGAAGCCGTCCGTGTCTGTGACAGCCATTATTGTTTTTTTATTTTATTTCGTCCATCTTTGGCTGTCTTGAAGACTGGCAGACTGTCCATGGCTCTGGCCTGCATTGAAGACTGGCAACCGGGTCTGTGGCTCAGGCCTGCTTTGAAGACTGGCAATCGGGTCTGTGGCTCAGGCCTGCTTTGAAGACTGGCAATCGGGTCTGTGGCTCAGGCTTGCTTTGAAGACTGGCCGATGGGCCATGGCTCAGGCCTGCTTTGAAGACTGGCAGATGGTTGGTGGCTCAGGCCTGCATTGAAGACTAGCAGACGGGTCTGTGGCTAAGGCCTGCATTGAAGACTGGCAGATGGTTGGTGGCTCAGGCCTGCATTGAAGACTGGCAATCGGGTCTGTGGCTCAAGCCTTCATTGAAGACTGGCAGATGGTTGGTGGCTCAGGCCTGCATTGAAGACTAGCAGACGGGTCTGTGGCTAAGGCCTGCATTGAAGATTGGCAATCAGGTCCATGGCTAAGGCCTGCATTGAAAATTGGCAGATGGGTCCATGGCTCAGGCCTTCATCGGAGACTGGCAGATGATCTGAGACACTATGGTCCAGGACATCATGATCTGGGGCACTATGGTCTGGGGCACTACAAGTACAATTTTGTTGTACTTGAGTAAAAGTATACATATTAACTCGTTTCATCGGATTACACTGGGCAATCGTTAGATGATTTGCATATGAAACGTTTAACATTGATAAAAATATCTTTCATTGCAATCACAAAATACACAGAAATGTACTTCATTACAAGTAGAGGTAGCTCTAAAACATTGTAATGAAATATACTTCATTACAAGTAGAGGTAGCTCTAAAACATTGTAATGAAATATACTTTATTACAAGTAGAGGTAGCTCTAAAACATTGTAATGAAATATACTTCATTACAAGTTGAGGTAGCTCTAAAACATTGTAATTAAATATACTTCATTACAAGTAGAGGTAGCTCTAAAACATTGTAATGAAATATACTTCATTACAAGTTGAGGTAGCTCTAAAACATTGTAATTAAATATACTTCATTACAAGTAGAGGTAGCTCTAAAACATTGTAATTAAATATACTTCATTACAAGTAGAGGTCGCTCTAAAACATTGTAATTAAATATACTTCATTACAAGTTGAGGTAGCTCTAAAACATTGTAATTAAATATACTTCATTACAAGTAGAGGTCGCTCTAAAACATTGTAATGAAATATACTTCATTACAAGTAGAGGTCGCTCTAAAACATTGTAATGAAATATACTTCATTACAAGTTGAGGTAGCTCTAAAACATTGTAATGAAATATACTTCATTACAAGTAGAGGTAACTCTGAAACATTGTAATGAAATATACTTCATTACAAGTTGAGGTAGCTCTAAAACATTGTAATTAAATATACTTCATTACAAGTAGAGGTCGCTCTAAAACATTGTAATTAAATATACTTCATTACAAGTTGAGGTAGCTCTAAAACATTGTAATTAAATATACTTCATTACAAGTAGAGGTAGCTCTAAAACATTGTAATTAAATATACTTCATTACAAGTTGAGGTAGCTCTAAAACATTGTAATTAAATATACTTCATTACAAGTAGTGGCGCTCTAAAACATTGTAATTAAATATACTTCATTACAAGTTGAGGTACACTTAAAACAATGTAATTAAATATACTTCATTACAAGTTGAGGTACACTTAAAACAATGTAATTTGTTACTCAAAAAAGTAAAATTTTCAACTCAAGTAAACTAACAAGGTAAAAGCAGGTGTGGTTGTGGCCAGAGCAGCCCAGCAGCTGTGGTTGCAGCTCTGGCCACAACCACACCTGCTGGGCAGACTATTGATTCCATCAGTTGTCCCTATATCTACCTATGTAACTGGCTGTGCATGTGATGTCAATGGGGAATTGGTATCAGTTCTATCCGCGATTTCAATCAAATCTGATTGATTTATGAGTAGCCTTTGCATTTCATTGCACTGGAGTGCCACTGGACATCTCTCTCGACCTCACTTGACCTCTGGCTCTACATCAAAGACACGGGTGGTTATGTCCTTGAATTAACAGTCTGTAGCATTGATCCTCATTACTCTTTCTGAATGGCTACTGTCTCCGTCTGTAGCATTGATCCTCATTACTCTTACTGAATGGCCACTGTCTCCGTCTGTAGCATTTCAGCCTCATTCTCACAATCCTCTCTACGACTGCTACAGTAAGGATGAACAAGATGCATAACAGCCCCTTGAGGCATAATAGCCCATTGAGGCATAACAGCCACTTGAGGCGTAATAGCCCCTTGAGGCATAATATCCCTTGCCAATAATGATTATCCGAATGATATTTAGAGTTAAAAGTCTGACAGCTCATGATTGAGAGACAAAGTCTTGTCCTTAATTCAGTCATGTCTGTTAGTTGGGGTCAGTCCAGCATTTTTATAGCATAGATGTGTTAATTATTGGGCCATGTAAGTTTATCTATTTCAAGTTTTACTTGTAGTAATTCTGACATCTGAGAGGTTTCAAACCTGTATGTCAAATAATAATGTGGATTCATAATTTAATGCACCTCTATGCATACATCATATTGTTAATTGTTAATGATGTTTTTTATTAATTGATTATTGATTTACTTAATCATTAGGTCGTGATCAGTAAACAGAGAGGAGTTAAGGTACAGACATCATATATAGACACACAGTTGGACAGACATTAGATATAGACACACAGTTGGACAGACATTAGATATAGACACACAGTTGGACAGACATTAGATATAGACACACAGTTGGACAGACATCATATATAGACGCACAGTTGGACAGACATTAGATATAGACACACAGTTGGACAGACATTAGATATAGACACACAGTTGGACAGACATTAGATATAGACACACAGTTGGACAGACATTAGATATAGACACACAGTTGGACAGACATCATATATAGACACACAGTTGGACAGACATTAGATATAGACACACAGTTGGACAGACATTAGATATAGACGCACAGTCAGACAGACATTAGATATAGACACACAGTCAGACAGACATTAGATATAGACACACAGTTGGACAGACATTAGATATAGACACACAGTTGGACAGACATTAGATATAGACACACAGTTGGACAGACATTAGATATAGACACACAGTTGGACAGACATCATATATAGACACACAGTTGGACAGACATTAGATATAGACACACAGTTGGACAGACATTAGATATAGACACACAGTTGGACAGACATTAGATATAGACACACAGTTGGACAGACATTAGATATAGACACACAGTTGGACAGACATTAGATATAGACACACAGTTGGACAGACATTAGATATAGACACACAGTTGGACAGACATTAGATATAGACGCACAGTTGGACAGACATTAGATATAGACACACAGTTGGACAGACATTAGATATAGACGCACAGTTGGACAGACATTAGATATAGACGCACAGTTGGACAGACATTAGATATAGACACACAGTTGGACAGACATTAGATATAGACGCACAGTTGGACAGACATCATATATAGACGCACAGTTGGACAGACATTAGATATAGACACACAGTTGGACAGACATCATATATAGACGCACAGTTGGACAGACATTAGATATAGACACACAGTTGGACAGACATCATATATAGACGCACAGTTGGACAGACATCATATATAGACGCACAGTTGGACAGACATTAGATATAGACACACAGTTGGACAGACATTAGATATAGACACACAGTTGGACAGACATTAGATATAGACACACAGTTGGACAGACATTAGATATAGACGCACAGTTGGACAGACATTAGATATAGACACACAGTTGGACAGACATCATATATAGACGCACAGTTGGACAGACATTAGATATAGACACACAGTTGGACAGACATCATATATAGATGCACAGTTGGACAGACATCATATATAGACGCACAGTTGGACAGACATTAGATATAGACGCACAGTTGGACAGACATCAGATATAGACACACAGTTGGACAGACATTAGATAAAGACACACAGTTGGACAGACATTAGATATAGACACACAGTTGGACAGACATTAGATATAGACGCACAGTTGGACAGACATTAGATATAGACGCACAGTTGGACAGACATTAGATATAGACGCACAGTTGGACAGACATTAGATATAGACGCACAGTTGGACAGACATCATATATAGACGCACAGTTGGACAGACATTAGATATAGACACACAGTTGGACAGACATCATATATAGACGCACAGTTGGACAGACATTAGATATAGACGCACAGTTGGACAGACATCATATATAGACGCACAGTTGGACAGACATCATATATAGACGCACAGTTGGACAGACATTAGATATAGACACACAGTTGGACAGACATTAGATATAGACACACAGTTGGACAGACATTAGATATAGACACACAGTTGGACAGACATTAGATATAGACGCACAGTTGGACAGACATTAGATATAGACACACAGTTGGACAGACATCATATATAGACGCACAGTTGGACAGACATTAGATATAGACACACAGTTGGACAGACATCATATATAGACGCACAGTTGGACAGACATTAGATATAGACACACAGTTGGACAGACATCATATATAGACGCACAGTTGGACAGACATCATATATAGACGCACAGTTGGACAGACATCAGATATAGACACACAGTTGGACAGACATCATATATAGACGCACAGTTGGACAGACATTAGATATAGACACACAGTTGGACAGACATTAGATATAGACACACAGTTGGACAGACATCATATATAGACGCACAGTTGGACAGACATTAGATATAGACACACAGTTGGACAGACATCATATATAGACGCACAGTCAGACAGACATTAGATATAGACACACAGTTGGACAGACATCATATATAGACGCACAGTCAGACAGACATTAGATATAGGCACACAGTTGGACAGACATTAGATATAGACACACAGTTGGACAGACATTAGATATAGACACACAGTTGGACAGACATTAGATATAGACGCACAGTTGGACAGACATTAGATATAGACGCACAGTTGGACAGACATTAGATATAGGCACACAGTTGGACAGACATTAGATATAGACACACAGTTGGACAGACATTAGATATAGACACACAGTTGGACAGACATTAGATATAGACACACAGTTGGACAGACATTAGATATAGACACACAGTTGGACAGACATTAGATATAGACGCACAGTCAGACAGACATTAGATATAGACGCCCAGTCAGACAGACATTAGATATAGGCACACAGACAGACCAGTAACGGTGTAAATACCCTCATGTATGTGTCGGCATTTGGCATCCAACACTGATTTAATTCACTACACTCTGGGCTTGTTTTGCCACATTGTATATTGAATGTACTGAGCAGGTTGACCTTCATTGTTTCACTATAAAATATGTATGTGTGGCCGTGCTGTGTATGTGTGGCCATGCTGTTGATCCTGTAATCCTGTCGCCATTAGATACCACAGTTGATCCTGTTGCCATTAGATACCACAATGGTGGTGTCTAGACTTGCTCGTTCTCTAATTAGTAACTGACATTCTGATGGATTATTAAAGACATTGTGACATGCACATTCTGACAGCCGCAGTCCACTGTTTCAGACACTATTTCTCCAGTAGTCATTGGCTTAGATGATCCAGTATAGTGCAGGTGTCTTTATAGTGCAGGTGTCTTTATAGTGCAGGTGTCTTTATAGTGCAGGTGTCTTTATAGTGCAGGTGTCTTTAGTACTTAGTCCTTTGCATTAAAAAATATGCCATGTTAAGCTGGAGGTCCTAGAGTCAATTTAAGCTGGTGGTCCTAGAGTCGGTTTAAGCTAGTGGCCCTAAAGTCAGTTTAAGCTGGTGGTCCTAGAGTCAGTTTAGGTTGGTGGTCCTAGAGTCAGTTTAAGCTGGTGGCCCTAAAGTCAGTTTAGGCTGGTGGTCCTAGAGTCAGTTTAGGCTGGTGGTCCTAGAGTCAGTTTAGGCTGGAGGCCCAAGAGTCAGTTTAAGCTGGTGGCCCTAAAGTCAGTTTAGGCTGGTACTCCTAGAGTTAGTTTAAGCTGGTGGCCCTAGAATTAGTTTAAGCTCTGCCCAATAAAATGCCATGTTCAAAAAGCAAGTGTGGATGTGGGCCAGAGAAGTAGTCAGAGAAGTAGCCAGAGAAGTAGCCAGAGAGGTAGCCAGAGAGGTAGGCAGAGAGGTAGGCAGAGAGGTAGGCAGAGAGGTAGCCAGAGAGGTAGCCAGAGAGGTAGCCACAGAGGTAGGCAGAGAGGTAGGCAGAGAGGTAGCCAGAGAGGTAGCCAGAGAGGTAGGCAGAGAGGTAGCCAGAGAGGTAGTCAGAGTAGTCTCTCATAAAGAAATATCCCCTTTCCATGGAACAAAGGCTATCAGTCACACGCTGCAATGTTTCTGAGAAAGTATCACAGAAGAGGGAGTTGCTGATGTTAACAAGAAACATTTGTAACTGTTGATATTTTAGAAAGAGATCAGAAAAACATGAGTGCTATGAAAACTGTATCCTCATTTGATTTAGCCCATTGCGATTAATATTCACTTATGTTGACATCTGTAGTGTGTCGATATTTAGTTTAAGTAATATGCACAGTCGGTTCAATAAAATATTGCACACTTTTGGTAAGCATATCTTGACAATTAAACTGTGAACCCAGAATACAGGTTAACAGTTTGCACTGAACCCCCCTTCACAGACGGTCTTCCTTTTGCATATTACACAAATTGGTGTCACTGATCGTAACATCACTGTCCTGTTCCTCCACCACATCCCTAGAACAATTGAGTGTCCTGTTCCTCCACCACATCCCTAGAACAATTGAGTGTCCTGTTCCTCCACCACATCCCTAGAACAATTGAGTGTCCTGTTCCTCCACCACATCCCTAGAACAATTGAGTGTCCTGTTCCTCCACTACATCCCTAGAACAATTGAGTGTCCTGTTCCTCCACTACATCCCTAGAACAATTGAGTGTCCTGTTCCTCCACCACATCCCTAGAACAATTGAGTGTCCTGTTCCTCCACTACATCCCTAGAACAATTGAGTGTCCTGTTCCTCCACCACATCCCTAGAACAATTGAGTGTCCTGTTCCTCCACTACATCCCTAGAACAATTGAGTGTCCTGTTCCTCCACTACATCCCTAGAACAATTGAGTGTCTTGTTCCTCCACCACATCCCTAGAACAGTTGAGTGTCCTGTTCCTCCACCACATCCCTACAACAATTCAGTGTCCTGTTCCTCAGCCACTTCTGTAGAACAAGTCAGTGTCCTGTTCCTCCACCACATCCCTAGAACAATTGAGTGTCCTGTTCCTCCACCACATCCCTAGAACAATTGAGTGTCCTGTTCTTCCACCACGTCTCTAGAACAGTTGAGTGTCCTGTTCCTCCACCACTTACCTAGAACAGTTGAGTGTCCTGTTCCTCCACCACGTCCCTAGAACAATTCAGTATCCTGTTCCTCAACCACTTCTGTAGAACAATTGAGTGTCCTGTTCCTCCACCACATCCCTAGAACAGTTGAGTGTCCTGTTCCTCCACGACATCTCTAGGACAATTCAGTGTCCTGTTCCTCAACCACTTCTGTACAACAATTCACTGTCCTGTTCCTCCACCACATCCCTAGAACAATTCAGTGTTCCTCAACCACTTCTGTAGAACAATTCAGTGTCCTGTTCCTCCACCACATCCCTAGAACAATTGAGTGTCCTGTTCCTCCACCACATCTCTAGGACAATTCAGTGTCCTGTTCCTCCTCCACGTCTTTAGAACAATTCACTGTCCTGTTCCTCCACCATGTCTCTAGAATGATCACTTGCTTCCCCAGAATATGTTTACGTCACTTTGAGATGGCACCCCAAAATATGCTAAAATGTGTGTCTTACTTACTTAGCACCTGTTTATTGTGTCTTCTTTCTGCCACAGGTATATCAACCTCGAGCAACATCAAGTGTCCCAAAAAAACCTCACACCCAGAAATGTTGAAGTGAGTAGAACAGTTCATTTGCATTTACCCCCAGAAGAAGTCCAGGCTTCGGAGGAAGTCCTGGCTTTGGAGGAAGTCCTGGCTTCGGAGGAAGTCCAGGCTTCGGAGGAAGTCCACGCTTTGGAGGAAGTCCATGCTTCAGAGGAAGTCCAGGCTTCGGAGGAAGTCCTGGCTTCAGAAAAAATCCAAAATTCCAAAAGTGTATTCAGTATTTCGTAATTATATGGCATGTGTCCTGTTCCTCATGGCATGTGTAATTATATGGCGTGTGTAATTATATGGTGTGTGTAATTATATGGTGTGTGCAATTATATGACTTGTGCATGAAAGAAATCAATTACACATACAATTACGGCATCATTTCTAAACTAAAATCAATTTAAAATACAGCATTTTCAGGAAAGTACAATTACATATTAGGACCCAGGCCTGGTCTTGGGTTTGGAGTACGAGTTGACCAATTTATATGCTTTATTTTTGGCTATTTGTGCTGATCCTTTAGAGAGTTATCAGGTGCCTGTGTAGCCTTGGCTGTGGTTAAGTGGATGTGGTTGAGGGTGTGGCTGAGAGTGTGGTTGAGAGTGTGTGGTTGAGTGGGTGTGGTTGAGAGTGTGTGGTTGAGTGTGTGGCTGGGAGTGTGGTTGAGTGGGTGTGCTTGAGAGTGTGGTTGAGTGGGTGTGGTTGAGAGTGGCTGAGAGTGTGGTTGAGTGGGTGTGCTTGAGAGTGTGTGGTTGAGTGTGTGTGTGGTTGAGAGTGTGTGGTTGAGTGGCTGTGGTTGAGTGTATGGTTGAGAGTGTGTGGTTGAGTGGGTGTGGTTGAGAGTGTGGTTGAGTGGGTGTGGTTGAGTGGCTGTGGTTGAGAGTGTGTGGTTGAGTGGGTGTGGTTGAGTGGGTGTGGTTGAGAGTGTGGTTGAGTGGGTGTGGTTGAGTGGCTGTGGTTGAGAGTGTGTGGTTGAGTGGGTGTGGTTGAGTGGGTATGGTTGAGAGTGTGTGGTTGAGTGGGTGTGGTTGAGAGTGTGGTTGAGTGGGTATGGTTGAGTGGCTGTGGTTGAGTGGCTGTGGTTGAGAGTGTATGGTTGAGAGTGTGTGGTTGAGTGGGTGTGGTTGAGTGGCTGTGAACTTAGATTAGGCTCCATCTCTTTCTTGTGCAATGCTTAGCTTTGTCACGTGTTGACATTGGTCATAAGTCTTGTGACAAATCAATGACGCTCTTTCCATTAGCTGAATGTAACGCTTTACTTGAGCTAGGTTTTGTCAGTACTATGGCCTTTAGGATTGAAAGGGATGTGAATTTGATACACCTGATAGCGATTAAATTGTGTTTATGGTGCATAAAAATAACTTAATCTGGCACTGTCATCCCTTGTGTGAAACTGGCTTGTCACAGCCATAGTACAGCTCTCCAGTATATGAAAGCATTTTAACCAACAAAAGTCTATAATTTGATGTAAGAAAACACGTACTTAAAAGCTATATCTTAGAGCCCGTGCTGCTGTGTCGATGTGAGTCACGGTCAATGACTAATCAATTAGAAAAGAACATAGAAGCAACAAAACAAGTGCTTCTTGAGGAGAATATCTACTTTTACATTTTAACTTTATAGAAATCTGTGGCAGGGACATATAGTGGATATTCAGTTGTGAAGATTGCAATGGTAATTACCTGTGTTATGCAGTGAAGCATGCAGGGGAAATATTGAATTTCCATTTGCTATAATGATCCACAGTCAATGGCAGCAGTTGGTGCTGACAGCGCAAGTCAGTTGATAGTAAATAAAGATCTCTCAAGTGTCTTCATTTTAGCTTTGTATATTATACATTGTATGAAACTTTTGATAAGCTTGATCCCTAAAGTTAAGATTAAACTGCTAATATATTAAGTCCAAGTGTTTTATATTACATTATTCAAGATGTAGGTATTAGTAATTTTGCCTAGAATGGAGTATTGATTTTAGTTGAGGTATGCTAAAATGCAAATAACATGAGTCGTTAAATATTTCATGGGGTGCTTGGTGTTTATCTTGTAAATGTTGTGTCCTGTGTGTTGATTATAACTTGTTGTTTATCTTGTAAATGTTGTGTCCTGTGTGTTGATTATAACTTGTTGTTTATCTTGTAAATGTTGTGTCCTGTGTGTTGATTATAACTTGTTGTTTATCTTGTAAATGTTGTGTCCTGTGTGTTGATTATAACTTGTTGTTTATCTTGTAAATGTTGTGTCCTGTGTGTTGATTATAACTTGTTGTTTATCTTGTAAATGTTGTGTCCTGTGTGTTGATTATAACTTGGCAGTAGTTTCTGGGCATTTTCACTAGTACATCGTCAATATGGATCTAGTTCATAGTCATGTCATGCTTGCAGTCAGAAAGCAAGTCATCATTGTGTGGATCTAGTTCACAGTTATGTCATGCTTGCAGTCAGAAAGTATGTCATCAGTGTGTATCTAGTTCATAGTCATGTCATGCTTGCAATCAGAAAGTAAGTCATCATTGTGTGGATCTAGTTCATAGTCATGTCATTCTTGTAATCAGAAAGTACGTCATCAGTGTGGATCTAGTTCATAGTCTTGTCATGCTTGCAATCAGAAAGTACGGCATCAGTGTGGATACAGTTTGTAGTCTTGTCATGCTTGCAATCAGAAAGGACGTCGTCAGTGTGGATCTAGTTCGTAGTCTTGTCATGCTTACAATCAGAAAGTACGTCGTCAGTGTGGATCTAATTCGTAGTCTTGTCATGCTTACAATCAGAAAGTACTTCATCAATGTGGATCTAGTTCGTAGTCTTGTCAGGCTTACAATCAGAAAGTTTGACGTCAGTGTGGATCTAGTTCATAGTCTTGTCATGCTTACAATCAGAAAGTACGTCATCAGTGTGGATCTAGTTTGTAGTCTTGTCATGCTTACAATCAGAAAGTACATCGTCGGTGTGGATCTAGTTCGTAGTCTTGTCATGCTTACAATCAGAAAGTACGTCATCAGTGTGGATCTAGTTGGTAGTCTTGTCATGCTTGCAATCAGAAAGTACGTCGTCAGTGTGGATCTAGTTCGTAGTCTTGTCATGCTTGCAATCAGAAAGTACGTCGTCAGTGTGGATCTAGTTCGTAGTCTTGTCATGCTTGCAATCAGAAAGTACGTCGTCAGTGTGGATCTAGTTCGTAGTCTTGTCATGCTTGCAATCAGAAAGTACGTCGTCGGTGTGGATCTAGTTCGTAGTCTTGTCATGCTTGCATTCAGAAAGGACGTCGTCGGTGTGGATCTAGTTCGTAGTCTTGTCATGCTTGCAATCAAAAAGTACGCTGTCGGTGTGGATCTAGTTCGTAGTCTTGTCATGCTTGCAATCAGAAAGTACTTCGTCAGTGTGGATCTAGTTCGTAGTCTTGTCATGCTTGCCATCAGAAAGTACGTCGTCAGTGTGGATCTAGTTCGTAGTCTTGTCATGCTTGCAATCAGAAAGTACGTCGTCAGTGTGGATCTAGTTCGTAGTCTTGTCATGCTTGCAATCAGAAAGTACGTCGTCAGTGTGGATCTAGTTCGTAGTCTTGTCATGCTTGCAATCAGAAAGTACGTCGTCAGTGTGGATCTAGTTCGTAGTCTTGTCATGCTTGCAATCAGAAAGGACGTCGTCAGTGTGGATCTAGTTCGTAGTCTTGTCATGCTTGCAATCAGAAAGGACGTCGTCAGTGTGGATCTAGTTCGTAGTCTTGTCATGCTTGCAATCAGAAAGGACGTCGTCAGTGTGGATCTAGTTCGTAGTCTTGTCATGCTTACAATCAGAAAGGACGTCGTCAGTGTGGATCTAGTTCGTAGTCTTGTCATGCTTGCAATCAGAAAGGACATCGTCAGTGTGGATCTAGTTCGTAGTCTTGTCATGCTTACAATCAGAAAAGACGTCGTCAGTGTGGATCTAGTTCGTAGTCTTGTCATGCTTGCAATCAGAAAGTATGTCATCAGTGTGGATCTAGTTGAGAGATGACAGAAGAAAGATGGGGTTAAAAAGAAAGATAGGGTTAAAAAGAAAGATGGGGTTAAAAAGAAAGATGGGGTTAAAAAGAAAGATGGGGTTAAACAAGTTTAAATCTTAATCATGACACATTTCGTTATTTAATATTTCTAGTTTATTCTGTATAATCTGTTAAATTTTGACTGGCACATGTTTTCATAAAAAAATATATAAAATATGTATAACATTTTCAAACAAGATTTGTGTTAGATACTAGAACATTTTTTTTAAACTGACAGAAATAGCTGATAATTTTACTTTGGCAGGGAGCCAAAACAGGAATTAAAAGATTTTTCATAACAGAAACTGCCTTCAGTAGCAAGCGTCCACCATGCTACCATGGATACTCAGCTACCATGGACACTCAGCTACCATGGACACTCAGCTACCATGGACACTCGGCTACCATGGACACTCGGCTACCATGGACACTCGGCTGCCATGGGTACTCGGCTGCCATGGGTACTCGGCTGCCATGGAAACTCAGCTGCCATGGACACTCAGCTATCATGGACACTCAGCTACCATGGACACTCAACTGCCATGGACACTCAGCTACCATGGACACACAGCTGCTGTGGACACTAAGCTGCCATGGACACTCAGCTGCCAAGGACACTCATCTATCAGAGACAGACCTGAATGACAGACTGCAGAGCTCTGTCAATAAAGCAGTCTCCGTACTTTGGACTCGTTGAATCTGTCGATATTAACAGGGCAATGAGTACACATTATAGAAACTAAGCCGTGACCTAAAATGTCAATAACAGCCTTCTCTAGTCAATTAATACAACAGCATAGAATGTCCGAAAACTTTGCATTTTATTAGTCACAGTAAGTGGGCGAGGAAATTGTAGTGCTCTGGTTGATTCAGTTTGTTGGACCAACAAGTGCTCAACAGAGCATCATAACTAGGATTTTCTGATTCTGCAGATAATATTTACACGATATTGATTGTTAGATACGTTCACCCTGTCTGGAAGTCACTGCAAAATAATTAAATAACAAAATATTAAATTTTCCTACTCCAAATAACCTTTTTTGTGAAATGTAGACACCAGCTATTCTCCATGTTGGAAATTCTATCAGTGCCACATTTATTGTTGCTAGCAAAGTGTGCTGTTATTTTGGTCATGAAGGCTTTTAATCAAGTGTCTCATGCATGATAGCTTACAAACCTGTGTAGCATGCAATATTTAATTACAAGTTCTCAGAAATGAGCATGGCAACTGTTATTTGTTTCCTTATCCATTTCTGTATTAATTGATAACAAAATTACTCATGACCAATATTATGTTGACCACGACCATTATTATATTGATCATGACCAATATTGTGTTGATCATGACCATTATTATATTGATCATGACTAATATTATGTTGATCATGACCATTATTATATTGATCATGACCAATATTATGTTGATCATGACCATTATCATATTGTTCATGACCAATATTGTGTTGATCATGACCATTATTATATTGATCATGACTAATATTATGTTGATCGTGACCATTATTTTGTTGATCATGACCAATATTATGTTGATCATGACCATTACTATATTGATCATGACCAATATTATGTAGATCATGACTATTATCATATTTTTCATGACCAATATGATATTGATCATGACCATTATTATATTGATCATGACTAATGTTATGTTTATCATGACCATTATTATATTGATCATGACCAATATTATGTTGATCATGACCATTATTATATTGACCATCCCTTTCTATTTTAATATAAAAAATACACTTTTAAAACATCCCGTATTTCCCATTGTAAATATTGGATGATATTTACCTTACTATTGGCTGAGTTGACATAGGCAGCCCTGGGTGACTTTGCTCCACACTGTGTGATCACACCAGTTTTGTTTGGTGTTTGATAGCAGCCATGCTAAAGGTATGAACAGTGCTGTTAGTTGTGTGATGTTACCCGACCCTGTCAATCACCCTTCTGTTCAGAAATCAAACCTTCTCATTCTTTTTTCACTTTGTTTCTTGTTTCAACCTTTTTATAATAAAGTGTGCGTTGCTCACTTTAATAGACCAAACATGACAGTTCCAACTGGAGTCACATCAACTTGAATGTACAGTTTTCATGTAGGTGTTTAAATAGTGGTGACTCGTTAGTCATATAACCTTCTCTAATGAACACTGCACAGTGCTGCACAGTGCAGCACAGCGCAGCACAGTGCAGCACAGATGTAACACTTCTATGACTGGTGATTAAAGGTGCTTAATCAATTCTATTTTTTGGCTAGTCTCATTTCATATTAATTTTGTGAAAAACCAAACCTACCTAGTATTCAATACAACATGTTAGCTCGTTTGTGCAACTTTTATATGTAGTTTTTGTGAAATCATCAGACAGACTATTAAATTAGTTAATGCTTGTTCAGGCATTAACTGAAGTGAAAATCAAGATGCTGAAAAATCAAGATTTTCATCCTTGGTAAAAAAGTTAACTTTGTCATGTGATCAGTGAGAGGACGGAGGTCACGCCCATGATCAAAATTGATCAACACAGTGTTTAACATTTTGGATATCCACTATTTTGATCCTTACCAGATCTAACGACTAAAGTAAATTCTTTTGATGATTTGAAAAAAAATTGGCATTTTTTTATTAAATCAACTGTGGATGTTACATAAACTATTCACACACTATTTGGACACCAACGAACCAGGTTTGCGATAAGCTAAATCAGTTGCGGAAGCAATCATTTTGACATTGCTTAGTCACTTTACGTGTAGCAACAGTAACAACAGAATGATAGGCTTTTTTATGCATATTTGATTTAATTTAATTTGTTGCAGGTAATGATAATGGTGCACAAGAAAGATAATATTCCCATCAGTTGCAGTAGAATTAACAGAAACTTATTATTTATACGAAGCAGAAAGAGTCTTGGGTTAGTAGCTGTGACCACAATGCATTATATGTAGTATGTTGGGTAATTTTTGCTTATAAAATATTGGCAAGTGGCCAACGATGAAAGTATCCTAACACAAAAGTCAATATTCTACTGTAGTCGGACACGTTTGTGGACACAACAAACATGTCAGTTGTTGTTGCAATGTTTTGTGTTCTCTCAACATATATCTTGACAACAACCCTCATTACTGTACAGTTGTTTGTCCACTTGTAGGAACTATGTCTGTAACATATCTCTGCCGACAGTGTTTGAAGTACAAAGGGTTGTCATTACGTAGGATGATATGTCTGCCGACAGTGTTTGAAGCACAAAGGGTTGACATTATGTGGGCTCAAGGAATACAATGTCCCTTAGAAAACACCTCTACCAGAGTTCATGAATTGTATTTATAGTGCATGGTTGGACCCACTAATTGTAGTGATTTTGACTGTCTTGATCACTATTAAACATTGATATTCTGGAAAGGACCCACACTAGAGAGGCATGTTATATATGTATTTAATTTTAACACAGATTGTTTACCTTATAGTTTATAATCAGTAACAGTCAGACCCAAGTGACCTTGTTGCCTAGTGCTAGTTGTGTTCACTAGTGGCACATGCCACTATAGTCTTCTCTTGTTGCCTAGTGCTAGTTGTGTTCACTAGTGGCACATGCCACTATAGCCTTCTCTTGTTGCCTAGTGCTAGTTGTGTTCACTAGTGACACATGCCACTATAGTCTTCTCTTGTTGCCTAGTGCTAGTTGTGTTCACTAGTGGCACATGCCACTATAGTCTTCTCTTGTTGCCTAGTGCTAGTTGTGTTCACTAGTGGCACATGCCACTATAGCCTTCTCTTGTTGCCTAGTGCTAGTTGTGTTCACTAGTGACACATGCCACTGTAGCCTTCTCTTGTTGCCTAGTGCTAGTTGTGTTCACTAGTGGCACATGCCACTGTAGCCTTCTCTTGTTGCCTAGTGCTAGTTGTGTTCACTAGTGGTACATGCCACTGTAGCCTTCTCTTGTTGCCTAGTGCTAGTTGTGTTCACTAGTGGCACATGCCACTGTAGCCTTCTCTTGTTGCCTAGTGCTAGTTGTGTTCGCTAGTGGCGCATGCCACTGTAGCCTTCTCTTGTTGCCTAGTGCTAGTTGTGTTCGCTAGTGGCGCATGCCACTATAGCCTTCTCTTGTTGCCTAGTGCTAGTTGTGTTCGCTAGTGGCGCATGCCACTATAGCCTTCTCTTGTTGCCTAGTGCTAGTTGTGTTCGCTAGTGGCACATGCCACTATAGCCTTCTCTTGTTGCCTAATGCTAGTTGTGTTCGCTAGTGACACATGCCACTATAGCCTTCTCTTGTTGCCTAGTGCTAGTTGTGTTCGCTAGTGGCGCATGCCACTATAGCCTTCTCTTGTTGCCTAGTGCTAGTTGTGTTCGCTAGTGGCGCATGCCACTATAGCCTTCTCTTGTTGCCTAGTGCTAGTTGTGTTCGCTAGTGGCGCATGCCACTATAGCCTTCTCTTGTTGCCTAGTGCTAGTTGTGTTCGCTAGTGGCGCATGCCACTATAGCCTTCTCTTGTTGCCTAGTGCTAGTTGTGTTCGCTAGTGGCGCATGCCACTATAGCCTTCTCTTGTTGCCTAGTGCTAGTTGTGTTCGCTAGTGACACATGCCACTATAGCCTTCTCTTGTTGCCTAGTGCTAGTTGTGTTCGCTAGTGGCACATGCCACTGTAGCCTTCTCTTGTTGCCTAGTGCTAGTTGTGTTCGCTAGTGACACATGCCACTGTAGCCTTCTCTTGTTGCCTAGTGCTAGTTGTGTTCGCTAGTGACACATGCCACTGTAGTCTTCTCTTGTTGCCTAGTGCTAGTTGTGTTCGCTAGTGGCACATGCCACTGTAGCCTTCTCTTGTTGCCTAGTGCTAGTTGTGTTCGCTAGTGGCACATGCCACTGTAGCCTTCTCTTGTTGCCTAGTGCTAGTTGTGTTCGCTAGTGGCACATGCCACTGTAGCCTTCTCTTGTTGCCTAGTGCTAGTTGTGTTCGCTAGTGGTACATGCCACTGTAGCCTTCTCTTGTTGCCTAGTGCTAGTTGTGTTCGCTAGTGGCACATGCCACTGTAGCCTTCTCTTGTTGCCTAGTGCTAGTTGTGTTCGCTAGTGGCACATGCCACTGTAGCCTTCTCTTGTTGCCTAGTGCTAGTTGTGTTCGCTAGTGGTACATGCCACTGTAGCCTTCTCTTGTTGCCTAGTGCTAGTTGTGTTCGCTAGTGGTACATGCCACTGTAGCCTTCTCTTGTTGCCTAGTGCTAGTTGTGTTCACTAGTGGTACATGCCACTGTAGTCTTCTCTTGTTGCCTAGTGCTAGTTGTGTTCACTAGTGGTACATGCCACTGTAGTCTTCTCTTGTTGCCTAGTGCTAGTTGTGTTCACTAGTGGTACATGCCACTATAGCCTTCTCTTGTTGGTCGACAGCCAAATTCCATTTTTATGCCATGATTACTTCTTGAAGTGTGTTTTCTGTTTTCACAGACAAACCACCATAGAACAATCTCTAGAAAATAGTTAACTTGATTTTTAGACAGGACCAAACTACCGTTCAATTTATCAGGTCCTGAGTTCCTCGTATGTTTTGCCAAAAGTACTGGAAGTCACTGGATGTACTGCCTTGTAAACAAATGTTGAATTCTGCTTTAATTGTTGATGTCGAGAGACAGCTGAAGAAGATATAAATATATATACATACATATATGTATAGTGTCATATATGGATAGTGTCATATATGTAGTAAAGTGTAATAACTTAGTACAGCATCTCCAACTTTCTCTAGACCAACTCCTGCTTCAGGGATGATTGTTACGTTGTTGTTGTAATTGTTACATTGGTTACATTGTTGTTGTAATGGCCACATTGTTGTAATTGTTACATTGTTGTTGTAATTGTTACATCATTATTGTAATTGTTACATCATTGTTGTAATTGTTACATTGTTGTTGTGATTGTAATGCACTTTGAATGCCACACCTGGCAAGCATCCATAGATGGTCCATGAGAGACCACAATGTTGTGATTTAATTGAGGAGTGGTGGTTCTGTGGATAGAGCCTTGGATAGTCAGTCGAGAAGACCAGGGTTCAAGTCTGCCGAGAGGACCAGGGTTCAAGTCCACCAAGAGGACCAGGGTTCAAGTCCACCAAGAGGACCAGGGTTCAAGTCCACCAAGAAGACCAGGGTTCAAGTCCACCAAGACGACCCACCCGGGGGGGTTGGTGGCCTTGATCTACATAAACCCACCTAGGGTTGGTAGCCTTGATCTACATACACCCACCCGGGGGGGTTGGTGGCCTTGATCTACATGAACACACCCGGGGGTTGGTGGCCTTGATCTACATGAACACACCCGGGGGTTGGTGGCCTTGATCTACATAAATCTATATGAACCCACCTGTGGGTTGGTGGCTTGATCTACATAAATCCACCCGGGGGTTGGTGGCCTTGATCTACATGAACACACCCGGGGGTTGGTGGCCTTGATCTACATAAATCTACATGAACCAACTCGGGGGTTGGTGGCCTTGATCTACATAAATCTATATGAACCCACCTGGGGGTTGGTGGCCTTGATCTACATAAATCTACATGAACCCACCCGGGGGTTGGTGGCCTTGATCTACATGAACCCACCCAGGGGTTGGTGGCCTTGATCTACATAAACATACCCAGGGGTTGGTGGCCTTGATCTACATAAACATACCCAGGGGTTGGTGGCCTTGATCTACATAAACACACCCGGGGGTTGGTGGCCTTGATCTACATGAACCCACCCGGGGGTTGGTGGCCTTGATCTACATGAACACACCCGGGGGTTGGTGGCCTTGATCTACATAAACATGAACCCACCCGGGGGTTGGTGGCCTTGATCTACATGAACACACCCGGGGGTTGGTGGCCTTGATCTACATAAATCTACATGAACCCACCCGGGGGTTGCATCAACTGCTGCCAACAAGCTGTTGATACTGGAGCAAGGACGACGAGCGCCTTGTCTAGGCAGATACCAGCACTATATGAGACGACGCATTATAATTTAAATACTACTACTTTCAGAACTTGCCAGTCTTGTAGACCTTTTAAAGTACGCTTGACTTAGTGATTAATCGTAGTGTGCTGATATGTTAGCTACGGCTAATTGTCTGATGATTGCTTTAGGCTCACAGTGTGCCTGATTAAACTGTACGTACCTCATGTGCGTCATCTCAATGCTCATATTAATTAGTACCATGTCACTGACGGTAGTGTTGGAATCACTTGGTGATGCTACACCTTGTCAATGATCAATTATTGTGTGTCCTTGAAGTTACCTCCTTGGTTGCTATGGTAACCATGAAGACCTCAAGACATGTTCTGGTAATTGTATCAGATTTTTAGAGTACAGTTGAACCTTGCTATCAGGCAGTGCAATTATTTGTGCAAAATTGGATTTTATTAAAATTGCACAATTACGTTTCTAAGAAAGAATCATCATGGAACATGCTCATTATCATTTTACCTAACAAACCAGATTCTATCTTTGAGTACAAGGATCCTAGTATCACCACTGACACGTGCATACTGTCAACCAGCAAACAGAAGTTTGTACAGAGCCTAAGTGTCATAATTCTCAAATGTGTCCATTCTCCTGTTTATGAATAATTCTTTCATGGTGCAAGAAATCTGAAAAAGGCAGCACTGTCACAATACCACTCGGGCTCTATTGTCTGCCATAAACATGGAAGTAAAAGAATCATCTGTTGTCAAATGCCACCACTGTGAGTGCCACCACTGTGAGTGCCACCACTGTGAGTGCCACCTTAGTGAGTGCCACCACTGTGAGTGCCACCACTTTGAGTGCCACCACAGTGATTGCCACCACTGCAAGTGCCACCCATCGGATGGCTTTGTAAACTACTGCCCTCTTTTGGATGGTTGTCTAAGTGCTGCCCTCTGTTGCCTAGTTCTGTTAAAATCAGTTGATTGGTTGTCTACTTGCTGCCCTGTTAGATAGTTCTGTGTAACAACCATTTTGGATTGAGTGTATTTATTGTGTTGATGACAAGGCTGAGGAAGATAAACAGTCATGCTTGTCTCCTGTCCATCTCACTCAGGGCTTTGTGATATTCTTTGATTCAAAGTCTAACTTAGGCTAGTCGGGTGAATCACTTGCACCAGCTAGGTATCGTTCTGAAGCATTTTGATTGGTTGTCAGTCTTTACTGCATTTTTATCATTCTTATTTATTTAATGTTTATTATTATGTCACATAAAATTGTAATTGGTCATCTTCTGATGATGTCACTGTTTGATAGCATTATGGCTGGTCATCTACTGATGACGTCCTGCATGATGACATTCTGACTGGTCAAATATCTGCTAATGATGTTATTGCAGGTGAAGCCAGTTCTTCACAGTCGACTGCAGGTGCCCGGTCGGATAGCGTTGATGGAGACAGAAGTCATCTGCATCTTGTGAGTTGTATATACACTGCATTATGACTTGAGAAGAAACAGTTTAACAAGATTTAACAAGATTTGCCATCCAAGCCAAAGGCCCAGATGGCAAGTGGACAAGGAAGCAATTGGCTTATCGAGAGTCCAACAATGTTCATCTACTTATAACCTGCCCTCCTGAGATATGTGTCAACCTTGTTTTTAAACATATTCACGCTGCTAGCAGTTACACAATCTGTAGACAACTTGTTCCATTCATTTATTGTCCTCTGTGAGAACGAGTGCTTCCTGATGTCCAATCTACATTGATCCTTTACTAATTTTACATCATGTCCTCTAGTTCTGCTATCCTTGTTGAGTGAGAAAAACATATTTCTATCAATATTTTCATACCCATTCAATATCTTAAAAACTTCAATCTGATCTCCTCTTAACCTCCTTGTCTCTAGAGTTGTTAAACCACATTCTTTCAGGCGTTCTTCATAACTAAGGTCTCTAAGTTCTGGAATCATTTTAGTTGCTCTCCTTTGTATGCGTTCAAGCGTATCTATATCCTTCTTACGATATGGTCTCCATGCTTGTATACAGTATTCTAAAGGATGTCTAACTATTGCTTTATAAAGAGGTATAATTAACTTTTTTCCCTTGTATGTTATGTTTCTTCTAATCAATCCAAGAATTTGATTACCTGAAGCTGCAATACCACACTGCTCTGAAACTTTCATATCAGCGCTTATTGTAACTCCTAAGTCCTTTTCTTTTACAGTAGTACCCAGAACAGTATCTCCCATTTTATAGTTTACATTCAAGTTCCCATGTCCTGTATGTAGGCATTTACATTTCCCAAAATTGAACAGCATCTGCCATTTCTCAGACCATTTCACTAATCTGTCTAGATCGTTTTTTAAATGTTGTTTATCACCATCAGTATTAACCTTTCTAAACAGTTTTGTGTCATCCGTAAATTTCAGTACGTTACTTGTTATACTGTCGTCCAAGTCATTGATATAAATTAAGAATAATATAGGTCCTAATACTGATCCTTGAGGTACCCCACTCAAAACCGATTTCCAATTTAAAACTTCTCCATCTACTACAACTCGTTGTCTTCTGTCAGTCAGCCATTGTTCTATCCAGTCAGTTATGCTATCCCCGATACCATGGGCTTTTAATTTAAGTAGTAATCTTTGATGTGGCACTTTGTCAAAAGCTTTCTGAAAATCTAAGTAGATAATATCTACTGGCGATCCCACGTCTATCCACTTAGTGATTTCTTCCAAAAAACTTAACATATTTGTTAAGCATGACCTCGCTTTAAGGAATCCATGTTGAGATGAATTTAATAATTTATGCTTAACGAGGAAGTCCACCATATGGTCTTTAATTAACCTTTCTAATAATTTACAAATCATTGACGTTAAACTCACTGGTCTGTAATTCTCTGACTTATTTCTCGACCCTTTTTAAATAATGGTATGATGTTTGCTTCTTTCCATTCAAACGGAACAACTCCCTCTTTTAATGACAAGTTGAATACTCTTGCAAGTGGTGTACTGATTTGTTCTACTGTTTCCATTAGTAATTTTGGAGGAATCCCATCCACTCCCGGTGATTTGTTATCCTTCATTGCCTTTATTTTCTTAGCTACCAATTCTGGAGTTACAATTAACGGACCTAAATAGTCAGATTTAGCCCCCTGAAATTTAGCATCAGCAACTGGTAATGAACTAATATCTTCTTTGGTAAACACTGAACTGAAGTAACCATTTAGGTCTTCCGCCATTAAAAACCCCTGTGATATTATATTTCCAGCACTGTCTTCTAGAGATCCAACCTTGTCTTGTACGTTTTGTTTACTCCTGACATATGCATAAAAACTCTTGCTGTCATTTTTTATGTTACATGCTAGTTTTTGCTCATAGCTTCTTTTATATTGTCTGATTTCAGTTGTGGCTGCATTAAGTGCCTCTTTGTATTTTGCATAGTCTTCTTCCTTTCTGGTACGCCTATAAACCCTCCACATAGTTTGTTTTAGCATTATTTTTCTAATAGCCTCTTTTGACAAGTGTTTCTTTCTACACCGTTTTCCTTGTTTTTGGAAGGGAACAAATTTATCGATGATACTCTCAATTTCATATTTTAGAATATTCCAACATTCAATTGCGGTCTTATTCATCAGCATGTTATTCCAATCTAGCTTTGCTAAGTATTTTCTCATATCTTTGTAGTTACCTTTGTGGAAGTTTCTCTTGTACGTTTTCTTATTTTTACTTTCTGATTTTACATTGATGTCAAAATGTATTTGATTATGGTCACTATTACCCAATGGTTCAAATATTTTTACATTGTCCGCTAATTCTTTTTGTGATGACAAAACTATATCTAATGCATTTTCTCCCCTGGTTGGTTCTAGTACATGCTGGGTAAGAAAGCTATCCTGGATTAAAAATAGAAATTGTTGGTCCTCAATCCCTGTGCTCTCTAGAGAATTCCATTGTATATGTCCATGGTTAAAATCTCCCATTATGATACATTCCCCTTTACTAACTTCCTTTATAGCGTTTTTTATTTTTGTGTTGTCCTCTTCGTTTATGTTTGGACTTCGGTAAACTAATCCAATACTTAATTTTGAATTTCCTGAAACAATTTTGCACCAAACAGCTTCATCGCAATCTGCTTCCCTTTCTAGTTTTATTTCATAAGCCTGAATAGATTCTTTAACATATAAAATAACTCCCCCGCCCCTTCTTCCTATTCGATCTTTCCTAAACATTATATATCCTGTCAGTCCTAATTCAGCATCTGTTATATCTATGTTGGCCCATGATTCAGTTATACCAGTTATGTGAGAGTCAATATCTTCTACCATAATGTTTAATTCGTTTTTCTTATTTACTATGCTCCTTGCATTTAAACATACGCATCTATAACCTTTTTCAGAGATGTTTTTCGGATGATTTGATATTGGTTTATCTGTGCTAGTGGCCTCTTGTTCTGCTTGAGACACCTCTAGGTAACCCCCCTGCACTTCTAGTTTAAAGAATGTTTACTTCCAAAAATATTTGTCATTGTACCCAAGTTACTATCTACTGCTGCTGAAAGTTTGTCCGCGAATACTGCCGCCCCCTTTCCACTTAAATGAAGCCCATCCTTCATGTACATATCAGCCCTCCCAACAAAACTTCCCCATAAATCCACAAATCCAACTTCCTCTTCCCTACATAGCTTCTGGACTAACATGTTAATTGCCATCCCCCGACAATTTCGATATCTGCCCATTACAGGTAAAATCCCTGACAGTATTACCTGCTCAACCCGCGTCTGTTTTAGTGTTCTGACCAACTGCCTATATTTCCTAACTATGGCAGTTGTACCCTCCCTCTCTACGTTATTTGTCCCTACATGTACTAAAACAGATCCGCCCTTACCCGAGCCTACGATGTTTTTTACCCTCCCAGTTATCGCCTCTATTTTGGCTCCAGGCAAGCAGACCACCACATCATCTCCCTTGTTTAAGACTCTGTCGGTCTTCCTAACTATCGAATCCCCCACAAACACCCTTGCCCTCTTCCTCACCCCCTCTATCACTGCTGCAGAATGACTCTTCCGTTCGATCCCCTCCATCACATTCTGTCCTGACCCCTTCCCTCCTGTCTCCTTCCCTCCTGTCTCCCCCACTTCCCACTCCTTTGCTCTTGTCTCTCCCACTCCCCTCTCCTTCACTCCGGTTGTTTTCCCTCCCGTCTCCCCCACTCACTTCTCCTTCCCTCCTGTCTCCCCTACTCCCCTCTCCTTCACTCCGGTTGTCTTCCCTCCCGTTCCTTTCCTTCCCGTCTCCTTACGTCCTGTCTCCCTACGACCTGTCACCTTCCCTCCTCTCAGCTTCCTCCTAGGCTGCGGTGAGCTCTCCCTAGCATCTCTTGTGTCTTTCCCCACTTTATCATCTACTGTTTCCCCACCGGAACTACTGGCACAACCCCCGTGTTCCCTTCCCACCATTGCCACAACGAGCAGCCTCAGCTCTTCCAACTCCACCTCTAGTTCCTTCATCTTCGTACATCCCCTATACTCAAAACTAAAATCTGCCAGGACCTCAGCTCAGGACTTCTCGCATCCAGACTTGACGAAGTCCACCCAGTTACTGCAACTGCCACAAATTAAGTGTCTTGTGGCCTTTAACTTCCGTTTGCACGGCGCCATCATACAATTTAGTTTTAATTAGTTTGCTACGTTAGCCTTGAATAAGGCTGTTTTTGTGATCAAAAGAACACTTTAGGCTAATATACTTGCTAACTGTGTCTTCTATTAACCTCGCATGAGAAAAAAAACCTGCCACCTAGCGAATACGGAGAACACTGTGTAACAAAACAACGAAGTCAGTGTGTACAAATTGACGCTAAAATCCTGCAGTTAATTCCTTTTTACCGAATATGTTTACTACCACTATGTCAGATATTACCTTATGTATGTAATTTAAGTAAATAAATAACTTTATCTTATATATATATTAGCCAATGTAAACGATAGCTCGATGCACGGGTTGAATTCACGACCTGTAAACAAACTCCCTTTTATCACTCGTTGAGTTTGAATCCGGGAAAAAATACTACCTCTGTTAACAAAAACAGTTTCTTAATATATGTCTACAAGAAGTTGGTGAACAATATATGTATAATACTAATAGTTATTCTAACCAATATTCCAATGTTACTGACTATTCACTATGCTATCTCAATTTTCGAATTGTAAACAACCCTATTAACGCTCGCTGAATTCCCTGACAGAACCCGAAACTAACTTACTCTAAAATACTCCCTCTGACTAATAATTAACAAAACCTGTTTCCTAATATATGTCTACAATACGTTTGTGTATAATATATATGCAATAGTAATACTATTCTATTTGATATACCGCATTTTTCTGTAAATGATCTACACCAAATTCAAGTCGCTGCACCAAGTCCAAGTAGCCGGTAGTTCTGTCGTATTAAGATATATCTCTCTGCAGTTGAACACTTGTTAATTCTTCTCGCTGAACTGAACTAATGGCACTTTGTAGCGCTTACACCAAGTTGTGTTGTCATGAAACTAAGGCTTTCCCCTGAATGACACTTGGAGCTGTCTGCTGTAGTGTGTATGCCAATGGGCTGGAGCTGTCTGCTGTAGTGTGTATGCCAATGGGCTGGAGCTGTCTGCTGTAGTGTGTATGCCAATGGGCTGGAGCTGTATGCTGTAGTGTGTATGCCAATGGGCTGGAGCTGTCTGCTGTAGTGTGTATGCCAATGGGCTGGAGCTGTCTGTTGTAGTGTGTATGCCAATGGGCTGGAGCTGTCTGCTGTAGTGTGTATGCCAATGGGCTGGAGCTGTCTGCTGTAGTGTGTATGCCAATGGGCTGGAGCTGTCTGCTGTAGTGTGTATGCCAATGGGCTGGAGCTGTCTGCTGTAGTGTGTATGCCAATGGGCTGGAGCTGTCTGCTGTAGTGTGTATGCCAATGGGCTGGAGCTGTCTGCTGTAGTGTGTATGCCAATGGGCTGGAGCTGTCTGCTGTAGTGTGTATGCCAATGGGCTGGTGCTGTCTGTTGTAGTGTGTATGCCAATGGGTTGGAGCTGTCTGTTGTAGTGTGTATGCCAATGGGCTGGAGCTGTCTGTTGTAGTGTGTATGCCAATGGGCTGGTGCTGTCTGTTGTAGCGTGTATGCCAATGGGCTGGAGCTGTCTGTTGTAGTGTGTATGCCAATGGGCTGGAGCTGTCTGCTGTAGCGTGTATGCCAATGGGCTGGAGCTGTCTGCTGTAGTGTGTATGCCAATGGGCTGGTGCTGTCTGTTGTAGTGTGTATGCCAATGGGCTGGAGCTGTCTGCTGTAGTGTGTATGCCAATGGGCTGGAGCTGTCTGTTGTAGTGTGTATGCCAATGGGCTGGAGCTGTCTGTTGTAGTGTGTATGCCAATGGGCTGGTGCTGTCTGTTGTAGTGTGTATGCCAATGGGCTGGAGCTGTCTGTTGTAGTGTGTATGCCAATGGGCTGGAGCTGTCTGCTGTAGTGTGTATGCCAATGGGCTGGAGCTGTCTGCTGTAGTGTGTATGCCAATGGGCTGGAGCTGTCTGCTGTAGTGTGTATGCCAGTGGGCTGGAGTTGTCTGCTGTAGTGTGTATGCCAATGGGCTGGTGCTGTTTGTTGTAGTGTGTATGCCAATGGGCTGGAGTTGCAGCCGGCACATCGCGTGAAGCTCAAGATCGGATTGCGGAATCACTTCTCCAATGTACTCCAGGAGATCAGTGAGAAGATTGAGCATCTGACGGGGCCTGTCATGAAGTACGTCATTGGTCACTCTGTCATTGATCACGGTGTCATTGGTCACCCTGTCATTGGTCACTGTGTCATAGGTCACCGTGTCATTGGTCACCCTGTCATTGGTGACCTTGTCATTGGTCACTCTGTCATTGGTCACCCTGACATTGGTCACCGGTGTCATTGGTCACTCGTCATCATGTCATTGGTCACCCTGTCGTTGGTCACTGTGTCACGTCAAGTCAGCTTCAGGCTGGCCTGGCTGTATTTGGAAATATTTTATCAACTGCATGTTGCTCAATATTTAGTGATATATCTACCCATGTATATATATATATATATATATATATATATATATACCTTTTTATGATGTGTGGAACTTTTAGAATGAGCAAATTGTATTGTTACAGATGATTTTTTACACACACGTTTGCATACACGCGCACGCACACTCGCACACATTTTGTTTGTCATAAAATAATTTAATCACTGAAAGGCGTTAATGCAAGAAATCTCTTAGCTTGTATGGTGACTGATAATGTGACAGTTTATTGTCGTCGCTGCTGCAGATTGCACAGATTAGATGGAGAGCAGGTGACCAACGCAGAGGGAATGAAGACAGGTGATGAGTATGTTGCCGTTGGCCGAGATATCCGCTTCTTTCGCAGGCTGAATTATGGAGCCACTAGACCAGCCTTTAACAACTCTCCGAAGCGGCTAAGGTAAGGATGATGGTGAACGTCAGCTCCCGGGGATTGATGGCGGTGGTGATGTTTCACAAAATGTCTTGAGTGAAATACAAGGGTATTCTGAAATAGCTCAGCAGGGATTCACCAATTCAGCCTCTGTATGCTCACATTCGAAGGCACTTCAATTGTTCACATTCTATGGCACTTCATTTGTTCACATTCGATGGCACTTCATTTGTTCACATTCTATGGCACTTCATTTGTTCACATTTGAAGGCACTTCATTTGTTCACATTCGAAGGCTCTTCATTTGTTCACATTCGAAGGCACTTCATTTGTTCACATTCGAAGGCTCTTCATTTGTTCACATTCAAAGGCACTTCATTTGTTCACATTCTATGGCACTTCATTTGTTCACATTCGATGGCACTTCAATTGTTCACATTCTATGGCACTTCAATTGTTCACATTCTATGGCACTTCATTTGTTCACATTCGATGGCACTTCATTTGTTCACATTCGAAGGCACTTCATTTGTTCACATTCTATGGCACTTCATTTGTTCACATTCTATGGCACTTCATTTGTTCACATTCGATGGCACTTCATTTGTTCACATTTCATGGCACTTCATTTGTTCACATTCGATGGCACTTCATTTGCTCACATTCGAAGGCACTTCAATTGCTCACATTTGATGGCACTTCATTTGTCACATTCGATGGCACTTCATTTGTTCACATTCGAAGGCACTTCAATTGCTCACATTTGATGGCATTTCATTTGTTCACATTTGAGAGTACTTCATTTGTTCACATTTGATGACACTTCATTTCTTTACATTTGATGACACTTCATTGGCTCACATTCAATGACACTTCATTTGTTCACATTCAATGACACTTCATTTGCTCACATTCGATGGTACTTCACTTGTTCACATTCGATGACACTTCATTTGCAGCTCACGAGGACATCTGCCGCCGATGCCACGCCGGCGGACATATCGTTCCCGTGTCAGCAGCAACCAGACAAACACAACAGCGTCACAGAGTCATGCCACTGGGCTGGACTCAGTCACGTCACCTGGGTCATCGGTGAAGAGTCACAATCGTTCTTCTGTTGCCCGGAATGAGAGGGCGCCAAGACCACCCTATCGGTCAGTCACTTGGTAGCATAGGAAATTAATTCCACTGAAAATGAATCTTTTTTTAATATTCATGTGTCAGGAGGCAAACAAAGTACAATTGATGTTATATAGTAAGTTTCTGTGTCATAGGTAATGGCCAGACAGTCTTGATGGCAAATACTATAGATGGCTTTCACAACTGTGTTAGTAGACAATTCCATTTTATACACTGTTACTCTGCTTGTAGTAGCCATGCAGTGTTATTACACGGGGGTGTTTATTTAAATTTAGAATTGTAGAAATTAAGAACAGGATGTCTGCTACGAAAGCTAGTTAGTTTAGTCTTGGTAAAAATGACATTAGCTTTTATTGTCATTCTTTACATAATAAATAAAATTATAAGTTTATGTTCCTGTTGACATAAAATTAATATATTGTACGGTAACTGTACTAATCATTTTGTTCTGTTGTGTCTTAGGAACAAATAGATACATGTTTTTTTCCATGTTCTACCAGCATCCCATGGGAACTACCGGCCATCACATGGGAGTTCCTGTTCTACTGGCATCCCATGGGAGTCCCTGTTCTACCGGCATCCCATGGGAGTCCCTGTTTTACCGGCATCCCATGGGAGCCCCTGTTCTACTGGCATCCCATGGGAGTCCCTGTTTTACCGGCATCCCATGGGAGCCTCTGTTCTACTGGCATCCCATGGGAGTCCCTGTTCTACTGGCATCCCATGGGAGTCCCTGTTCTACTGGCATCCCATGGGAGTCCCTGTTCTACCATCATCCCATGGGAGTCCCTGTTCTACTGGCATCCCATGGGAGTCCCTGTTCTACTGGCATCTCATGGGAGTCCCTGTTCTACTGGCATCCCATGGGAGTCCCTGTTCTACCATCATCCCATGGGAGTCCCTGTTCTACTGGCATCCCATGGGAGTCCCTGTTCTACTGGCATCCCATGGGAATCCCTGTTCTACTGGCATCCCATGGAAGTCCCTGTTTTACCGGCATCCCATGTGAGCCTCTGTTCTACTGGCATCCCATAGGATGGCCAGTACCCACGGTAGCTCCCATGGGATGGCCTGTTCTACCGGCATCCCATGGGGGTCCCTGTTCTACCATCATCCCATGGGAGTCATTGTTCTACCAGCATCCCATGGGAGCTATTGGCCATCTAATGGGGGCTGCTGGCCATCCAATGGGAGCTACTGGCCATCCAGTGGGAGCTACTGGCCGTCCAATGGGAGCTACTGGCTGTTCAATGGGAGCTACTGTCCATCCAATGGGAGCTACTGGCCGTCCAGTGGGAGCTACTGGCCGTCCAATGGGAGCTACTGGCCGTCCAGTGGGAGCTACTGGCCATCCAATGGGAGCTAAATGGGATCATAACTTATTATTTGCAAATGGTGGAGCTACTACTAGAAACAAAAAAGATTTGTGGCTGTTGTACACCTTCTATGTATTTACTTGTACACCTACTGTATGTTCATTTGTACACCTACTGTATAATTACTTATACACCTATTATATGTTTACTTGTACACCTACTGTATGTTTACTTGTACACCTACTGTATGTTTACATGTACGCCTACTGTATGTTTACTTGTACACCTACTGTATGTTTACTTGTACGCCTACTGTATGTTTACTTGTACACCTACTGTATGTTTACTTGTACACCTACTGTATGTTTACTTGTACACCTACTGTATGTTTACTTGTACACCTACTGTATGTTTACTTGTACGCCTACTGTATGTTTACTTGTACACCTACTGTATGTTTACTTGTACACCTACTGTATGTTTACTTGTACACCTACTGTATGTTTACTTGTACGCCTACTGTATGTTTACTTGTATGCCTACTGTATGTTTACTTGTACACCTACTGTATGTTTACTTGTATGCCTACTGTATGTTTACTTGTATGCCTACTGTATGTTTACTTGTATGCCTACTGTATGTTTACTTGTACACCTACTGTATGTTTACTTGATCTTCTGGATCTCTGACAGCGCCAGTCCCAGGAAGGAGGAAGACACAGTCTTCCACGCGAAGCCAATCAAACACCGACGCTCCGACAAGAAGCCAGATCAGGTGGACTATGACAAAGGTAACGGGGACTGCTGAAAGGTTCAGTGTATGACAAACTAGAAATACCAGCTCAGCAATAATCTTATTCTGAACAACAAGTGTAAGTTTATATGTTATGCTACTCCTAGACACTACATCTTGAGCACCAAACAACAAGTGTAAGTTTATATGTTATGCTACTCCTAGACACTACATCTTGAGCACCAAACAACAAGTGTAAGTTTATATGTTATGCTACTCCTAGACACTACATCTTGAGCACCAAACAACAAGTGTAAGTTTATATGTTATCCTAGACACTTTATATCTCGAGCACCAAACTTTCAGGGGTTCACCTATGACCCTGTGGTTGTAGTCGTCACCCCAGTATTACTCTTTCTATGAACAACATAATTACACCTTGTAGTTGTTACATACAATTACACCTTGTAGTTGTTACATACAATTACACCTTGTAGTTGTTACATACAGTTGTCCGCAATGTTATACGAACAATTGCATACAGTTGTTAACAACGTCATGCATCGCTATACGTTGTTAACAACGTAATGTATCGCTGAACGTTGTTAACAATGTCCTGCATCGCTGGACGTTGTTAGCAACGTCATGCATCGCTGGATGTTATTAACAATGTCTTTCATCGCTGGACGTTATTAACAGTGTCTTTCATCGCTGGACGTTGTTAACAGTGTCTTTCATCGCTGGACGTTGTTAACAATGTCTTTCATCGCTGGACGTTGTTAACAACGTCATGCATTGCTGGACGTTGTTAACATCGTCATGCATCGCTGGACGTTGTTAACAACATCATGCATTGCTGGACGTTGTTAACATCGTCATGCACCACTGGACGTTGTTAACAACGTCATGCATCACTGGACATTGTTAACAACGTCATGCATCACTAGACGTTACTACAACTGCCAGTATTACGTCATAATTTTGAGAGTTTGATTCCCAGAAGTCATCAACATATTGACTGGCAGCACCAAGTACCAAAGTATAGGTGGATATTTACTGGCAGCACCAAGTACCAAAGTATAGGTGGATATTTACTGGCAGCACCAAGTACCAAAGTATAGGTGGATATTTACTGGCAGCACCAAGTACCAAAGTAGAGGTGGATATTTACTGGCAGCACCAAGTACCAAAGTATAGGTGGATATTTACTGGCAGCACCAAGTTCCAAAGTATAGGTGGATATTTACTGGCAGCACCAAGTACAAAGGCATAGAAGGATATTTTTGTGAAAATTTTAAATATTGTTATCGTGACAGTTAGTTACTGGAGGATGGGTAAGTGCTTGAGTTGCACCATCAGATGACAGCATGTTTCAAGATTAACCATCACTTCTAAAAAAACCAGACTGAATTAGCTGCTGGAGATGATAACATTTCATGTCCTGCTGTCCTTTTATTTTCAGACGACGGGGGCGTATTCAGGGCGAAGAGTCAGCAGGAAGAGGCAATGGAGGTCGAAGAGACGAAGGACACTAAGGTTGACCGGCCAATTGACCAAGTAGAAGCTGAAGAGGTCAAGGTCAGTGATGTTTGACCTTGGTTCAAATAATTAATGGAAAAGGTCAAGGTTATTAGTGTAACTGGACCAAGATATGTCTCGTTTATCCATTCTTAGAAATCCACTTTTTCTGGGGAAAATCTCAACACACTATAAATTACTTCATTATTCCATGATTCGCTAATCTGAATTCTGCGTTTATCCAGCCAAAACGTTTCGGAACCAAAGTGTAAATGAGATTTCACTTTAGTTGTCAACTTTGACTGTGTCAGTTATGTCAATATCACAGTGCCTATTTATCACTGATTTGCATATAATAATATTCAACAACAAATTAATTATCTATGAGAGATTAACACACTTAGTCGGTGAATACATTGGCAAAAGAGTAATAAATAAAAATTACTACATCTCTCTCTCTCTCTCCCACTAGGATGAAGAAATTGAAGATGAGCACCCAAAGAAGTCACAGAGGAAACAGAGTCAGCCGCAGAAGTCTGCTGAGGGAAGCCATCAGAAGAGGACTGGGAAGAAGGAGCAAAAGAAGGAAACTCCAGAAGCTACTGACCGTGATGTGGTGGGTTCTGTTGCTTTGTTAGTGTGGTCAGTACTTGTGTCTCTACTGGGCAGTACTTGTGTTTCTACTGGGCAGTACATTTGTCTCTAGTGGGCAGTACTTGTGTCTCCAGTGGGCAGTACTTGTGTCTCCAGTGGGCAGTACTTGTGTCTCTAGTGGGCAGTACTTGTGTCTCCAGTGGGCAGTACTTGTGTCTCCAGTGGGCAGTACTTGTGTCTCTACTGGGCAGTACTTGTGTCTCCAGTGAGCTGTACTTGTGTCTTCAGTGGGCAGTACTTGTGTCCCTAGTGGGCAGTACTTGTGTCTCTACTGGGCAGTACTTGTGTCTCTAGTGGGCAGTACTTGTGTCTCCAGTGGGCAGTACTTGTGTCTCTACTGGGCAGTACTTGTGTCTCTACTGGGCAGTACTTGTGTCTCTACTGGGCAGTACATTTGTCTTTAGTGGGCAGTACTTGTGTCTCTAGTGGGCAGTACTTGTGTCTCCAGTGGGCAGTACTTGTGTCTCCAGTGGGCAGTACTTGTGTCTCCAGTGGGCAGTACTTGTGTCTCCAGTGGGCAGTACTTGTGTCTCTACTGGGCAGTACTTGTGTCTCTAGTGGGCAGTACTTGTGTCTCTAGTGGGCAGTACTTGTGTCTCCAGTGGGCAGTATTTGTGTCTCCAGTGGGCAGTACTTGTGTCTCTACTGGGCAGTACTTGTGTCTCCAGTGGGCAGTACTTGTGTCTCCAGTGGGCAGTACTTGTGTCTCTACTGGGCAGTACTTGTGTCTCTAGTGGGCAGTACTTGTGTCTCTAGTGGGCAGTACTTGTGTCTCCAGTGGGCAGTACTTGTGTCTCCAGTGGGCAGTACTTGTGTCTCCAGTGGGCAGTACTTGTGTCTCCAGTGGGCAGTACTTGTGTCTCTAGTGGGCAGTACTTGTGTCTCCAGTGGGCAGTACTTGTGTCTCTACTGGGCAGTACTTGTGTCTCCAGTGGGCAATACTTGTGTCTCTAGTGGGCAGTACTTGTGTCTCTACTGGGCAGTACTTGTGTCTCCAGTGGGCAGTACTTGTCTCTCCAGTGGGCAGTATTTGTGTCTCCAGTACTTGCAGAAGGGAGCTTTTTTTAAAGGAAGGGTCCATTTAATTTGTCCTGGGTGATTGGGGTTGTTAATCTGCTGTGCTACTCATTGGAATGTGGTTAGACCGTACATTTGAAGTGATGCATTTTGGCGAAACTCAGAACCTCATCTTCAGCCAGTTGATATAGTTCACTTGTAAAAGTAATCCACAAAAAGACGACCAAACCAAACCAACAGACCAGCGACACTGCGGCATGCAGGCTGTACTGCCTATGTCTTATTTGCTCTAATTAATCAGTCTTCTCATGAAGCTTTTACAGTTTGTGGTGCCTAAATACATCATAATGCACATACATCATAATGCACATACATCAAAATGCACATACATCATAATGCACATACATCAAAATGCACATACATCATAATGCACATACATCATAATGCACATACATCAAAATGCACATACATCATAATGCACATACATCATAATGCACATACATCATAATGCACATACATCAAAATGCACATACATCATAATGCACATACATCAAAATGCACATACATCATAATGCACATACATCATAATGCACATACATCATAATGCACATACATCATAATGCACATACATCAAAATGCACATACATCATAATGCACATACATCATAATGCACATACATCATAATGCACATACATCAAAATGCACATACATCATAATGCACATACATCAAAATGCACATACATCATAATGCACATACATCATAATGCACATACATCATAATGCACATACATCATAATGCACATACATCATAATGCACATACATCGTAATGCACATTCATTATATATCGTACAGAATTAACACATCATCTGCTGATTTTACCAATGCACTGCTTAAACATCTCCCACATATCCCATAATGCTTTGCGCACACGAGTGGAATTCCTGTGCAGCGTTGAATTGATTAGCTTGATGACGGGCGTGCGGACCATGACAGTGAGCGTGCGGCACATGATGGTGGGCATGCGACACATGATAGCGGGCATGCATCACGTGACAATGGGCATGCGACACGTGACGGCGGGCATGCGACGCATCAACCAGCATAAACTGCATTCTGTAGCTATATTGATTGCATGACTGCAGGGAATGCATAAAATGTTGGCTGGCGCATTCCAGGATGTAGCGGCCACGCGTATCCAGGCGTCGTATCGTGGCTACAAGACCCGCAGTAAGGCAAGGAAGGACCGGGGATGCGAGTTGCAGGTGGCCAGTGACGATGGTGATGCGATGAACCAGGTCAGAGTCTAGTTAAGTCAGCCCTCGACCGCGCAAGTGGAGAATGCTGTTGACAAGCAACCTCTGTGTTGTCAGACAATGCTTGTTTTTAGCTGCTACGTGTCAACAGATTGCCAGCACAATGACACGCACACTTCATCTCCTCGTTAGATTGGTATGTTACAATGGGGACAACAAGTGGCATATTTAGAGGGGACATTGGACCATGACCCCCACTTAGGCTTAAAGAACTGCCAGGGGACATTGGACCATGACCCCCCACTTAGGCTTAAAGAACTGCCAGGGGACATTGGACCATGACCCCCCACTTAGGCTTAAAGAACCGCCAGGGGTCATTGGACCATGACCCCCCAGGCTTAGAGAACTGCAGAGGACATTGGACCATGACCCCCGTTAGGCTTAAAGAACCCCAAGGGGACATTGGACCATGACCCCCCACTTAGGCTTAAAGAACCGCCAGGGGTCATTGGACCATGAACCCCCAGGCTTAGAGAACTGCAGAGGACATTGGACCATGACCCCCGTTAGGCTTAAAGAACCCCAAGGGGACATTGGACCATGACCCCCCACTTAGGCTTAAAGAACCGACAGGGGTCATTAGACCATGACCCCACTAGGCTTAAAGAACTGCCAGGGACATTGGACCATGACCCCCCTTAGGCTTAAAGAACCACCAGGGGACATTGGACCATGACCTCCCTTAGGCTTAATGAACAGCCAGGAGGCATTGGACCATGACCCCCCTAGGCTTAAAGAACTGCCAGGGGGACATTGGACCATGACCCCTCCCCCTAGGCATAAAGAACCGCCAGGGAACATTGGACAATGACCCCCTATGCTTAAAGAACCGCCAGGGGACATTGGATCATAGGCTTAAAGAACCTCCCAGTAAGGCAGACTAGCTTCATATTTTTATTACATCCTTATATCTCAGCTTAGGGCAGCCAACTGGGTGTTTGCCTTCAGTTAACTCCCCGTAGAGCAGCGTTTCTCAACCGGGGGTCCTCGGCCCACTGGGGGGCCGCAGAGAGCTGGCAGGGGTTCCGCGAGATGGCACCTGGGAAATTATAGTTTTAAATTATCTGTTAAAATAAAACAAAATAAAAATTTCTGACCTAACAATTAAAACGACCACCGGCTATAGCCACACGCTTCTCCTCGTCAATCTACTCTACATATATACACATTATATACACATCACGTTAACAAACCATAAATTTACTGCCGTATAACGATCAAAAAATGAAAACTAAATGCAAAGCTCCACGATTACTATACGCAATAGTTTCGCAATAGTTTCATAGTGAATCCGCCAGGTGCTACCATAAGCAGCGCCTCCTGGCGGACTCATTGTGCAGCTTTGAGGCTAACTTTTTTGGTGCTGTGCTTCGTCAAATGGAGATGAAAATGGACAAATTTATTACTCGTCCATCCACCTCAAAACAAGTGCCGGTAAATACAAGCTGACATTGATATACTGTGACATTTATTTCATTTAAATATGTTTGTTTGATTAGTAATAGTTAACGAGCAGTGTAATGGCACTAGCAACAACAAACACGTTTCCTTTTAATGTTTCATCATTTTAGCAAAAAGGCGGGGGGATGCCATATCTTATGTGGGGGGGTCCCTGAATTTTTTATTGGACACGGACTTGGAGGCAAAAAGATTGAGAACCGCTGCCGTAGATAATGATCCGTGGGAAGCGGGCACTACACATCTGCCATTCCCAGGCATTGCAGATGCCTATGTTAGAGTGGCACTGTATGTTAGAGTGGCACTGTATGTTAGAGTGGCACTGTATGTGAGATTGGCAATGTATGTTAGAGTGGCACTATGTGTTAGAGTGGCACTGTATGTTAGAGTGGCACTATATGTTAGAGTGGCACTGTATGTTAAAGTGGCACTATATGTTAGAGTGGCACTGTATGTTAGAGTTGTGCTGCACAGGACGGGGATTCAAACCACTCCAAGTGTGTGCATGTTTCACATGTACTACTGCTGCAGCCAGTCTGGTTCTCTTTATCATTGTCTACAACTAACATTTCCAATAACAAACTGTTTTTACTGTGGTCTATTAATGACCATGTTGTGTGAGAAAGAGTGCATTGTGTGAAATGACATTGCCTTAATCACTGAATGCAACCTATCACTGACTACCTACCACTGACTACCTACCGCTGACTACCTATCACTGACTACCTACCACTGACTACCTACCACTGACTACCTACCACTGACTACCTACCACTGACTACCTATCACTGACTACCTATCACTGCCTACCTACCACTGACTACCTACCACTGACTACCTATCACTGCCTACCTATCACTGACTACCTGTCACTTACTACCTGTCACTGACTACCTACCACTGACTACCTACCACTGACTACCTATCACTGCCTACCTACCACTGACTACCTACCACTGACTACCTATCACTGACTACCTATCACTGCCTACCTACCACTGACTACCTACCTCTGACTACCTACCACTGACTACCTATCACTGACTACCTACCACTGACTACCTATCACTGCCTACCTACCACTGACTACCTACCACTGACTACCTACCACTGACTACCTACCACTGACTACCTATCACTGACTACCTACCACTGACTACCTACCGCTGACTACCTACCACTGACTACCTATCACTGACTACCTATCACTGCCTACCTACCACTGACTACCTACCTCTGACTACCTATCACTGACTACCTACCACTGACTACCTACCGCTGACTACCTACCACTGACTACCTATCACTGCCTACCTACCACTGACTACCTACCTCTGACTACCTATCACTGCCTACCTACCACTGACTACCTACCTCTGACTACCTATCACTGCCTACCTACCACTGACTACCTACCACTGACTACCTATCACTGCCTACCTATCACTGACTACCTGTCACTTACTACCTATCACTGACTACCTACCACTGACTACCTACCGCTGCCTACCTACCACTGACTACCTACCACTGACTACCTATCACTGCCTACCTACCACTGACTACCTACCACTGACTACCTATCACTGCCTACCTATCACTGACTACCTGTCACTTACTACCTATCACTTACTACCTACCACTGACTACCTATCACTGCCTACCTACCACTGACTACCTACCACTGACTACCTACCACTGACTACCTACCACTGACTACCTATCACTGACTACCTACCACTGACTACCTACCGCTGACTACCTACCACTGACTACCTATCACTGACTACCTATCACTGCCTACCTACCACTTACTACCTACCGCTGACTACCTACCACTGACTACCTATCACTGCCTACCTACCACTGACTACCTACCTCTGACTACCTATCACTGCCTACCTACCACTGACTACCTACCTCTGACTACCTATCACTGCCTACCTACCACTGACTACCTACCACTGACTACCTATCACTGCCTACCTATCACTGACTACCTGTCACTTACTACCTATCACTGACTACCTACCACTGACTACCTACCGCTGACTACCTACCACTGACTACCTACCACTGACTACCTACCACTGACTACCTACCACTGACTACCTGTCACTTACTACCTACCACTGACTACCTACCACTGACTACCTACCACTGACTACCTATCACTGCCTACCTATCACTGACTACCTGTCACTTACTACCTACCACTGACTACCTACCACTGACTACCTACCGCTGCCTACCTACCACTGACTACCTACCACTGACTACCTACCACTGACTACCTACCACTGACTACCTACCACTGACTACCTATCACTGCCTACCTACCACTGACTACCTACCACTGACTACCTATCACTGCCTACCTATCACTGACTACCTGTCACTTACTACCTATCACTTACTACCTACCACTGACTACCTACCACTGACTACCTACCGCTGCCTACCTACCACTGACTACCTACCACTGACTACCTACCACTGACTACCTACCACTGACTACCTACCACTGACTACCTACCGCTGCCTACCTACCACTGACTACCTACCACTGACTACCTACCACTGACTACCTACCACTGACTACCTATCACTGACTACCTGTCACTTACTACCTGTCACTGACTACCTACCACTGACTACCTACCGCTGACTACCTACCGCTGACTACCTACCTCTGACTACCTACCGCTGACTACCTACCGCTGACTACCTACCGCTGACTACCTACCACTGACTACCTACCACTGACTACCTACCACTGACTACCTATCACTGCCTACCTACCACTGACTACCTATCACTTACTACCTACCACTGACTACCTATCACTGACTACCTATCACTTACTACCTATCACTGACTACCTACCACTGACTACCTACCGCTGACTACCTACCGCTGACTACCTACCACTGACTACCTACCACTGACTACCTACCGCTGCCTACCTACCGCTGACTACCTATCACTGACTACCTACCACTGACTACCTACCACTGACTACCTACCACTGACTACCTACCACTGACTACCTACCACTGACTACCTACCACTGACTACCTGTCACTTACTACCTACCACTGACTACCTACCACTGACTACCTATCACTGCCTACCTACCACTGACTACCTACCACTGACTACCTACCACTTACTACCTACCACTGACTACCTACCACTGACTACCTACCACTGACTACCTACCACTGACTACCTATCACTGCCTACCTACCACTGACTACCTACCACTGACTACCTATCACTGACTACCTACCACTGACTACCTACCTCTGACTACCTACCACTGACTACCTATCACTGCCTACCTACCACTGCCTACCTACCTCTGACTACCTATCACTGACTACCTATTAACCATCATATATAGACAACAAAGAGAACACACATCCTGCCAAGTCTTGCTCTCACCTTGTTCATGGATTATTGACATTCAGGCAGCGACAAAGATTCAGTCCCGTTACCGTGGCTACCGAACCCGGAAGAATATCGAGAGAGAGACAGGTGCGGAAGAGGGATCCAAGGAGGAGGAAGAGGGATCCAAGGAGGAGGAAGAGGGATCCAAGGAGGAGGAAGAGGGATCCAAGGAGGAGGAAGAGGGACACACGGATGTGGTGGGTGCAGGGAAGGTTTGGTGCCGAGCATGTCTTATATACACCCAATCAGAGCTGACTCTGCCTTACACAGTGTCCCTGTGAAGACTGACCATGCGGTACAATGAGGCCCTGTCACAGCCGACCGCACATTACGAAGAGGTCTTGTGAAAGCAGAGACCCTGCCATGACAGTTACCTTTAGCTGAGTTAACACAAGGCGATGTCATCATCGCAATGAGGCAATGACTATGTCATTAGGAAGAGTCATGGCCGGTTCAAATCGCATGCGGTGTCACTTAAAAATAGGATCAGTTCTATTGTAAGTGATGTTGGTGCAATGCATTTCTGTGACATACAACCTACATAGGACGATCAGGTTGTAATCTGGTTGCATGTGACAGCAATGGCTCTTTGCAGTGATGATATCTCCTCATGTAGACCCAGCATTTCACAGAGACCAAGTCAGCAATGACTACCCGTTGTTTACTTCACTCAAGATGCCACTCCCAATGGAAACTCTAACAAAAAGACTATGCAATGTTCTGGCTATTGGTTATATTATACTAACTATATAGAAATGAAGTCTATATAGATTTCCCTTTCATTGATTGTTTCCTGGAGTTGTGTAAATGACATTTGAGTTTACTAACCTGCACGTTCCACTAACATCCATTCATCACTTGTGTGATTCACCTTTGTTTGTTGATTGGCTCACTCTGTTTCACTGACCCTCTGACTATGATTATAATACTTAAATTAGCATAGACGTCACGACATGATGACTTGTAAATGGACATCAGACAGTTTGGCTGCGTTCAGAGTGAGGCTGCAACATAATGAAACAGTAAATTTTATACATTATACAGCGACTGAATTTGATGGTGCATGTAATGCCTCTGTTTTTTATGTAGAAGTTAAGTCATCTTGAGAATAACCTGTGACAACAAAGAACCTCAGTGTGACAACAAAGAACCTCAGTGTGACAACAAAGAACCTCAGTTTGACAACAAAGAACCTCAGTGTGACAACAGAGAACCTCAGTGTTACAACAAATAACCTCAGTGTGACAACAAATAACCTCAGTGTGACAACAAAGAACCTCAGTTTGACAACAAAGAACCTCAGTGTGACAACAAATAACCTCAGTGTGACAACAAATAACTTCAGTGCGACAACAAATAACCTCAGTGTGACAACAAATAACCAGTTGTACTTTTATTCAGTCACTCTGTCTTTTGCCAGGTTACTGAAAAGATGAGACATGTGACATAACTACACGACGTGTTGACATGACAGCCGACTTATAAAACGACATGAAAACGTACAGAGTGTCTTGGGTAATGCTGTGTTGTCAACAGGAGCTGTAATTTCCTTTCATATATATTGACTACGAATTTGTTTTATTAGGTCACTCGAAGCACTTGTTATCTCTGTGGTCTCAAGTGATCACATTAGGCCACTCGAAGCACTTGTTATCTCTGTGGTCTCAAGTGATCACATTAGGTCACTCGAAGCACTTGTTATCTCTGTGGTCTCAAGTGATCACATTAGGCCACTCGAAGCACTTGTTATCTCTGTGGTCTCAAGTGATCACATTAGGTCACTCGAAGCACTTGTTATCTCTGTGGTCTCAAGTGATCACATTAGGCCACTCGAAGCACTTGTTATCTCTGTGGTCTCAAGTGATCACATTAGGTCACTCGAAGCACTTGTTATCTCTGTGGTCTCAAGTGATCACATTAGGTCACTCAAGCACTTGTTATCTCTGTGGTCTCAAGTGATCACATTAGGTCACTCGAAGCACTTGTTATCTCTGTGGTCTCAAGTGATCACATTAGGCCACTCGAAGCACTTGTTATCTCTGTGGTCTCAAGTGATCACATTAGGCCACTCGAAGCACTTGTTATCTCTGTGGTCTCAAGTGATCACATTAGGCCACTCGAAGCACTTGTTATCTCTGTGGTCTCAAGTGATCACATTAGGCCACTCGAAGCACTTGTTATCTCTGTGGTCTCAAGTGATCACATTAGGCCACTCGAAGCACTTGTTACATCTGTGGTCTCAAGTGATCACATTAGGCCACTCGAAGTACTTGTTATCTCTGTGGTCTCAAGTGATCACGTTAGGCCACTCGAAGCACTTGTTATCTCTGTGGTCTCAAGTGATCACATTCGGCCACTCGAAGCACTTGTTATCTCTGTGGTCTCAAGTGATTTCATATTTCCTCATTTATGTGTTTACTGCAAACGAGAGCAGCAAATAAAACTGTCATCTGTAATACAACAGGTTTGAATCCACTAAAAATAGATGAAAGTTGAGTGAAGAAGTTTTCTGCTATTCCCTGTTAGCTTTCCCACGAGCAGATGTGGGCACCTGCAACAGCTACACAGATGCCACCTATATTACATGCATAACAGTTTAGCCATTGTATAGGCTATGCATCCTTTTTCTATAAAGGGACATTTCTTGCATAACCTATGCATCAGCTACACATATTCCACCTATATAGACATGATGATATAGAATATTTGTAGTCACTGTTATGGCTACACATAATTTTTCCTATTGTATGAGGGAAACATGCAGCTGATGTATTGGCAACATTTTGCTATTGTATTCTAATAGGAATTTGTAGCTACAAAAGTTCGCTGTTATATTTATTAGTGAAATATTGTGACAAAATGTTGTTCAAAGTAAAATATGAACATTAGATCTTGTTCAGTCCCAGTGCAGAGCAGTGAACTTGCATTTTGTGGTGTTTTAGGAGGGAGAAAAGGCTGCCGTCAAGATCCAGTCAAATTACCGTGGCTACAAAACAAGAAAAGATGTAAAGCAACTTCGTGCAGAAGCTGAGAAGGTAAGAAGACTTATGAAGACTGATGTAGACTGATGTAGACTTGAAGACTTGAAGACTGATGTAGACTGATGTAGACTTTTGAAGACTGATGAAGACTGATGTAGTTGAAACAATGCCATGTTGTTTGTTCCTATGAAATCCCTCTTTGATTGATTTAGCTCATTGTAATTCAGGTTCAGAGATGTTCAGATCTGTAGAGCGTGAATAGTTTAAAGTGAAACAAAAGTGATGGTTTTTGGGCTACTCATCAGAAAGAGATAATAAAAACTAACCATGTGCAACTAAGGAATATCAAGAATATCATGCCACTGGTTTATTCAGAATGTGTTCTAAAAGTGGGAGATTCCGGTCATTTCTCCAGTTGACATGTTAACCAGCGAGACCGATAAGTGCAGGGAGACCAGCATTCACAGAATCAACGCAAAGTTTCAAACAAATGTGTTATTTTGCCACAAAGAAGACTAGTTTAGTAAACAAAGGCAAAAATATGTTACATAAGTTGAGTTTGGATGCAAACAGCATAGCCATATTGTATTGGCAAATATAAGAATAGGTGTATACAGATATATTTTAATTTTTTTTTTTGCGTAGTGTTATCTAAGAGTATGGCACGGCCTATGAGATTAAGATGTGTATTCAACAAAGTTTCCTACTAAACCACTGGCATGATATTCTTAATTGTAGTTGCAAATGGTTGTTTTAGGGACTCTTATAGCTGCATAGGCCCAAAACCATGACTTTTATTTCCCTTTAAGTAATAAGAGCAGTGATTTGGCATAATTAATTGGCAGCTTACGCCATTGTAGGAATCAGTTATTTTGTAGCATTTTTTTGGTCTGCATAAATTGATGATTAATTTGAGAGGCTATTTCCTTTGCCATTGAAACGTGCAATATTTTATATTATTTTACGAACCCTGCTTTAATAATTTTTTTCTCCAGTTTTGTTTTGTTTCAGTAGTGCCTCTCTTCAGTAGGGTCAATTTCTGAGAAAAGAAGCTTTCTGAACAAGATGGCTTTCTAACAAGTGGAGAAAACTTGATGGTTTCTGTCATAAATAACAAATTACTAAAACAAACAAATTGATCAACATCCTATCAAAGAAGACAACGGAAGAATACACAACAAAATATATTACTGACAACACAGACAGAGGCATTCCATGTACTCTATGTTATGGTCTGTACTACATTATTTACAATCTATTGCGATCACTGAGCCACAGCACAATTAGCTATATTGTAGAGAATTCAGCTGGATGCATTTGTGTAATCCATGCTGTGTCTGCGCTTCAGGAAAAGAACGAGGCTGCTGTGAAAATCCAGGCTCGTTACCGTGGCTACAAGACAAGGAAAGAAGTACAGACAGATGCTAAGAAGGTAGATGACTGACCATGATGCACTTGGGCTAGTTTTATAATGCAAGCCTTGGGGGCAGATTGCCAGTTTTAGTCAATGTTGTAATTGCTCTTGCTTATCTTTGTGCTACTGGCATAGCATAGCATAGCATAGCATAGCACAGCATAGGTGCATAATATGTCTCTGCTTCTCTGATGTCATCTTGTGTGTTTGTTCTGTGGACCCCTGTAGTTGTTTTGCTGGGATGCTGCATCTGTTTCAGCCTCTTTATTTATTTGATTGTCCAGATAGTGTGTGGTGACTGTTTTCATTCTTTAAAATTTGTGTTTTGTCCCAGTTTTTTACAACATTATGTTTGTGCCCCACTCCTGACACCAGCTTGAATATTTAGTTAGCTGACTGTTGCTGATGCCTTCTGCTTTACTACTGCTTACGTTTTGCTTGGCAACCATCTGTGATGAATATTAAATCTAAGATTTGAAGCCTTTAATTTACAACCATGTGCATGTTGTATCCCACTTTGCTTTCACGTTGCTTTCTGCTTTACTGTTGCTTTCCTTTAATTTGCTTTGGCCACTTCACCACAGCCTGCCTTGAGTGGTGACACGCAGGTCATTGATGAAGAGAAAGAAACAGAAGAGGTTCAAGATGAGGAACAAATTGAAGAGAGCAATGTCAGTGGGGAACCTGTCTATACGGTCGAAGAAGCTCACATTGCAGATGTAGCAGATGTTAGCAATGAAAATACAAGCAAAACTGAAGATGTACCAAGTGATGTTGCTAATGGTGACAGTGTTGCTAATAGTGATGGAAAAAATGCAGATCAAACTGATGTGGTTGAAGAAATACCAAATGATGTTGCCAATGGTGATGGTGTTGCTAATGGCAATGAGGAAAATGCAGAAAAAACTGATGCAGCTAAAGAAATATCAAGTGATGTTGCTAATGGTGATGATGTTGTTAATGGCAATGAGGAAAATGCTGAAAAACCTGATACAGCTAAAGAAATACCAAGTGATGCTGCTAATGGTGATGGTGTTGCTAATGGCAACGAGGAAAATACAGAAAAAACTGATACAGCTGAAGAAATACCAACTGATGTTGCTAATGGTGATGGTGTTGCTAATGACAACAAGAAAAATGCAGACAAAACTGATGTAGCTGAAGACATACCAAGTGACAAGACAGACAAAACTGATGTAGCTGAAGACATACCAAGTGACAAGACAGACAAAACTGATGTAGCTGAAGACATACCAAGTGACAAGACAGACAAAACTGATGTAGCTGAAGACATACCAGGTGACAAGACAGACAAAACTGATGTAGCTGAAGACATACAAAGTGACAATACAGACAAAATTGGTGCTGATGAAACACCAGATGATGTGAGCAACAAAACAGACATTGCTAATGATGAGGGCAATGCAGACAAATCTGGCACGGCTGATACCGGAAAAACAACTGTTGCCAATAGTGATGGGGAAAGTGCAGAGAAAACTGGTGCTGCTTAGCATTGTTTCATAGACCTGCAAGGCGTCCTCCTTGAGACTAGAGGTACAGAACACACGTTCCAGTAAATATCTCACAAAAATAGCTTAACATAGTTGGCACCTTCACTCTTATGTGTTTAAACTGATATTTTTCAGCAAATAATAACAACTTTTGTGCTGCACTAAAATACCATTTGTTTGACTTACAATGTCGCCCCATACATAATAATATGCAAACTACATTGTATATATTTTGGTCAGATGCCATAGACATCGATCTTGTTTTCTTGTCCACAAGTAACAAACTGAACTTTTTCGGAACTAAGAGATCAATTAATTTAAACAACCCATTTGATACAAAACTATATTTTTATTGGCTTTGTAAATCATCTTGCAGTCATTTGTGTTTTAAGAGAACGAAACTGGAGACAAATGATCAATAATGTGCACATAGTTTGTGTTTTAATGTACCTGATAGAGAATGAAACTGGAGACAAATGATCAATAAGGTGCACATAGTTTGCATAAGTTGTAGGGTTATTTTTGAGGGAGTCCTTGGTAAACATGTAGAAGTGTCTTAGGATGGGACATCACACAAAGCTGGGGCACTTGGCCAGAAGACAGGCGTTTTGGGGGCTTGGAGCCGAAAAAGTTTAGGAACCCCTGGATTGACTGACTGAACCACATCATGGGGTGAACTCTCACTCCATGTTGACAACAATTTGCATGCTTGCACAGAATGCTCACATGTTTGTTAGTTTGCATTTCCTACACTTTGTAGATTGTGTTGATGCGTGTCCGCACTGAGTTATCTTGTTTGAAGCTGCACCCTCAACTTGAAATATCTGCCATTGGTTATTGCAGTATTTTGTATAAAGGCATTCACTGTTAAAATTTGTAAGTCTGTAAATGTTCCCATGCAGTGTTTTCTGCATGTAGAAATTTATGTTCTGGTTGACATGATTATGTAAATCTTTGCGATGGCAAGTGATTAATGTATATCTTTGGTTATTGCTTTTATTACATTTAAATTCATGCGTATATATATATATATATATATATATATATATATATATATATATATATATATATATATATATATATATACACATATAAAAATAAATTGCATTGCTAAATTTTTTAAGTATTAAATTCTGAGGAACCTTTCACAAAATAAAGCAAGCGTTCATACATCAGATTTGCTTTTAATGTAAAAACGGAAATGCATATAAATTGCTGGCACTTCTGATATCACCGCACTAAGGCTGGTTATCAATGAACAGTGCTCGCACTAGTTGTGTGAAGCTGCTTTTCAATCCATTGGCTTAAAATATGTTTGTGTTGTAAAACATGTCCTTTACTGCTTCTGTTTTCAGCCAGAAGACGTACTCACGAAACAGGGCTGACTGACACGCCATCCTGCCCACTAGATCTACCCTACCCCATGTGGAGCGTGTGACCTCATTCGAATCTTATGACATATTTCAGTGCTGCAGCTGATGCTGTTTGTTGAGTTCCTACCCCTTGCATGGACTGTCACGATAACAGATCTACCCAGAAGTAGTTCTATAACGTGCAATTATGGAGCAGCATTTCTCACTCACCACCATAAGTTGCTGAAGAAGCATCGACATTATGCAATTGCTCAGCTGCGTACCTCATTGTTGCCAAAGTAGACATGTTGTCATGTGGCCTATTACTGAAACAAGTGGTTCCATTTAGAATTGACAAGAAACATAGCAAATAAGATTAAACATTGAAACAATGAAGCCCTGTGTGAACCTGTCAATTTGTATGTCAACGTGGACATACTGATTGATTGTCTGAAATAAAAAACATTATATTCAAGTAATTTCCAGAACGGAATGTAAACCAAATATATGCTAATAATAATATTTTATTATATTATGCAAATATTATGTACAATATGTTCTAGAAATATGGGGTTATAATTTTTACCCGAAAATACATGCTGACCGCAGAGATTGATTTTATCAGACTTCTATAAAGACGGATAGAGAGTATCTGTTAGGTAGATTTTTAAATAAATGTTAACAGCGTAAAGGAAGTTAATGTAACTGCATTACTATCACATAAACTGCGTAAACCAATGCATGTGTGAGGTGTGACGGGAAGATTTACACTAGACTACAGGGGGAAGCTCAAGGGAACAGGTATTAACATCTCTGTTGGAGAATTTTGCCAAAACATAGAATAAATCAAGTATTGCACCAGCAACAGTATTCGTTTTGAACTGAAGACGTGTACATCGTCAATACAGATCACTGGTACATAATTTGGAAATCTTTTCCATGAGAGCACTAGGGGATCTTCACAGATACATCAGTTCCATGAGAACATTAGCTGTTATCACAAATACATCAGTTCCATGAGAGGATTAGCTGTTATCACAGATACATCAGTTCCATGAGAGCATTAGCTGTTATCAAAGATACATCAGTTCCATGAGAGCATTAGCTGTTATCACAGATACATCAGTTCCATGAGAGCATTAGCTGTTATCACAGATACATCAGTTCCATGAGAGCATTAGCTGTTATCACTTCTTCTCAGGTTTCATTCTTTGTGGGATACTTTGTGGGATACTTTGTAGGATACTTTGTGGGATACTTCGTGCATTACACTGAAGGAAACGGTTTCTAGAAAAAATGTTGAAGGTACCCAGAAGGACCTGGGAAGAGACTAGACATGTTGAAAAAATTAGGTCTACTATGGGGAGGTCTACCATGGGAAGGTCTACCATGGGGAGGTCACCATGTGAAGGTCTACCATGGAGAGGTCTACCATGGGGAGGTCTACCATGGGAAGGTCTACCATGTGTAGGTCTACCATGGGAAGGTATACCATGGGGAGGTCTACCATGGGGAGGTCTACCATGGGAAGGTCTACCAAGGGGAGGTCTACCATGGGAAGGTCTACCATGTGTAGGTCTACCATGGGAAGGTCTACCATGGGGAGGTCTACCATGGGGAGGTCTACCATGGGAAGGTCTACCATGTGTAGGTCTACCATGGGGAGGTCTACCATGGGGAGGTCTACCATGGGGAGGTCTACCATGGGAAGGTCTACCATGGGGAGGTCTACCATGGGGAGGTCTACCATGGGAAGGTCTACCATGTGTAGGTCTACCATGGGGAGGTCTACAATGGGGAGGTCTACCATGGGGAGGTCTACCATGGGGAGGTCTACCATGGGGAGGTCGTACAAGTAAAACTTCTATAGCGCCGAAATCCTCTGGAATCCAGAATTTTTTTTTTTAAGTATGTAATTTTATTGATAAAATTAAACTTTGTTTTATTAACTAACAGCAAATTGAATGAGTCACTGAACCAGGCATGTTTATACCACACCAGTGATTAGGTAGACCCAACCAGAACACCCACAACAAACACCAGTGATTGTGTAGACCCAACCAGAACACCCACAACAAACACCAGTGAATGTGTAGACCCAATCAGAACACCCACAACAAACACCAGTGATTGTGTGGACCCAACCAGAACACCCACAACAAACACCAGTGATTGTGTGGACCCAACCAGAACACCCACAACAAACACCAGTGATTGTGTGGACCCAACCAGAACACCCACAACAAACACCAGTGATTGTGTGGACCCAACCAGAACACCCACAACAAACACCAGTGATTGTGTGGACCCAACCAGAACACCCACAACAAACACCAGTGATTGTGTGGACCCAACCAGAACACCCAGAACAACTGTATGTTACTGTATGATGTAGGAAGGTCATAACGAGGAAGCCCTTTTAAATACACATCCATCTAAACAAATTTAACAGTCAGTTGTTTGATCATGTCCAGTATAAACCAAGATATAGTGTTTATGTTTTGTTGCTCTACAAAACAATAAATGTAGGACACTACCTGTATATAAATGTTCGGCACGGCATATGTGTATGAGTATGTAGTATGTAGTATGAGTAATGCTTAGTGGCTCATGATGATTATTTGGAAATGTAACATTTAAACAGTGAAAATTATTCCAAAAGCCAAGTTGAGATGTGGAGATAGATAGAAATAGAGCATACAGGTTGCATAAAATAACTTGTTCAGTCTGGGCATTCTGAAACAGTTTTAGGTGATAATATCATACATAGTTTTGACAAATCTGTATATGTACTATATTTTTTATAAAGTTTGTGAACACCTAATGCCTTTAGCATTATTTCTTGTGATGTCGTGTTGATTTTTATATTTGTTTTGTTGAATTTTTTGGATGATGCCAATGTTATCAAATCACGTTATAGCCAGTTGAGTAACCTAACTGTGATGATTTCAACTATGCATGTACACCTGTATTATTACCATTCCATTTACTTAATGCCTAGTTATTCCTTTACTAGTTTGACCATTGTTAAAGCATGACCTATGAATCTGTATATGGGTAGGTGGAAATGCATTTGGGATCTGTAAATTTAGTATTTTGTATCTATACACATATGAAAACATGTACAGTGCAACTTTTGTGTGGTAATTACGTGTGATTACATACAAAACTATCTGCAGTTATATCTAATTCAATTGTGTGTCTCTCTATGTATGTTATGTTTGGTCTAATAATGTTTGTAGATGAAAGTGCACACTTGATATGACTGAATAAGTTACTCACGTTTTGGAGTGCAGGTATTATACAAATATGCATGTTAAAATGTAAAACAATACTACAAAATGAAATATTTTATCCAGTGAAAAACGAAGTCATGGGTTGACAATGTGATTGTTTTAGTTTATAGGTGAGAGCCTTGCCAAATGTAAGTAAAGTGTCTAGCAAGTATCTAGCCAGTATTTAGCTTTATAGTTAGTTTCTGGTTTAATCTGCATTATGATTGTGTGCACAACATTATGTTTGTGTGCACAATATTATGTTTGTGTGCACAACATTATGTTTTTGTGCACAACATTATGTTTTTGTGCACAACATTATGTTTTTGTGCATAACATGTTTTTGTGCACAACATTATGTTTTTGTGCACAACATTATGTTTGTGTGCACAACATTATGTTTGTGTGCACAACATTATGTTTGTGTGCACAACATTATGTTTGTGTGTTGTAAAATGCACCTGTTAATGTTTGTTTATAGCAGTAAATGTTTTATATCCAGAATATCCTAATCAAACTATATTAAAATAAAGGAAAGAAGGGAACGTCCGAAGTGGTGAGAAGTAGACACATCCATGATGGCAAACTACAGACAGTGATTTATGAGACTTTAATGTAATAAAGGAAGAGGAGAAAAGTTTATTTTTCTGTGTTTATGCTTTTGCTATGAATCACAAATAAAGTTAACTATATTACAGTTTTTGTCAGCCAGTGAGAACACTGAATTCAAGCCCGATGACACTTTGTTGAAATCTTGTTCACATATTGATGACACCATCATGACACATTGTTGACACATTGTTGACACATTGATAACACATTATTCACACCTTGTTCTTGCAGACTTTCCACTGAGACTTCTCTTGCAATAATTTTAATTGCATTCAATTAATTAGTGTTATCTATTATATATATATATATATATATATATATATATATATATATATATATTCATACTGATTTAATGGTGCCTAAATTGTAAGTCTCTATATGAAGATAAGAACAATGAAACTGACAATAAAACTTTCACGATGAAACATGCCACAATTTACACTTCTACGACAATAAACCTGTCACGGTAAAACATGCCACATTTTACACTTCTATGACAATAAAACTGTTACGGTAAAACATGCCACAATTTACACTTCTGTGACAATAAAACTGTCACGATAAAACATGCCTCAATTTACACTTCTGTGACAATAAAACTGTCACGATAAAACGTCTCAATTTACACTTTTGTGACAATAAAACTGTCACGGTAAAACATGTCACAATTTACACTTCTATCACAACAAAATTGTCACGGTACAACATGCCACAACCTACACTTCTATGAAAATAAAACTCATGGTAAAACATGCCAGAACCTACACTTCTGTGACAATAAAACTGTTTAAAATTTACATTTCTGTGACAATAAAACTGTCACGATAAACATGCCACAATTTACACTTCTGTGACAATAACACTGTCACGATAAAACATGCCTCAATTTACACTTCTGTGACAATAAAACTGTCACGGTAAAACATGCCACAATTTACACTTCTGTGACAATAACACTGTCACGATAACACATGCCTCAATTTACACTTCTGTGCCAATAAAACTGTCACGGTAAAACACGCCACAATTTACACTTCTTTCACAACAAAATTGTCACTGTAAAACATGCCACAACCTACATTTCTATGACAATAACACTCGTAGTAAAACATGTCACAACCTACACTTCTGTGACAATAAAACTGTCACAGTAAAACGCCACAATTTACACTTCTGTGACAATAAAACTGTAACAGTAAAACATGCCACAACAATAAAACTGGTCCCGGGGAGTGGATATTTTATGAAAGAACTGATGTGGATGTTTAACGTAGATTACAATGTTTAACGTAGATTACAATGCTAAGTATTTTTCTACGATTGTTAAAAAGTTACGTGATCTACGTCAAACATCCACACGTACGTCTCTTCGTACGGTACGAACACTTCGTGAAACCAGCAGTTGTACATGATTTTGGGAGCATAAAAGTTGTATCCACCATTGCCGTTGCCCTACTAAGGCTTGACTGGGATAGTGCAAGGAGTGTGTGTGCGTGCGTGCGTGTATGCATGCGAGCGTGCGTGCGTGCACGCCTTGCTGACTAGAGTTCTTAATATAGAGCAATGTACTAATTTTATTACAGTATATGAAACTGATACTCGGCAACAACCGTCACAACAACTAAGCAACAACTGTCACAACAACTGGTGCTCACCAACAACCATCACAACAACAACGACAACTGGTACTCACCAACAACTGTCACAACAACAACAACAACTGGTACTAAGCAACAACCATCACAACAACAACAAAAACAACCGGTACTCAGCAACAACCATCACAACAACAACAACTGGTACTCAGCAACAACTGTCACAACAACAATAACTAATACTCAGCAACAACTACCACAACAACAACAACTGGTACTCAGCAACAACCGTCACAACAACAGCAACTTGTACTCGGCAACAACCGTCTCAGCAACAACTGGGACAACAACAAGCACCTGTACTAAGCAACAGCTGTCACAACAACAACTGGTACTCGGCAGCAACTGTCACAACAACTGGTACTCAGCAACAACTGTCACAACAACAACAAACGGTACTAAGCTGGATGGCCGGTCATGGTCCACTGGTGCATCTACAGTTCAACCAGCTTACTAAGCCATATCAGATAACAGCTGACCACGAACGTCTTAACTCCCAATAGATGTGTGTTCTTCACATGGACTTGAGGACAGGTGACTGTGTCAAATTAATTAACTCATGAGGGGAACAGAAACTTGGAAACAACGAATTATACGCACGCAACAAAAAACGATACCTTCTTCTTCTTGGCAGTAGGCCTATCAACTACAAACAGCCTGCCCAGGACTGACCACTGTTCTTTGCACCATAATATTATATCAGCGGGGTGCACCAAATCAAACCATGGGCTCGCCTCCCGCGCAACTAACAAAGTCTCGTTCGGTTAAATAAACAAAGTAAAACATGAAAATAAGACATTATGTTAATTTAACAATAACAAGACTAAATGTGGCAACATCACAGTGGCTATTGTTTCAAAAACGTCATTGCATAGTTAGTTATTTGTTTATTGAAATGGTTTATTGCTAATTAAACCTGTAACGTATAATTATGGTATAAACCATGTACAATTTCCGCGGACTGAAGATACCGGTGGTTTCATTTGTTTATTTTACTTTTCATCAAGTCGACCAACCGTAGCTTGACAAACTTTTTCTTACTTTAACATTTAACATACACATTTTGATGTTCAAAACTTCAAACAGTTAACACCTTGCTTAATTTGTGCTCTGGTTACAGTCGTTTGGACCAAATCGTCACGTCCGTAACGATATATTATGCAACACGGATAAGCAATAGCAGTGTGACTGCTATCATATTACTAGATCTCTCAGCGGCTTTTGATACGATACTATCACTCAACCCGTTTACACGCCTTCGTAGAAACTGTGCCATTTCTGCCACAGCTCTCCGATGGTTAAAATAAAATGTATTTTTCGCGATACTATCACTCAATCCATTTACACGCCTTCATGGACACTGTGCCATTTCTGCCACAGCTCTCCGATGGTTCAAATTAAATTTTTCTGATAGACACCAACGCATTAACATATTTGGCTCACCATCTTTCCCACATCTTTCACTGTGTCTTGCTGTCTCACAATGACCGTCATTCTGTTCTGTGTTGCTTATAGGCCACGTTCCTCGTCATTACTAATCGTAGCATATTACGCTTCATTTTACAACGACGACACAAGTACATGCCTAGATTTCACTCTAACGATGAGATGCACAAACAAGAGTCTACAATTATTGTAAGTGACTGTCTCTCTGTCACATTGTTGAAGCAAGTAAGCTGAAGTGCAACACAGATTAAACAAATTTATCTTGTTATTATTGGCACGAAACAACAACAAAACGGGGTTGTCAACCACTTTCCAAAAAAATTGCACAGCCATGACGTGACGTACAAACAAGAGAGGCTCAGACCCAGAAAAGTAAGATACAAGACCTGGAAAGAATGGCTGAGGGTGGATGGGATGTACTGCTCTCTGGTCCTCGGGGTTTTCAATCGGGGGTTCAGGCATATACAACCAACCGGGGATTTCTGAAAATGTCCACATCTCTCCTCACCATATCTCTCTTCACCATGTCTCTCCTCACTACATCTTTCCTCGCCACGTCTCTCCTCGCCATGTCTCTCTTCACCATGTCTCACACCACATCTCTCCTCACGACGTCTCTCCTCACTACATCACTCACCATGTCTTTCCTCACCACATCTCTCCTTGCCTTGTCCCTCTTTACCACATCTCACACCACATCTCTCCTCACCACGCCTCTCCTTGCCACGTCTTTCTTCACCATGCCTCTCCTTACCACATCTCTCCTCACCGCGTCTCTCATCACGTCTCTCCTCATATCTCTCCTCACCATGTCTCTCACCACATCTCTGCTCATCATGTGTCTCCTCACCACATCTCTCTTCACCATATCTCTCTTCAACACGTCTCTCCTCACCACATCTTTCCTCGCCACGTCTCTCCTTGCCACGTCTCTCTTCACCACGTCTCACACCACATCTCTCCTCACCATGTCTCTCCTTGGCATGTCTCTCTTCGCCACGTCTCACACCACATCTCTCTTCACCATGTCTCTCCTCTCCATGTCACTCACCATGTATTTCCTCACCACATCTCTCCTCACCTTGTCTCTCTTTACCACGTCTCACACCACATCTCTTCCTCTCCTTGCCACGTCTTTCCTCACCATGTCTCTCCTCACCGCGTCTCTCATCACGTCTCTCCTCACTACGTCTCTCATCATATCTCTCCTCACCATGTCTCTGCTCACCACATCTCTGCTCATCACCACATCTCTCCTCGCCACGTCTCTCATCACCGCGTCTCACACCACATCTCTCCTCACCACGTCTCTCCTTGGCATGTCTCTCTTCACCACGTCTCACACCACATCTCTCTTCACCACGTCTCACACCACATCTCTCTTCACCACGTCTCACACCACATCTCTCTTCACCACGTCTCACACCACATCTCTCCTCGCCTTGTCTCTCTTCACCTCTTCACTCCGCACCACATCTCTCCATCACCATGTCTCTCCTCGTCATGTCACTCCTCACCACATATCTCCTCAAATTGTCTCTCCTCACCACATCGCCATTGTTGTATATTCACAGACACTACACATATAACACACATGTGGTTCTTAGGGGTGGCACATAACCGATCTTTATTTGCAAACGCATGTATTACTACTCAAGTAGTTCGCCACTGAACATATATCACTACACATGTAGTCCACGACATAGACATGCATATTTAACATTTCCCTCCTGGAATAATTATTACAAAGGCTACTAACAACAATATAACTTCTTCTGTATGCCTACAGTGAAATAATCTACCTGATTATTATAATAACACAGCTATGCACTAGCAATGTAACTTAACACTACACTAGTATTCAACCACGTCCTGCTAACTAAACTAATGTAACTAGAGTCCACTAGCTCATTTATATCTGTTACACTACAGAGAAGCTCACTAATCTCTGTTACACTACAGATCTAGCCTATCTGGTGCCTTACTCACACGAGAAGACCGTCGCAGATGTGTTTCCTCCTCCACTTGGGTAGGAGTTACCAATTCTGCAGTAGGCCTAAACTTATCCTGAACCGATTGCTGTTGAGGGGCTTCATACGTCAACCCACTGGCACTGTCGTTTGTCTGATTCAGTGATGGTATAGTGTCTACCAAATAGTCATGACCATCAGTTGCTGCAGTCTATTCTAACTGTGTCAGAGGCATGTTACTTGAGTTTACCCTTGAACTCAGTTGGTCAATGTGGCGTTTCCACAATCCCTTAGAAAGAGTGACTTGATACGTCAACGGACCACATTTCTTGTTTATAGTTCTTGGGACCCACTTATCTTTCCCATGGTAATCTCGAACCCATACCATGTCTCCTTCCCTGAATGATCTCAGATTTTTAGACCCAGGCTCCATCTGTTTCTCTAACCGTTTGTTTTCCCGTCGTTTATCCGGTTTCACACAGTCAAGTCGAGTGCGTTGCTGTCTACCCATGAAACGCACTGCTGGCAATTCCCTGTGAAAGCATGCGGAGCATTTCTATATGCCAGGAGGAACTTATCCAGTCTAACCTGGAGTGACTCCCCTGATGATGCCATAGCTTTCAAAGCCTGCTTTACAGTTTGCACAAATCACTCTACTTGCCCATTAGAACTTGGATGATAAGGCGATGTAGGTTTATGCAACACTCCCAACCAGTCCTTGAACTCCTGAGACTTAAACTGTGGACCATTGTCCGAGACCAAAGTGTGAGGAATTCCCCCTCTACTGAATATCGTCCTCAGTGCATTCACTGTAGCTTCACTGGTCGTAATGTGTTGAATGACACCTTCTGGCCATTTGGAATAGGAGTCTACAACAATAAGAAGCATTTTCCCCTCCACAGGACCTGCATAGTCGATGTGTACGCGTTCACCTGGTCGCGAAGAAGTTATCCATGGATGTACCGGTGCATTAGTAGGATTTCTCTGTACCAACTGACACGATTCACAAGCTTCCATGCATGATTCATTATCTGCATCCATACCCGGCCACCAGACATATGAACGTGCGACACCCTTAATTTTCACTACTCCGATATGCCCTGTGTGTAGCTCGTCTAGAAGTTCAGCTCGAAATTGCTTTGGATTGGTCACTTTCATTCCCCATAACAGAACATCACCCTCCAGAGATAGTTGGATACGACAACAGAAGAACGGTTGTAAATCTAACCGATCCATTGGCAATTTATCAGGCCAACCATCCCGTGTGTACCTCATCACTTGCAACAATGGATCTTTCTGAACTGCGGTCTTGATATGTTCGCTAGCGACAGGCAAGACACAAACACCCAGAACGAGAGCCACACTTCGTTGTCGATGTACCTGGATCATCGTGTTGTGTAGGTAACCGTGAAAGCCAATCAGCATTGGCATTCTGAGCACTGCTCCGGTAACGCACACCATAGTTAAAACCAGACAGATACATTGCCCATCGCTGAATGCGTTCTGCCGCTACTGCTGGTGATTGCTGCTAGAGGTTTGTTATCAGTGACAAGAGTAAACTTCCTGCCAAACATAAATTGATAGAATCGCTTCACGCCAAAAATTATTCCTAGTCCTTCTTTCTCGATCTGTGAATACTTCTGCTCTGCTCTCGTCAACGAGCGAGATGCAAACTGAATTGGTCGCATCTCTCCATCATGTGAGAAAGCACCACTCCTAAACCAACTGGCGATGCATCGCATGCAACTGTCACGGGGAGACTGCTGTCAAAATGCAAGGAAATCCCGCCTTGCCTAGAGCACGTTTCACTGCTAGAAACGTCTCATCCATCATGTCTATCCACTCAAACTTCCTATCCCTCTCAAGCAAGGTAGTGAGAGGATGGAGTGTGGAAGCAAAGTCTGGCACAAACTTTCGATAATAGCTTGCCATGTCGATGAATGACCTCAATAAACTCACATCAGTGGGTCTAGGTGCATCTAGTATGACGGCTATCTTGTCCGCCGATTTGTGAATACCTTGGGCATCAATCACGTGACCCAGATACTCGAGAGAATCTCTGGAGAATTCGTATTTATCTCGATTCAGCTTTAAACCGAATTCTGTCAGTCTTTCAAACACCCTACCCAAATTGCTCAAAGGATACCATCGAGATATACCTTGACACTTGGCAAACCCTGTAACACTTTCTCTATATCATTCTGCCAGATAGCAGGTGCCATGGTTATGCCAAAGACTAGCCTGTTCTGTCAGAATAGACCGTTATGCGTTGCTATGGCGGTGTATTCCCTAGATTCCTCGAAAACCATTTGATTGTACGCATTCGCTAGGTCAAGTTTGGAGAATTAACTTCACCAACCAAGTCAGCCAGAATATCATCAATGTTGATATTCGGGGGAGACACTGTTTTCAACTGGGGGTTAACAGTTGTCTTGTAATTGCCACATAGTCTAATCGTACCATTCTTCTTTGGCACTACTACAACACCTGTTGCCAGTCACTGCTTGTAACTGGTGTAATGACGCCAGCTTTCTCAAGTTTGCCTAATTCCAGCTCGACTTTCGGGCGTAGAGCATATGGGACCCGATACGGTTTAGTGTACACTGGTTTTGCTTCCTCTACTAGTTCAACATGTACCTAAATCCTGTTAAGCAACCCAAGTTGTCCACCAAACAAATCCTGATGCTTACTGACTAGCCCATCCAACTGACAGTCATGTGATAGACACACGAACCCTGACCCTGATCTAAACTTGATCTCGGTCCAGTCAAGTTTGATAGCTTCTAACCAGTCTCTGCCAAACAGTATGTGTCTACTGTCGGGGACAACATACAGCACCAAGTCTACATTATCCGAGTTATACTGCACATTCACCTTAAACATACCTTTACATGACACTGATTCACCTGTGAAACTGCGTAACACCTTGTTACTAGGCTGAAGTTGACAGTTTGCAAACTTTGACTGATACACATCAACAGGGATCATCGAAATAGCAGACCCTGTATCAAACTCCATTGGCAATACAACGCTATTTACAGTAGGACGCACAATGATAGCAGATTTGTTTACATTCAACACACAGTTGGTTTGACAATGCACATCTAGTACATCGTACTCAGCTCGATTTGAAGTCATCAACTGTCACCGTATACACCGGTCGCTGTCGCTCACGCTCTTCTTCTTCCTGTGAAGGACTGGGCTTCTTAGGAGCGTCGTAAGTCCTGCGGCGTCTGTGTCCATTGGTAGTTCCGGTCAGGGCCAACTAAAAGACATTGCACCGCTATTGGGGCAACAATGGGTGTTTTTAGGTTAAAAACTATATTAAAATCTATATACACGACCTGAAGGTATTTATGGAGTGACGAGGACTGGCTGCAGTTTGTGGAGACTGTGGCCTAGTCGACTCTGGAAGGACTACAGTGAAGGGGCTGAGGAGATAGAGGTTGGGAGGTGGTTCCTCTCAGATACTGTACGAGGGAAGAAAGAGTGAAAGAGGGCAGGGTATTGGATTTTTTCCTGATGCAGGCGTTGTGCTCCTCTAGTCCTTCGGTCAGCGTGGTGGAAGAAAGCTGGGTTGATGTCTACGAGGCCTTTGTTGATTTTGTAGAGCATCCCCAGGCGGATCTGTCGTCTTCGATGTTCCAGACTTGTCCATTTTAGATTTTCGAGCATAGATGTTACATTGCCTGGTGATCTGTCTGTGTAGTTGTTGTTCACATATTTGGCTGCTCGGCGTTGGACCTTTTCAAGGAGTTGGGCATCCTTTTGCTTGTAGGGATCCCAGACAGCTGAGGCGTATTCCAAAGTGGGGCGTACCAATGTGGTGTAGGTTGCCGTCTTGACTTTAGGGGTACACTCTCTGAAATTCCTTCGCAGGAACCCCATTGTCCGATTTCCTCTTGCCGATACATCCTCTACATGGTTGGACCAGGAGAGATCATGGCTGATGTTGATGCCCAAGTATGTGTTGGTACTTGTCTTTTCCAGTGTTTGACAATGAAGAGAATAGTTGGATGTTAGGGTTTCCCTTCGCTTGTTGGGCATGGTCCGGATGACGTTGCATTTGCTCGTGTTGAAGTTCATTTGCCAGGTGTGTTCCCTCTCTTCCAAGGAGTCAAGGTCTTGTTGAAGTAGGGCCTGGTCTTGGTGGTCCTTATTTCTTCTGTAGAGGAGGCTGTCATCTGCGAAGAGTCTGGCACTGGAATGATGGACTGCATCAGGTAAGTCGTTGATATAAGTCAGAAAGAGAAGGGGGCCTAGGACAGTGCCTTGTGGTACTCCGGATAGGACAGGTGCAGGGGACCAGAGGGTGCCTTCTAGGGCAACTTCCTGTGTTCTGTTGGTCAGGAAGGATTGTATCCAGCTCAGGGTCTTGTCACGTACTCCATAGTATTGCAGCTTGTGCAGTAGACGTTGATGGGGAACTTTATTAAAGGCCTTGGAGAAGTCAAGCAGAATTACATCTACCTGATCCCCCAATGCCAAGTTGGCGATGTTGTGTACTGTGACTAGGAGTTGAGTTTCACATGAGCGCTTCTTCCTGAATCCGTGTTGGGCATCAGTTACGATGTGATGGCGATCTAAGTGTTTCATCACACTGCTGTGGATGATGTGTTCTAGGAACTTGCAAGTGATTGAAGTCAGTGAGATTGGTCGGTAGTTTGCAGGCTGGTGTTTATCTCCTTTCTTAAAGATTGGGACCACCATTGCTTCCTTCCAATCTGATGGCACCTGACCAGTATCTAGGGACCACTGAAAGATTTTTATCAATATTGGAGATAGTTCCTTTGCACCAATCTTCAATATATAGGCTGGTATTGAGTCTGGTCCAGTGGCTTTGTTTTGCCGGAGGTTCTGAAGAAGCTTGAGGACTCCTTTTTCGCTGGCCTCTACGTCGTCCATGTTGGGGTATGGGCTCTCGCCTTTGTGCGGCAGGTTGCTTAGGTCCTCCTCAGTGAAGACAGACTTGAATTGGGTGTTTAGTATTTCTGCTTTGCTGGTACTATCGCTTTTGAGGAAGCCGTCCTGGCTTTTCAGTGGAGAGACGCCTGTTGATTCTTGGTGTACGACCAGAATTTCTTCGCATCGGAGTTAAAGTCTTCACTGATTATGTTTTCGAGATAACTTTTGTTTGCTTGTTTGATGTTGTACTTCACTTCGGCTTGTAGGCGCTTGTAGCGGTCAATGTCTCTTTTCTTCCCTGTCTTCCTTGCCTTCTTATGAGCTCTCTGTTTTCTACGGATGGCCTTCCGGATGAGGGTGTTTATCAAGGGGTTGCTGTACCGTGCTGCCGGGACTTGCTTCTCAACGATGCTCATGACTGTTTCCTTGAAATCTGCCCAGAGCTGATTTCAAGAGCGCTTGGTGTGGCATCTGCTGCAAAGGCATCTGCATATTCTTGCAAGTCCTGTCTGATGGCGTCTACATCGGCTCTCTTCCTTCGTGGGGGTTTACGTCGGGGGGGGGGGGGGCGTGAGCGACGTGTCATAGAGAACAATGTCATGGTCACTATTCCCAAGGGAGGGTAACGGTTTGCAGCGACTCTTGAAAGATGGATGGGTTGTCATTATCAGGTCCAGTGTCTTGTCTTTTCTTGTTGGGAAGTCCACTATCTGTTCTAGATCTTTGTCGTTCACCAGGTCGAGGATGGTCTTGCTAAGCCTGAGGGGTACTGGTTTCCTCGGATGCTGAGCGTAGGCCAGTCAAAGTCGGGGCTGTTAAAGTCACCGCCGATGATCAGCACGTTGTGTTTGGTTTTTCAGCTTATCAAAATCCTCCTTGATCGATGCCAGGTACGGGTTGTCAAACCTTTTAGTAGGCTGCAACGGAGAGTTTCTTCTGTTTTAGAAGCTTGACAGTGCCGCTGATCATTTCTATGTCCTTTGGTCATTGAATGTCATGCATTCCCAGCTCTTGTTTGGCTGCAATAAAGACTCCTCCGTGAGAGTCGGATCGATCTCGCCTGTGGATGTCAAAGCCTAGGAAGCTGGGGAGGAATTCTGCACAGCTGACATGTTCATTCAGCCATGATTCAGTTCCCAGAATCATATCTGGGTCCGTGGAATCAACGAGGGCCTCTAGGTTTCTACCTTTTTTCTTTACGCTCTGGTAGTTGATGTTTAGTATGCGTAGGTGTCTCCGTTTCTCTCCTTGTTTTGCACCAGGATTTCTTTGGGCTTTGGGTGAGGAGGTCATGCCGTTTTCCAGGTCGAGGGATAGGCTAGAAGTACCGAGCGATTGCAAAGAATGATGCTCTGTGTCTGTTGTAGATGAGAGGCCTAGTGAGAAGATATCTGGAGGGTTCGAGGACATTTGTTGTGCTGAGGTGTTTTGTAGGGGATGGAGTGAAGGGTTTCCTGCATCCGAAGGGATCATGTATAACTTGGCAGAATTGTTGTTACTGTGGCACTTTGGGCAGGTCCATGGCTCGTCACTATCTCCTAGTCTGTCATAAGATGCAGTGGTCATGTTTGCACATGCCTTATGGGTCCAGTGGCTGCAAGTATCGCAGGCTAGGGATCTCTCATTTGCTTTGTATGCCTTTTTTGCAGACAACACATGGGAATCTAGGTCGCAACACTACGTGGTGGACTACAAAGGCGTATTCTCGGCCACAGAACTTGCACTTGGCCTGGCCCGGCATAATTCGTCGAACTTCCGTGCTGCCCTGGGTGCTACCCTCCGAACAGGTTCAAGTTCTGACGCGCTGCCTCGTGGGCAGTGGCAATTTGCCTCGCTGTCTGCAATGTCAGCATTTCCTCGCGGAATAGTTTTTCTCGCAGACTGTCATTGTGACATCCATACACCACTTGATCGCGCAAATTGTTCTCCTTTTTGTTGCCGAAATTGCACGTCTTCGCCAAATTGCACAATCGCGCTATGTACGACGCACTCGTTTCGTCGTACAACTGCTTGCACGAGCGGAATCTCAATCAATTCGTTCGTTCTCGGGGAGAAGTAGTTGTCAAAGCGCTCAAGAACTACTTTAATCGTCGGTACGTGTTCGCCTTCGATGTCATAATCGAACGAATTGAATATCGTCAGTAACTCTGCACCACCAAGCGTAATCACCAACGCAATCTTCTCAGCTTCACTCTTAGCTAGGAAACAATGAACACTCCCGCTTACTACTTGCGCATATACAAGAGATGCTCCCCGTACCCAGAAGCATCCGGGCCACCATACCAGAAACAGCTTGTTTGATTATTGTATCGTTTAACCGATTTGACTATTAAATACGTGATTAAATGCAAGAGAACATCGTTCAAACAAGCTTGGACAGCAGCTAAGTACGGGACGACTATTCGATGGAGAAACTAGTAAATATACACGTTTACGCTGGCACCTATTGATAACATTGAACCCCTACGGCTACGGCTACGGCTACGGCTACGGCTACGGCTACGGCTACGGCTACGGCTACGGCTACGGACTCTGCCATAAAACTGTCTAGAGCCAGGTAGCACCGCAAACATGGTGATTGAGGTTGCATGTCCATTTCAAGGATGCGACTACGTATCACGGAACGACGACGCTGCAATAGTAGTCGAACTCCTAAAGATTCATGGGTTGACACACTCGATTCATGCCGCGGCGACACCTGGTGGGCAAATGGAAAAGCTCAAACGCCCTACTGTATCGTTAGCTGGTACGTCAGAAACCTGGGCATACTTCGAAACCAGGTGGGGCGAATATCGAGACAGCACACGCCTCCGGGGAGACGACATCGTTGTTCAACTATTGGTATTGGAGTGCTGTGATGACGAATTGAGACGGGACCTCACTCGATCAAACGGAGGCTCCATGGTCGGAGGCACCGAGGCAAACGTGTTAGCGGCGATAAAGGCACTCGCGGTGCGTAGTGAAAACATCATGGTGGCACGATACGCATTGCATGACATGCACCAGGGACGCGAGGAACAAATTCGATCATTCTACGCCCGAATCAAGGGTCAGGCTGACACCTGGGATTATCGAATCAAGTGCACCAATGCCGGTTGCGACGAGATGGTTGACTTCGCCGGCGAGATATTGCGTGACGTACTCGCTCGCGGTATCGTGGACGACGAGATTCAGTTGGACTTGTTAAGCGACCAGAACCAAAATATGAAGATCGAGGAGATGATTAAATTCGTCGAGGCGCGTGAGTCGGGCAAACGATCGGCATCGCGCCTGCTGGATACCCCGAGTGTAAACGCGGCAAGTAATACATATCGCCGCAATAAGCAACATGAGGTACGAACCAGAGGCGCGGCGACGACTAAGCCGAGACCTGATCCGCAGCCAGAGCAAACGTTCGACCCCACTGCACTGTGTTGGTTCTGTGCGGAGAGAGGCCACGTTAAGAACCCGCCGTGGAGCATAAGGAGAAGCCAATGCCCAGCGTACGGCAAGCGATGTAGTAAATGCAAAAACATGAACCACATAGAACGCGCCTGCCTCGGCAAGGCGTATACCCGCCGGCCGACTGAGACCGCCGAGACAAGTGATGAACAGTCCGCGGCCTTCGAACTGTGCACAGTGTTCAACGGACCGGTTGCCGACATCAACGCGATCGCAATAGACCACCATCTGTACGATAACCTTTGTGACAGATGGCATAAACGCGCGTCCGACCCGCAGCCGTATGTCCGGGTCAACGTCGGAGCATTCGAGGAGGATTACTGTGCCCTCGGTTTCGCACTCAGGAAGCGAGTAAGCGCCGCCGAACTCCCCGCGATGGCAGATACCGGATGCCAGAGCTGCCTAATGGGCATACAAGTGGCCGAGAGGATGGGGCTCAATGCGGACGACCTCATACCGGTCACCATGACGATGCGAGCGGCGATCGAGGGAGGGATACCTATCCTCGGAGCGATGGTGGTGCGATTCTCGGGTACCGACAGCCGGGCCATAACGCACGAGACAACGACAAATCGCCTACATCACCAACACATCAGATCGTGTCTTCCTGTCACGGACCGCGTGCATCGACCTTGGGATGATTAGCGAGACATTCCCGACCATTGGCGGGGTCATTGCATCAGATGATGCAGCCGCTCCGACCCCATGCCCATGCACCCCGCGAACAGGACCGCCGCCACTTCCCGAGGGCCTACCGATGCCCGCGACCGAGGAGGATCGAGCAGCGATCGAATTGTGGCTGAAGAGACGGTACGCGGCGAGCACATTCAACACATGTACCCACCAACCATTGCCCATGATGTCTGGCCCACCCTTGCGACTGATGATAGACAAGGATGCGACACCCGTCGCACGACACAGTCCAATACCGGTGGCCGTGCACTGGCAGGAGGAGGTCAAGGCCGGCTTAGACGAGGATGTACGTCTCGGTGTGCTCGAGAAGGTACCGGTCGGCGATCGGGTCACATGGTGCCACCATATGGTGATTTTTGCCAAAAAGAATGGCAAACCAAGACGCACCGTGGACTTCCAGGCATTAAATGTCTATGCAGCACGTGAAACACACCACACCCCATCCCCGTTCCATCAGGCGCGAGGTGTCCCCGAGAACCAGCGTAAGACGGTGTTCGATGCTTGGAATGGGTATCACAGCGTGCCGCTGCACGAGGACGATAAACACCTGACGACGTTCATCACGCCGTGGGGACGTTACCGCTACTGTGTCGCTCCACAGGGGTATCGCGCGTCGGGCGACGGCTACACTCGCCGATACGACGAGATCGTCTCGGAAATAGGCGAGCACACGAAATGCATCGACGACGCTCTGCTCTGGTCGGATAGTATCGCCGACAGCTTCCACCAGGCCGTGCAATGGCTTGACGTGTGCGGTCGGAATGGCATAACCCTGAACCCGGGGAAATTCATCTTTAGCAGCCCCGTCGTGGAATTCGCGGGATTCACCATCACAATGGACAGCGTACTACCTAGTCCGAAGTATTCTGATGCAATCCTGAACTTCCCCGTGCCACGTAACATTCACGACATCCGCTCATGGTTCGGTCTCGTGAACCAGGTCTCGTACGCCTTCAGCATGGCGGAACGAATGCTACCGTTCCGCGCACTCCTGAAAGCGGGCCAACAATTTCGATGGAACACTGAGCTTCAGGAGATATTTGATGAGTCGAAGGAGCACATCGTCCAGGAAATCGAGAACGGCGTCAGGATATTTGACAAGAGCAAGCCGACCTGCATCGCTACCGACTGGTCGAAAAGCGGAATCGGATTCTGGCTACTACAGAAGCACTGTGATTGCACGCCGGTGAAACCGTTTTGCGGCAACGGCGGCTGGAAAGTCGGTAGCCGATTTACACACAAGGCGGAATCGCGCTACGCCCCGATTGAAGGCGAGGCGCTGGCAGTCGCCGATGCACTGGATAAAGCACGCTACTTCGTGCTTGGTTGCCAGGATCTCATCATCGCGGTTGATCACAAGCCACTCTTGAAGATCTTCGGCGATCGCTCCTTGGAGGATATACCAAACTCACGCCTACGTAACTTGAAAGAGAAAACACTGCGATACCGCTTCCGTGTTACCCACGTGCCGGGTATGAGAAACAAGGCAGCTGACGCAATGTCACGCCGCCCTACGGGACGCCCGGTGAAGACGGACCTCCCGGACGATCACGCATCACTAGCGGATACCCTATGGGGCCACACTCATCCTGACGCGCTGCTTTTGATTAGGATGCACGAACCAGATGACGCTGATTCAGAACTACTGACATTCCGTGACACCACCGGGATACTGGGGTCGGTGACATGGGATCGCATGAGAGAGGCCACCGCGAGCAACCCCGATATGCACCTACTCACTGAACTGATCGAGGACGGCATGCCGATGACTCGGAGCGAGATGCCAGTGCCCATCCGACAGTTTCACCAGTACCGAGATGAGTTGTCGACAACCGACGGTGTAGCCATCTATAAGGATCGCATCATCATCCCACCCGCGCTACGCCACGCCGTGCTGGCCGCCCTCCACGCGGCACACCAGGGCGTGTCTATGATGACGGCAAGAGCGGAAACATCGATATTCTGGCCCGGTATGACAGAGGACATCGCCAAGGTCCGCAACGAATGCGAACACTGCCATCGTATGGCCCCGTCCCAGCCAGCCGCACCGCCCACCCGGCACATATTGCCCGTCTACCCGTTCCAGGCGATATGCTCTGACTTCTTCTCGTACAAGGGCGTGCACTACGTAGTAGTTGTCGATCGCTACTCGAATTGGCCCATCATCGCGAAGGCATCGGCGGGCGGGGCTGGCCTGGTTAACATTCTGAGACAGACATTCGTGACCTACGGGACACCGGAGGAGCTTGCATCAGACGGCGGTCCAGAATACACATCGACTGACACCCGCCAGTTCCTACGTACGTGGGGCGTGAATCATCGGCTGTCCTCAGTCGCCTTCCCCCACAGCAATTGCCGCGCGGAGGTCGCCGTTAAGACAATGAAGCGCTTGATAACGGACAACACTGGCGGGAAGGGCGATCTGGACACAGACGCAGTACAGCGAGCGGTCTTACAATACCGCAACACGCCAGACCCAGACACTAAGATATCACCAGCAATGTGTGTATTTGGTCGCATGATACGTGACTTCATTCCGGTGATCCCCGGCAAGTATCTCCCCCACGACACCTGGCGCGACACGCTACGTGCCCGCGAAGACGCATTCCGCAAAAGGCACATCAAGACACACGAGTACTGGAGCGAACACACCAGGCGTCTGCCCGCACTGGCAGTGGGGGACTATGTCCGCATCCAGAACCAAACTGGACAACACCCGAACAAATGGGACCGCACCGGCACGGTCGTGGAAGTCAAACAGCATGACCAATACCAAGTCAAAGTCGATGGATCCGGTCGCGTGACACTCCGCAACCGTCGTTTCCTACGGAAGTTCACATCGATCACTTCCCCGGAACCACCTCGACCAATCGATGTAGACCTCGGCATGAGAATAGCCCCGACCCCGCCGTCACCACGTACGATCACACCGATGTTGCCATCGCCGCCGAACGTGTCACCCGCCACACCTACTGGCCCGACTCCGGCCCCAGACGTGATTCACCGATCCCCGTCTCACGGCTCACCGCCTCCCATGGCCCCGGCGACTATCACGCCATCCTACACTGGATATCGCTACCCCGAGCCGCCCGGTAATACCGAGCTCAATACCACCAGCTAGACGTCCCATACCGCTGATGTCACCGTTGCCACCCGAGACACCGCCAGAACCTACTGTGAGACGATCCAACCGTGAACCAAAGGCACCCGCTTGGCACACTGAGTACGAGATGAAATGAACTTTCAGTAAGACTTATAGCGTTAAAATGTTTAATCACGCCATTATTAAAATCTTCTCAGCTTATTACTCAGACACTCTTCGTAAAAGCTTAGAGGGAGATAGGAAACAATGAACACTCCCGCTTACTACTTGCGCATATACAAGAGATGCTCCCCGTACCCAGAAGCATCCGGGCCACCATACCAGAAACAGCTTGTTTGATTATTGTATCGTTTAACCGATTTGACTATTAAATACGTGATTAAATGCAAGAGAACATCGTTCTTCTTTATTAGCTGTAGCTCGTGTAGCCAGCAAATACATCTTAAATTGCTGCTTGAAAGTTTGCCAAGCACGTTCGACCTAGCCAGGCAGAGTTTAGGCGCCATTAGCCCAGTGAATTCTGCCAAGCTTACTCGTCTTCTTCGGCTGCTTCATTCACAGTTCAACGTCAAGTTTCAGTAACTGTTTCACTCACAGTACATCTGGGAAACATCTAGTTTCCACACATCGATGAGTTAGTACCATCCCATCCGTCTCGTCGCCAATTATCTGTAGTATATTCACAGACACTACACATATAACATACATGTGGTTCTTAGGAGTGACACATAACTGATCTATATTTGCAAACGCATGTATAACTACTCAAGTAGTTCGCCACTGAACATGTATCTCTACACATGTAGTCCACGAGATAGGCATGCATATTTAACAGCCATCACCACGTCTCTCCTCACCAAGTCTCTCCTCACCATGTCTCTCCTCACGTGTCTCCTCACCACGTCTCTCCTCACGTCTCTCCTCACCATGTCTCTCCTCACCACGTCTCTCCTCACGTGTCTCCTCACCACGTCTCTCCTCACCACGTCTCTCATCACCATGTCTCTCCTCACCATGTCTCTCATTCATAACATCTGCCGTGCACTGCTATCTTTTCTATCCACCGGCGGACCTCCTTCTTTATTTATAAAACAATACGCTTCGGACGCTGTTGTGCTGGCACCTGGAACAGAGGCGCTTATGCGAGAAGCGAAAATATGAAAGCCCCCCCAGAGGTCTTTGCATAAGTTCTCAAAGTAAACATTTTTTTTGTTTTTAGTATTGGTTCATACTACCACCAACCTCCTCAACACGTTCTGTGGGACATAATAATTACGGTAACGCGCATATTGACAATCAAAAAGCATTCGTTTATCCCGCGAAATGTGGTGACGATCAAATCACCACCCACAAATACGTATAATGTTGTACGTTTTTTTGACTTTGAGAACTTATGCGACCACTCCTTAGTCCTTTAATCCTTACCAGTAAAATACTCGCGTTCACGGAAGAAGTATATAAACAAACTGTTGATTGTCTGAAACTAAAACATGTGCGTGCATTTGTACATTTCTATTTAACATCATTTTTACATTACTGTATTTTATGTATATCTATGGCCTTTTGTCTGAATTAAAACATTATTATTATTAATCATTTCGTCAGTAGTCAATTGGTGGCGTTGATACATTTTTAGTACTAGTTCTATCCGCACGGTAGCAGCACATAATACCAACGTTATGGAAACGCCAACTTTCTGTAGTAAGAAGGGTGAAATGTGGCGCTTGTTTTGATCGAAACTACTACACTGTGACATACATACATATGTGCTTCTAGTGAATTATAAGGTAATGTTTGTCGAAGAACGGTGAAATAACATGCAGTCATAAGTCGTTATGACTTGTTGCGAACCGGTCTAGTGACGCTGAGACTGATGTCTGATTGGCCCTGGAATGAATCGATTTATCATCTTCTATTTGGCAATTTACTCGAGTCTAGACCTAGTTGTTACAAGACAACAAGTTCTGTTTCAGCTCGACAAATGAATTAATAAGCATATTAAGTTAGGCTTTCGTAACATCACATAGTTTGATTAATTTCTTGGAAGAAGACATTCAGATTCTTACACCAGCAAGAAACAAAAGCAGTAATTTACCAATTCATTGACATTGTGAGAAAACAGATACACAGTAAAATAAAATGTTAGGACATTTTATCTTAAATAAGGTAAGAATGTGGCTTTCATGCAGTAGTGCATTTAGGTTGGAGGGGGGGCATTGGCTCATGGCCCCTTTGTGATTTTTGTATGTAACCTGTTGTATCACTATGTACATGGTAACATGGTAAACTAATGGGTGACTAAGCTTGCCCCCCCCCCATTGTATTGGCCTCCCCTTTGCAAGATCCTTGATACGCCACTGCCTTCACAAGCAGGGTAGTTTGATTTAAATCATTTGATTTAAATCATTGATTTAAATCATTTGATTTAAATCATTGATTTAAATCATTTGATTTAAATCATTGATTTAAATCACTCCAAAAAATCATTGATTTATGACTTTTTTATTTGTTTGACTTACATTTTTTTAATCGCTGATTTATATGAATTTAACACAAATAATTGTTTACAAGCATCGAGATCAACAAAGATAGTCAAATATTTTATGACATTGTGTATACCAGATTTAAAAAAATCAAATAAATGAAAAAAAAATCAAATCAATTAAAAAAACGATTTAAATAAAAAATCTGATTAAATTTTTTTTTTAAATCATGATTTTGTCAACCCTGTTCACAAGCTAAAAGCACATCTTAAGACTCACTATTTTAAGCTTGCATTTAATATCTTATTTTATATCTTACACATCGGTTTTACTTTTTATCATAATATTAATTTTTTTATTATTTACTAATTGTATATTATTCTAGTTATTTATTCATTAATATTTAATAATCTATTTTTTCATAATTTTTTTAATTGTTGTTATTATTTCTTAGTTGAATGTAACTATTATTTTTTTTTAGTTTTTAATATAGTTTAACTACCAACAGTGCATTTATATAATAGTCTTTTTTATAATATATATAATAGTCTTTTATTATCAAATGTAGACACCCTGAACAGGGTCTTACTCTGGAGTGTATAAATAAACTTTGTTATTATTATTTGTATCCACTGATAATGAGAGAGTTGCAACGTTTCTGTTTGAAATTATGGGGATGTTTGAGTGTTTGAAAAACTGTACTTTAATTTCTTGTTGTGTCTCTGTGTATTTTTGGGCAATGATGCTGCAACTATATGATGGGATGTAGATGTATGGTATATCAACTATAGGAGCATGCTGCTGGGATGTAGAAGTATGGTATATCAACTATATGAGCATGCTGCTGGGATGTAGATGTATGGTATATCAACTATAGGAGCATGCTGCTGGGATGTAGAAGTATGGTATATCAACTATATGAGCATGCTGCTGGGATGTAGATGTATGGTATATCAACTATAGGAGCATGCTGCTGGGATGTAGAAGTATGGTATATCAACTATAGGAGCATGCTGCTGAGATGTAGAAGTATGGTATATCAACTATATGAGCATGCTGCTGGGATGTAGATGTATGGTATATCAACTATAGGAGCATGCTGCTGGGATGTAGAAGTATGGTATATCAACTATAGGAGCATGCTGCTGAGATGTAGAAGTATGGTATATCAACTATAGGAGCATGCTGCTGGGATGTAGATGTATGGTATATCAACTATAGGAGCATGCTGCTGGGATGTGGATGTATTGTATATCAACTATATGAGCATGCTGCTGGGATGTAGAAGTATGGTATATCAGCTATATGAGCATGCTGCTGGGATGTAGATTGATGGTATATCAACTATAGGAGCATGCTGCTGAGATGTAGAAGTATGGTATATCAACTATAGGAGCATGCTGCTGGGATGTAGATGTATGGTATATCAACTATAGGAGCATGCTGCTGGGATGTGGATGTATTGTATATCAGCTATATGAGCATGCTGCTAGGATGTAGAAGTATGGTATATCAGCTATATGAGCATGCTGCTGGGATGTAGATTGATGGTATATCAACTATAGGAGCATGCTGCTGGGATGTAGATGTATGGTATATCAACTATATGAGCATGCTGCTGGGATGTAGAAGTATGGTATATCAACTATAGGAGCATGCTGCTGGGATGTAGAAGTATGGTATATCAACTATAGGAGCATGCTGCTGGGATGTAGATGTATTGTATATCAACTATAGGAGCATGCTGCTGGGATGTAGAAGTATGGTATATCAACTATAGGAGCATGCTGCTGGGATGTAGAAGTATGGTATATCAACTATATGAGCATGCTGCTGGGATGTAGATGTATTGTATATCAACTATAGGAGCATGCTGCTGGGATGTAGAAGTATGGTATATCAGCTATATGAGCATGCTGCTGGGATGTAGATGTATGGTATATCAACTATAGGAGCATGCTGCTGGGATGTAGATGTATGGTATATCAACTATATGAGTATGCTGCTGGGATGTAGATGTATTGTATATCAACTATATGAGCATGCTGTTGGTATGTAGATGTATGGTATATCTCCTATTGTTATAGATACTGGTTAGGATGGGTACCCATTAGCCATGCTGAAGCCAGCCCCATTGGGCATAAAGCCCAAAGATGCCGGAACAGATATGATCAAGTTTGTCCGGCAGCATTATATATCATCAAATGGTGAGTCTGTGAAGAGCGACTTCAGATTTCATATGATAGCCACATCAGAACGTAAGTACTTAGTGCGGTTCGTATCATATGTGTTCAATACAACATTTAATATAATAAGAGTTTATTTTACTAAATAGACTGCACAGAACTTTAATCATATCAACAGTAAACTAACTAAATAATACTTCTAAGCAATCCATTGTGTGATTTTGTATTTAAGTAGGCGATCGTGCAGATGTGCGTCTGGGCAACTGCGCAGGGGAGAGGCCGGATGGCAGCAAGGTGCTGAAACGCAGCACAAAGACGTATGCTACCGAACTAAGTCCCGACTGGTGGGACAAACGCTACAGACGCACGCAGTACAACTTCACCTGTGGCGCATTCAGTCTGCCTCAGTGCCCCTACAAATCTCTTGGAGAAGTCATCCTTGATCCCAATGAACTTGTCATTGATGCTTTATCAGGCAGTCTGCCAGCAAATGTAAGTTGTATGGGGCTGTTAGGTATATCTTGTGTAGCTGTCAGCAGTTGGTGGGTGGGTGGGTGGGTGGGTGGGTGGGTGGGTGGGTGGGTGTATCTGCATGTTAGTGAGTGGGTGAATGAATGAGTGAGTGAGTGAGTGAACATAAATTGTGTGAGTATGGGTGTGTATATGTCTGTGAGAATGTGTTTGTATGTGTGTGCATATTTGTATAAACCTGTTTAATTACATACACATATGCATTTGTTAGAGGTTTAGATAATATGAAATTGGGAAAGTGATTTATGAGCACCACTGTGGTCATGCACCAGTGTGGTCATGCACCACTGTGGTCATGCACCACTGTGGTCATGCACCACTGTGGTCATGTGCCACTGGTCATGCACCACTGTGGTCATGCACCACTGTGGTCATGCACCACTGTGCTCATGTGCCACTGGTCATGCACCACTGTGGTCATGCACCACTGTGGTCATGCACCACTGTGGTCATGCACCACTGTGGTCATGCACCACTGGTCATGCACCAGTGTGGTCATGTGCCAGTGTGGTCATGCACCACTGTGGTCATGCGCCACTGGTCATGCACCACTGTGGTCATGCACCACTGTGGTCATGCGCCAGTGTGGTCATGCACCACTGTGGTCATGCACCACTGTGGTCATGCACCACTGTGGTCATGCACCACTGTGGTCATGTGCCACTGGTCATGCACCACTGTGGTCATGCACCACTGTGGTCATGCACCAGTGTGGTCATGCGCCACTGGTCATGCACCACTGTGGTCATGCACCACTGGTCATGCACCACTGTGGTCATGCGCCAGTGTGGTCATGCGCCACTGTGGTCATGCACCAGTGGTCATGCACCACTGTGGTCATGCACTAGTGTGGTCATGCACCACTGAGGTCATGCACCACTGTGGTCATGCACCACTGTGCTCATGTGCCAGTGTGGTCATGCGCCACTGGTCATGCACCACTGTGGTCATGCACCACTGTGGTCATGCACCACTGTGGTCAGCAGCCTGCTGTGTTGAACAGTTGCTCTTTCAAATTACAGTTTAAACGTATGTACAAGAAGACAGACAAGGAGAGGCTGACTGAAAAGGCTACTAGTTGGGCAAATGTTGCAGCCAAGGAGGTAAGTACCAAAGCTATGCCTGTCTCATAGTCATCATGATTTTCTCCACATTTTGCATAAAATAGCACCATTTTGCAAAGAAATTATATTTTTCATTATATATGTCTGAAAACACAGAGAATTCCACCTCCATTATGGAGATTACTGAAGTTTTTAGAATGGTAGAAAACATGGAGACTCCATAAAAATACGGAAAGTTGACGTGTACATTTGTGTCGTCCCTATCCAGAGCAAAGCAAAGAACTTGATGGGTGCAGGCTTGTACCTGAGTCGACAGATGGAGTTCAACACGGCCGGCATGAAACAACTGAAGGCATTGCTGCGCGAGTCATCACTGCGCATTATTGCTACACGCGGAGCTCAGAGCTACGTAGACCATGTTGAGAACTGCTCTGTAAGCTGGCATTTATTTTGGCTCAAAGATCCCATATGATTCAGGAGCTTGGAATGCATTTGCACATACACAGGTACACACGCAGGCACACACAGACACACACAGGTACACACACACAGACACACACACAGACACACACACAGGTACACACACACAGGCACACACACAGACACACACACAGGTACATACACAGGCACACACACAGGCACATACACAGGCACACACACAGGCACATACACAGACACACACACAGACACACACACAGACACACGCAGGCACACACACAGGCACACGCAGGTACACACAGGCACACACACAGGCACACACACAGGCACACACACAGGCACAAACACAGGCACACACGCAGGCACACACACAGGCACATACACAGGCACACACACAGGTACACACACAGGCACATACACAGGCACATACACAGGCACATACACAGGCACACACGCAGGCACACACGCAGGTACACACAGGCACATACACAGGTACACACACAGGCACACACACAGGCACACACGCAGGTACACACACAGGCACACACACAGGCACACACACAGGCACATACACAGGCACACACACACAGGCACACACACAGGTACACACACAGGCACACACACAGGCACACACACAGGCACACACACAGGCACACACACAGGCACACACACAGGCACACACACAGGCACACACACAGGCACATACACAGGCACACACACAGGCACATACACAGGCACACACACAGGCACATACACAGGTACACACACAGGCACACACACAGGCACACACACAGGCACACACACAGGCACACACACAGGCACACACACAGGCACACACACAGGCACACACACAGGCACACACACAGGCACACACACAGGCACACACACAGGCACACACACAGGCACACACACAGGCACACACACAGGTACACACACAGGCACACACACAGGCACACACACAGGCACACACACAGGCACATACACAGGTACACACACAGGCACACACACAGGCACACACACAGGTACACACACAGGCACACACACAGGTACACACACAGGCACACACACAGGCACATACACAGGCACATACACAGACACACACATTCATGCCCAAACTTCCATCTGCGTGCATGTGCTCCCGCCTGAGTGAATGCATGCATGGCATGATCATGATATATTAAGTTAAATGTCTGAGGTGATTGTGCTGCAGTTGTTCCATTGTTCCATGGTGGAAACATTTTCTTTCTTCGTCTTTTGCATTTCAGAAAGTGAAGAAGGACAAGATTCGCGAGCAGGAAGAGGCGGAGACTCCTGGCATGGTCCTGCGAAAGTTGTCCAGTCAATCCTTTTTTGAAAATGGTATGTAAATTAAAGCGATACAAAAGCTAACCTATGCACTTGTCAGAGTTACTAAAACATAACCATTTGTAACTACAGTTAAGAATATCACACCATTGGTTTACTAAGAAAACCTTGTTGAACACACAACATCTTAATTTCATGGGACGCACCATATTAGATAATCCTATGTCATGAGTGTGGTATTCTTGCAATATTCACTCACCAAATGAAAATATATTTGTATACACCTATTCCTATACTTGCCAACAGGATATGGCCGCTGTCTGCGTCCAAACCCAACTTACATAACATATTCTGGCCTTTGTGTACGTACCTAGTCCTTTACTGGCAAAATAACACATTTGTTTGAGACTGTGTTGGTTCTGTGTATGCCGGCCTCCCTTAATACATCACTTATAGTCTAAGTTACCCCGATTTCATAGAAATGTGCATCACTTATCGGTCTCGCTGTCACCACTCAGTCAACTGGAGAAATGACCATTTTAGTTGCACGTGGTTAGTTTTTAGCATCTCTTAGGTGGATAACCCCAAAACCATGATTTTTGTTTCACTTTAATGGTTCTGCCTCAATTTGATTGTTTGTCTTGTCTCAGACTCATAGCACGAAGAACCTGTCTAATATCATCTCAGACTCATGGTGTGAAGAACCTGTCTAGTATCGTCTCAGACTCATAGCACGAAGAACCTGTCTAGTATCGTCTCAGACTCATAGCACGAAGAACCTGTCTAGTATCGTCTCAGACTCATAGCACGAAGAACCTGTCTAGTATCGTCTCAGACTCATAGCACGAAGAACCTGTAGTATTGTCTATGTTAACTCATCTGTACAATTTTTTTATTTAATTTTGGTGAACTCATTGGACAAATTGGAACTGCTTAAGATTATGCACGTTTGCATTGCTTAGACTATTTGTACACTACAGAGTTGAACATCAACTAACCTCATTAGTGGTGGACTACATGAGTTGTGGATGCAGCTTGAATATGTGTGCATCCAAATATACTGGTCTAGGAATTGCAACATTTATTCTGTGTGAAATTTGTGTAGATGCATGTCTGGTAGTAAGATTATCTCTTGGATATTTTGCTTAGTTAAAAAAAAAACTTGGTACCGTGCTATTCTGTCATTCTACACTTTTTATACTGATTGATTTGATATTGTCAGCTGTTATTTTATGGGACGAATCACTTTGTGTCTAGTTTCTGGAGAGTTTAGTGATCAACAGAAGGAATCTAAATACATATTATCCAGGGTTGACTGAATTACTTTTATTTTGTATTTGAGTAAAAGTAAGAGTAATTCACTTTGAAACTACTTGAGTAAAAGTAAAAGTAGCTGGTAAAATAAACTACTTGAGTAAAAAGTAAAAGTACTTTTCCAAATATTAATCATAATTACCTCTCAAGAAACTTGCAGTTCGTTTTTGAATATTTCGACTGCATCTCGCAGTCTTCTTCAGCAGACTGAAGTTACGGATGTGTCACATGACCAAAGTCATGTGACACAAGCTGGAGTAGGACTGGTGGGAGCTCCTGGCCGACGTCTCGGTTCAACATAGGTTTGTTTCTGTGGATGTTAATCGCCTCCTTTATTTTTCTCCTGTGCCAGTTCTCCTCGTGGTCTAGAATATTGACGTCCTTCATAGAGCACTGATGACCTGTGTTCAGTTTGTGTTCACTTATAGCTGATAGGGGTTGGCGACAAGATAGATGTTCTTTAATTCTTGTGCCAAGTGTTCTGGCTGTTTCTCCTATATAGTGTTGGTCACATTCTGGGCATTGTATGTCATATGGTTGTACCAACAGTGACCTCAGGGTGTTGATAGGTTTGTGGTAAACCAGGATGTTATAGGACTTGAAAATCCTTGCTACTTGTTCTGATAGTTTACAAATGTAGGGCAGACCTATGGCATGTTGTCTTCTGCTGGTTTCTGTGGTGGTGTTCTCTTTCCTTCTCGTTGGTTGCGTGGTGTTAAACATCCAAGTTTTGAAACCGTTTGCTTTCAGCACTTTCTTGATGTGGTCCACCTCTGTGTTCTTGTCTTCTCCTTCCGTTATCAGGTTTTCTGCCCTTTGGAGGAGTGTCCTGACTACTGAGTGTTTGTGTTCTAGGTGGTGTTTAGAATCCCAGTTCAAATATTGGTCCATGTGGGTTGCTTTCCGATATATCTTGACCTTGGTTGATCCATCATCATTCAGGCATACACACATGTCTAGAAAGGCTAACATATTGTCCTGTTCTGGTTCTACCGTGAACTTAATGTTCTCGTCCATTGAATTCAGATGGTGTGTGAAATGTTCTACTTCGCTGTCTTGTAATACTGTGAATGTGTCATCTACATATCTCAACCAGATGTCTGGAGGATGAGGTGCTTCTCTGATGGTTCTTTCCTCAAAATGTTCCATGTATAGGTTTGCCACTATCGGAGAGACCGGTGAACCCATGGCTGCTCCCTTCTTCTGTTTGTAGAATACGCCATCATAAATGAAATATGTGGTGTTCAGACAGATTTCTAACAGTGTGATGATCTGATTTACTGATAGTTCACATCTGTCTTCAGTGTTGTATCCTGGTTTAGTCGGTCCTTTATCACTGATACCGCCTCTGTCACAGGGATACTCGTGAACAGGGCTGTCACATCAAAAGACACCATTTTCCTCCCTGGTAGAACTTCCAACTCTTTGATCTTCTTTACAAATTGTGTGCTGTTTTTCACAAAATGTTCTGTTTTTCCAACTAGTGGGCTCAAAATGCTGGCTAGGAACTTTGCTGTCTTGTATGTGATGCTACCTATACTTGATACTATAGGTCTTAATGGTACATTGTTCTTGTGGACCTTAGGCAATCCATAGTTTCTTGAGAGGTAATTATGATTAATATTAATAACCAAGAAACCGGATCATCCATCCATTCAAGGATACTTTTCAATAGTACTTGAAGTAAAAGTAAAAAGTGTTAATGAGAGCTCACAACATAAAATAAATTCAATTAAATACAGAACTTAATTAATGATGAGGCACAATCTGTCTTTTTAGCGACCTGTTCCACTGGTGTATCGGAGGAGCTAGATTGTACAACAGGATATATATAGGCAGGTGTGATTGTATCTGAGTAGGTAGAGGGTCAGTCCAGTACTAGTAGTAGCTTCTCAGCGAAACTGGTCAGAGGTAATACAACCTAGCACTGCCCATAGTAAAATTAACACAGACATTTGATGCCTAGCTGATGAAGCCATCTGGCTTGTGAATCCCCACCTTCTCATGTCTTCCCAGACATGTCTTATCAGCTCACACAAACATTGAAACAACAAGCTTTAGCAGCTAGCTGTGTTGGTTACCTGGTACCAGCTGGGGCTAGAATTGATCAGAAGACAGACCAGTGCAACAGAGGAATGCTGTTGCTAATTGCAATTAAAAGTGACCTGTCAGGGCCCCTGTCCCTGTCTGTGATATTATTTATGGGTCGGCTTGAATAAGCCATTGCTGGGAAAGGATGCTGCCAAATGGCAGATCAATTCTTTACTGTTTAGTTCTGCATAGTAATCATTATTATGAATTTATTAAACATCTCAATATGAATTTTATTCGTGAAAGTAAAATGCTGTTTAATGCTGACGTAAGCCGGTAAAGCCGTTGTTGACAATGCCAATGGGTGAAAATTGGTTCTCGTTTTCGATCCACGATGCGCATTCGCTCACGAATATCAGAATTGTGTCAGTGTATCGGGATTATCAATTCATTGTCGAAATTGAAAATTTTAATATTTATAATACGTATTGGAAACTTACTGATTAGTAGTTTATATGGTGCAATGGAGACATTTGCATCGTGGTTTAAGATGGCATTCAAGCGTTTTGTGCTCGACGTGACATTTCATGTCAGTGGCCTTGACGTGACCTACGCCAATATTTGGCAGACTTCGTTCACTGATGTAGATATAAAACAGTGGTTGCGTTGATTTCCCGAAGAGAGGTACGCATGCAAATATGATCACGAACTGGTATGCGATTGAATGATATTAATAGTTTTTGGCCTGGCGACCATGAACAGTTTTTGAAATGTTGTTGACGGTGGAGCGCCACCGCCGGCAGCAGCGGTTTCACAATAAAATGTAACAAAAATATATTGCGAAGTAAATAAAAGTAACGGAGTAAAAAGTCGCGTTACTTTAGATAAAACTACTTCGTTACAAGTAAAATTATTTAGTCAAAATTCTACTTCGTTACATGCCAATTACTTGAAATAACTACTCAAGTATTGTAACAAAGTACTTTTACTTCGTTACATGCCAACCCTGATATCAATATCAATAACTTAACTAAAATAGTCCAGTTAAAGTGTTCGCGGTCTTGTGCATCATTGTTGTTAATCCTTACACCGACTGGAGATAAGCCACGACCAATAATCGTAAAGTTCACCAACTATGAACAACGACAGAAGATCTTCTCCATCAACAAAAACCGCCATAACGGAGAATCTGACGAGGCGACGTAGTGCTTTGCTGCAAAAAGCACGGTCTACTACTGGAGTGACAGTGGTTTGGTCAATGGATGGGCGCATTGTCTGTCTTACGTCATCTGGGCGAAAGGTGAATATTACCACTGAGCGCGAGCTCCAGCAACTTGGACGTTGTGTGTAGTGTAGTGTCTCCAGATACAATCAAAATCTGACTTTAATGCAAAAAAAAAATGGCGATGTATCTGCAAGCTGTAGGCATTCTGCCTACATACACTGGCGTCACTAATACGTGTACTCATCCGTATTTGTTTTTTGCCCATTTTGTTTTGTTGTTTTGTAATTCTGACTATTTAATTAACACTGTCCAAGCACTATTTGTCTATGTTAATGTCACAGCATTGTATGTTTTCTTTTGCTATCATTGCACTTTTCAATATCACAGATGTTCTCGTTAACGCGTTTCATTTTAGCACCTATGCTCCATTTGTGGATATTAATTGTTGTACAAATTACTGTTAATATGATGTCAAGTTATGTCAAGTTCACGTGTAACGGACTTTGAACATGGCTAGAAATGATTTTCCTTTTAACGATGATGATTCCTTTTTAAGAAATGTTGGAGGGTTAACAGTTAACTCTTTAAATCACATCTTACAAATAAACGAATTCAATGAAAATTTACCAGATGGAGAAGTTGAAATTATTAAACATTCTCCATATTTTACTGATGAAGAATTAATAGACAAAATAAAAAACAAGCAGAATACTTTTGTAGTGTTGAGTCTAAATTGTCAAAGCCTTAAAGCAAAAATGGATCAAATTAATATGAAATTAGAAAATTTACGAAACAGCAGCTGTGAAATTGGAGCCATTTGTTTACAAGAAACATGGTTATCCAATGACTCCAACATTTCTTTGCTGCAAATAGATGGTTTTACATTAATCTCTCAAGGTAAAATTTGTAGTGCTCATGGTGGCCTATCGATATATCTTAGTAATAAATATGACTATAAAATATTATCTATTAACAATGTATCAAATGTATGGGAAGGACAGTTTATTGAGATAACTGGAAAAACTATCCCAAAAAAAATTATACTGGGAAATATATATAGACCACCAAGAGATGTTATTGAGAATTACAAGACCTTTATTGACGAATTAACCCCGATACTCACTCATTTACAAAAACTAAAGAGTGAAGTTATCATAGCAGGTGATTTTAATATTGACTTACTGAAAATCAAAGAAAAACCTGTATTTAGTGAATACTTTGACATGATCAGTGCACAAGGCTTCTTTCCTAGAATCACATTGCCTACCAGATTTTCAGAACATCGTGGTACACTTATGGACAATTTTTTATGTAAACTGTCAGAGGGGTCATTGAACTCCACTTCTGGCATTTTAATCAACCAAATTTCTGATCATCTTCCCTGTTTCATTTGCATGGACTGCATATTAACTCAAGACACGGTACCTAAATTCATAACAATAACACAGAAAAGTCCGGATTCGCTAAATAAATTTAGATTAGAATTAATACACTCAAACATTTATGATAAACTAAATAAGAATATTGATGGTAATCCCAACGAAAATTCTTGAAGAAATTATTTTAAATACTATGATTAAATGCTTACCCACTAAGACAATTAAATATGACAAACATAAATATAAAAAATCGTCTTGGATTACTCAAGGTATTATTAGATCAATAACGTTTAGAGATAAGCTATATCTAAAAATGAAGCAAACTACTATAGACACAGCAAGATATCAGGTCCTTAAAACTAATCTGCGCGCTTATAATAAAATTCTTTAAAAAAAAATTCGTCTGGCCAAAAAATATATTTTGAATCGAGATTTGAGAAACATAAGAACAACATTAAAAAAACATGGTCAATTATTACAGAAATAATTAATGAAACAACAAAGACTGAACAATTTCCTAACTCTTTTAAAATTGATGGAACAACTGTTACCGATAAAACGGATATTGCCAATCAATTTAATTTATTTTTTACAAATATTGGTCCCAAACTTGCATCACAAATAAGTAGTAACGGCAAATGTCATAGAGATTATTTGAAAAACCAGACCATACATAAATTCACGTTTAAACCTATAAGTGAAGATACTACAATTAATATAATTAACCGTATGCATCCTAAATCTAGTAGTGGCAAAGACGGCATATCAACTATATTATTAAAAACAATAAAACATGAAATTTGTAAACCTGTCACCACAATACTCAATCAATCTTTGTCAACAGGTATATTTCCTGACAAACTAAAAGTTGCTAAAGTAATACCACTATTCAAAAAAGGTGATAATACCATTTTTGATAATTACCGTCCAATTTCGATCTTACCAGCAATTTCTGAAGTATTTGAGAGAGTCATATTTGACCAACTACACGAATATTTCCACAATAGAGAGCTATACTACAGTAGTCAATATGGCTTCAGAGAGAAACATTCAACAGAACTTGCCACCCTTGAAATAATAGACAGAATTATTCAGGAAATGGACAAACATCTAACTCCAATAAATATATATATATTGATTTATCAAAAGCCTTTGATACAATAGACCATAATATACTCATGGATAAATTAAAGCACTATGGCATAAAAGGCACAGCATTTAACCTCTTTAAGAACTATTTATCAAATCGTAAACAGTACGTACAATTTGGACACGTAAAATCTAAAGAAGCATATATTACTACTGGTGTCCCACAAGGGTCGATATTAGGACCTTTGTTGTTCATTATATACATTAATGACCTACCAATTGCTAGTGACCTTTTCAACTTCATAACTTATGCTGACGATACAACCCTAACCAGTACATTAGATGTCTTTAATCAACCCGGTGACTTAAATAACAATATAAACGAAGAACTAAACAAGATATGTGACTGGCTTAACGTAAACAAACTTGCTCTAAATGTTGACAAAACTAAAGCTATGATTTTTCATATGCCACAAAAGAAAGTAGAAAAGCCTGTGCTATTAGTAAATGGAACTGTAATTGAATATGTAAATAACTTCAACTTTTTGGGCATCACATTAAATAATCACTTGAACTGGGACAGTCACATAAACAAAGTAGCATACAAAATATCTAGAACCACTGGAATTCTAAAAAAACTGACACATTTTTTACCACAGCATATTCTAAGGACAATGTACAATTCTATCATATTACCTCATATAAATTATGGTATATTGGCTTGGGGGTATCAAACGCAACGCATATTTATACTTCAGAAAAAAGCAATTAGAATAATCACGTTAAGTAAATATAATGCACACACTGCTCCTATTTATAAAGAACTCAAATTATTAAAGGTCAGTGACATCTACAACAAGAATTTAAGTTTTATCATAAATTAATAAAATAAACAACTGCCTGAATATTTTTATAATATACCTTATACTAACACTTTTGAAATACATCAATATGACACACGAGACAAAAATCGCTTATGTCAAGAAATAATCATGTTTTCGCAAACAAATGTATTAGATACAGCTTGATTAGAACTGTTAACGATAGTCCAAATGATATTACTGACAAAGTCCATACTCATAGTCTATATGGTTTCTCCAGTTACATAAAACATCTTCTTGGTAATTATGAATATAACTGTACCAAAACAAATTGTTACATTTGCCGAAATCAGGGCATACGTGTATAGTTATTTATTTGTGTAATTAATATGTAGGTATATCTTGTAGGCAGCCATACATATGCATATATGTAGAGGTATATGCTTGTATACATATAGTTTATACATATATATATATATATATATATATATATATATATATATATATATATATATATATATATATATATATATATATATATATATATATATATATATATATATATATGATTATTATATAATTATAAACTTAGTACTTTTATTATTGCTATCACTTGTATTCTTAATTTTTAATATATTTTCAATTGCTCAATTGCTTGACTAAACCAGTGGTGGCTCCCATGATAGCGGCATACTTAATGTCTTAATGGGAGTCTCCGTGACCATTTATTTTATTTACTTTGTTTATATGTTGATTGTGTTACATTTACTTGGTCAAAATAAATGAGTCTGAGTCTGAGTCTGAGTAAAGTGTTCTTGATCTCATGCGTCACTGTTGTTAATCCTTAAAGTGTTCATGGTCTCATGCATCACTGTTGTTAATCCTTAAAGTGTTTGTGGTCTCATGCGTCACAGTTGTTAATCCTTAACGTGTTCGTGGTCTCGTGCATCACTTTTGTTAATCCTTAAAGAGTTTGTGGTCTTGTGCATCTTTTTTGTTAATACTTAATGTGTTCATGGTCTCATGCATCACTGTTGTTAATCCGTAAAGTGTTCATGGTCTCATGCATCACTGTTGTTAATCCGTAAAGTGTTCTTGGTCTCATGCATCATTGTTGTTAATCCGTAAAATGTTCATGGTCTCATGCATCACTGTTGTTAATCCAAGAAACTGTTCAAATAAGATGTCTTAAAGAATGCATAAATTACAGTTTCTTATCGCTGGGCTAAGGACGTTCCAAAGCTTAACATCAGGAACTGCTGTATATAGAATGTTTGAAGACATCGGCATGGTCTTCTGTAGCAGCTGTTCCTGTGTTAACATCGGCATGATCTTCTATCTCCCTGTAGCAGCTGTTCCTGTGTTAACATCGGCATGGTCTTCTGTAGCAGCTGTTCCTGTGTTAACATTGGCATGGTCTTCTTTCCCTGTAGCAGCTGTTCCTGTGTTAACATCGGCATGGTCTTCTGTAGCAGCTGTTCCTGTGTTAACATCAGCATGGTCTTCTTTCGCTGTAGCAGCTGTTCCTGTGTTAACATCGGCATGGTCTTCTTTCGCTGTAGCAGCGGTTCCTGTGTTAACATCGGCATGGTCTTCTTTCGCTGTAGCAGCTGTTCCTGTGTTAACATCGGCATGGTCTTCTTTCCCTATAGCAGCGGTTCCTGTGTTAACATCGGCATGGTCTTCTTTCGCTGTAGCAGCTGTTCCTGTGTTAACATTGGCATGGTCTTCTTTCCCTGTAGCAGCTGTTCCTGTGTTAACATCGGCATGGTCTTCTTTCGCTGTAGCAGCTGTTCCTGTGTTAACATCTGCATGGTCTTCTTTCACTGTAGCAGCTGTTCCTGTGTTAACATCGGCATGGTCTTCTGTAGCAGCTGTTCCTGTGTTAACATTGGCATGGTCTTCTTTCGCTGTAGCAGCAGTTCCTGTGTTAACATCGGCATGGTCTTCTTTCCCTGTAGCAGCTGTTCCTGTGTTAACATCGGCATGGTCTTCTGTAGCAGCTGTTCCTGTGTTAACATCGGCATGGTCTTCTTTCCCTGTAGCAGCTGTTCCTGTGTTAACATTGGCATGGTCTTCTTTCGCTGTAGCAGCTGTTCCTGTGTTAACATCGGCATGGCCTTCTTTCCCTGTAGCAGCTGTTCCTGTGTTAACATCGGCATCGTCTTCTGTAGCAGCTGTTCCTGTGTTAACATTGGCATGGTCTTCTGTAGCAGCTGTTCCTGTGTTAACATTGGCATGGTCTTCTTTCGCTGTAGCAGCTGTTCCTGTGTTAACATCGGCATGGTCTTCTATCTTCCTGTAGCAGCTGTTCCTGTGTTAACATCGGCATGGTCTTCTGTAGCAGCTGTTCCTGTGTTAACATTGGCATGGTCTTCTTTCCCTGTAGCAGCTGTTCCTGTGTTAATATTGGCATGGTCTTCTTTCGCTGTAGCAGCTGTTCCTGTGTTAACATCGGCATGGTCTTCTTTCCCTGTAGCAGCTGTTCCTGTGTTAACATCGCCATGGTCTTCTGTAGCAGCTGTTCCTGTGTTAACATCGGCATGGTCTTCTTTCCCTGTAGCAGCTGTTCCTGTGTTAACATCGGCATGGTCTTCTGTAGCAGCTGTTCCTGTGTTAACATTGGCGTTGTCTTCTTTCCCTGTAGCAGCTGTTCCTGTGTTAACATTGGCATGGTCTTCTGTAGCAGCTGTTCCTGTGTTAACATCGGCGTGGTCTTCTTTCACTGTAGCAGCTGTTCCTGTGCACACGGAATACACAAAGACCTCAAAGCTTGGGCGATCAGCGACCAGGAAGTTACGAAAGTATGTGCAATCATATTAATCTTTCACTGGGGCTGGCTGTTCAGTGCTTAATGTGATTCTCTTGGTGGTTAAATTAATGTTTCTAAGCTTGTTGCTATTGCAGCAAATTCAAGTTCTTTTTGAAAAAAACAACAACTTTTACCCAAATAAATACCTTCATGCAGGGCAAACATTTGCAACTAATCCCTGACCCCTACTAACGCCATTTCCAGTTTTTTCTCACTCAAAAAAAAAACCTGTTTCCTGGCAGCAATTGCCTACTTTTTAAAAACTATTTACATTTACAAGTCACCAAAAATAAGCACATGAATTAGTTCTAGATTGTTTACTTCGAATATAAACAAAAAAGGCAAAAACCATGTCATAGGCACTTCAAGTTTACTGTTGAATGTTGATCAGATTTGTCAAGAATTATTTCAATATGCTTGAAGTAAAACTTTAAAAAGATAATTATTCTGACATGTTTTCAACAGTTTGTGTTATGTTAATTATAACTACCACTGAGTGGATATTTGCATGGACATTATCTTGACTACTGTTGCAAACATTCAGTCATATTATTGACGTGCACAGAGTAGCAAACTATATCATTCAATTAAAGCCATTTAGTCATTTAAACATCTACTCATTTAAACATCTACTCATTTAAACTTCTACTCATTTAAACATCTGCTCATTTAAACATGTATTCATTTAAACATCTATTCTTTTAAGCATGTACTCATTTAAGCATCTCATTTAAATATGTACTCGTTTAAGCATCTGCTCACTTAAACATCTACTCATTTAAACATCTACTCACTTAAACATCTAATCATTTAAACATCTACTCATTTAAGCATCCACTCATTTAAACATCCACTCATTTAGACATCTACTCACTTAAACATCTACTCATTTAAACATCTACTCATTTAAACATCTACTCAGGGTTGACTGAGTTACTTTTATTTTGTACTTGAGTAAAAGTAAGAGTAATTCACTTTGAAACTACTTGAGTAAAAGTAAAAGTAGCTGGTAAAATAAACTACTTGAGTAAAAATTAAAGTACTTTTCAATAGTACTTGAAGTAAAAGTAAAAAGTATTTTGAAAAATTACATTATCTTTAATGAGAGCTCACAACATAAAATAAATTCAATTAAATACAGAACTTAATTAATGATGATGCACAATCTGTCTTTTTATCGAACTGTTGCTAATTGCAATTAAAAGTGACCTGTCAATTCTTTACTGTTTAGTTCTGCAGAGTAATCATTATTATGAATTTATTAAACATCTCAATATGAATTTTATTCGTGAAAGTAAAATGCTGTTTAATGCTGACGTAAGCCGGTAAGGCCGTTGTTGACAATGCCAATGGGCGAAAATCGGTTCTCATTTTCGATCCACGATGTGCGTTCGCTCACGAATATCAGAATTGTGTCAGGGTGTGGGGATTAGCAATACATTGTCGAAATTGAAAATTTTAATATTTATAATACGTATTGGAAACTTACTGATTAGTAGTTTATATGGTGCAACGGAGACATTTGCATCATGGTTTAAGATGGCGTTCAAGCGTTTTGTGCTCGATGTGACATTTCATGTCAATGGCCTTGACCTGACCTATGCCAATATTTGGCAGACTTCGTTCACTGATGTAGATATAAAACAGTGGTTGCGTTGATTTCCCGAAGAGAGGTACGCATGCAAATATGATCACGAACTGGTATGCGATTGAATGATATTAATAGTTTTTGGCCTGGCGACTACAAACAGTTTTTGAAATGTTGTTGACGGTGGAGCGCCACTGCCGGCAGCAGCGGTTTCACAATAAAATGTAACAAAAATATATTGCGAAGTAAATAAAGGTAACGGAGTAAAAAGTCTCGTTACTTTAGATAAAACTACTTCGTTACAAGTAAAAGTATTTAGTCAAAATTCTACTTCGTTACATGCCAATTACTTGAAATAACTACTCAGGTATTGTAACAAAGTACTTTTACTTCGTTACATGCCAACCCTGCATCTACTCACTTAAACACCTAGTCATTTAAACATGTACTCACTTAAGCATCTACTCACTTAACATCTACTCATTTAAACATCTATTCACTTAAACATTTACTCATTTAAACATCTACTCATTTAAACATGTATTCACTTAGACATCTACTCATTTAAACATCTACTCATTTAAACAACTACTCATTTATACATGTATTCACTTAAACATCTACTCATTTAAACATCTACACATTTAAACATGTATTCACTTAAACATCTACTCATTTAAAGGCGACCCATATTTTTTGAACAAGGCTAGTGTGTTTTGTACGTACATCTCTGGGAACCCTAACCACTGGACAATTGGGCCACTGGACCACTGGACCATTGGGCCACTGGACCATTGGGCCACTGGACCACTGGTTTCCACATGAACTAATGAATGATGGCACTGCAGCACAATAAGTGAATTGAATGAATTATTTACTGATTGTGAATATGTTTAGCAATATAATTGACAGATGTCTGATAAGGCTGGGCTACACATAGATGAATAATCGTTGCACTCTCAATAAGCCAATCGATTCCTTGTCCACTGACCATCTGAATCTTGTTGCTTTGGGTGGCAATATTGTTAATCTTGTTAAATCTGGTTACATTTTTGTTAAATCTGGTTAAATCTTGTTAAATGCCTGTTTCTTTGCAGAATGACACAGAACGTGATGTGGATCCGACACAAACTGGTGGCCATCTACCAGGTACTAAGTGCCCTCATTAACATGAAGCCCAAGAACCTGAGAGGAAAGGTTAGTGACCACTGCAGTGAGTGGCCACAGGGGGACATCCACTCACTTAGAGCTAAGTACCTGAGAGGAAAGGTTAGTGACCACTGCTGTGAATGACCACAGGAGGAAGTCCTCTCACTTAGAGCTAAGTACCTGAGAAGAAAGGTTAGTGACCACTGCAGTGAATGACCACAGGAGGAAGTCCTCTCACTTAGAGCTAAGTACCTGAGAGGAAAGGTTAGTGACCACTGCAGTGAATGACCACAGGAGGAAGTCCTCTCACTTAGAGCTAAGTACCTGAGAGGAAAGGTTAGTGACCACTGCTGTGAATGACCACAGGAGGAAGTCCTCTCACTTAGAGCTAAGTACCTGAGAGGAAAGGTTAGTGACCACTGCTGTGAATGACCACAGGAGGAAGTCCTCTCACTTAGAGCTAAGTACCTGAGAGGAAAGGTTAGTGACCACTGCTGTGAATGACCACAGGAGGAAGTCCTCTCACTTAGAGCTAAGTACCTGAGAGGAAAGGTTAGTGACCACTGCTGTGAATGACCACAGGAGGAAGTCCTCTCACTTAGAGCTAAGTACCTGAGAGGAAAGGTTAGTGACCACTGCTGTGAATGACCACAGGAGGAAGTCCTCTCACTTAGAGCTAAGTACCTGAGAAGAAAGGTTAGTGACCAGTGCTGTGAATGACCACAAGAGGAAGTCCTCTCACTTAGAGATATGTTCATAGCAAGCAAAGAATGGTGCAAAACGTCTTCAATTATAATTGTATTTGGTGTGAAAAGTGGAATGTGGAAATCATTCTTTTGTTTAAATATGCCAAATTCATCAAAGTGTATAGGTTGAAAAGTAAATGTTCTTAATCTTATAAAGTTTGGTGCATGTGAAAATCAAGGAACTTATGTGATATTTAAAAAGCATGTTTGGCCAGATTAAATGTGGTTCTTCAATGCATATTTCATTTAAAGTTTCTCTAGTTGAGTTATTTCGTGAAGCCATGCTACATATTTGTAAATGAGAAGGGTTTGAAAGATAATGGATGTATGTAAATGTTATTGTTTTGGATTGTGTATAATGTTTACCTACATCACTCTTCAGCAACCATTGAAGATAGGCATTGTGAAAATGCTTTTCAGGGACCCATTTGCTGTGGACCCACTGGCAGGGTAAGTTATGTTTGACTAATGTTTTAATATGCATGGTCCTGGAAGAAATACCCATTAAAATAGGCTATTAGCAAAATTAGAAATGGGCAATAAACATCTTGCTAATGTGTCATTAATATTCAGTCTCTCAAATGGAGGCATATTATGTATACAAAGATAAAGGTACAGCCAGTGTCATATCATTGAATTAAATTGAAAAACCTTTATTGTCCATTAAATGTTTCACATAAAATGGAGATTTTCCTTTGGGCTCATACTGTTAAGATGTAAACAATAAGACAAAATATTAATATATGAGACAAGTAAAACATAGAACACATAAAACATGTTTGTAAGTACTGTACATCATTGTTATCACATCAATTGAATTTCAGCACACACACACACACATACACACACATGCATGCACGCACGCATGCATCCACGCACACATGCACACAATTACACATTAAATCAGCTGACTTGGACATGATATTCAACGACAAGTTCATGCAATAGAATTCAATACGCTTATGGCTGATGGAACAAAAGATCTCTTATAACAGTTTTAAGGCATTCTGTGTCGTCGACAAAGAAAAAGATAACACAGCTGCAGTCATTTGATACCAACAATGTTGCCCGCCTGGTTGACCACCTGAGCCAGTCTGGTTGACCACCCGAGCCAGCCTGGTTGACCAACCGAGCCAGCCTGGTTGATCACCCGAGCCAGCCTGGTTGACCACCCAAGCCAGCCTGGTTGACCACCTGAGCCAGCCTGGTTGATCACCCGAGCCAGCCTGGTTGACCACCCGAGCCAGCCTGGTTGACCACCCGAGCCAGCCGGGTTGACCACCTGAGCCAGCCTTTCTTTGTTCTTGACAGACAAATTGCCATACCATGACACTAGGTTAAAAGAAAGTATACTTTCAATCTAAGATCTGTACACCAACTGCAGAACCTCTGCGATGACATTAAAACTCCTTAATTTTTGGAGCAAAAACAGACATTGTTGTGCCTTTTTGTATACATGGTCTACATTGTCAGAAATGTAAGGTTTGAAAGTGGAGACTGTTTGCACAGGCTGCCCTTTGGTCATCAGTAGTTGAGAAAGAGGATGGTATGCATCCTTGACTCGACCATGTCCGAAGCACATCTCCTGTATTTTCTGGGCATTGAGCTTAAGAAAACTGTTGTCAAACCAGGATACAAGCATGTCAACATGATACAAGCATGTCAACATGATACAAGCATGTCAACATGATACAAGCATGTCAACATGATACAAGCATGTCAACATGATACAAGCATTTAAACATGATACAAGCATGTCAACATGATACAAGCATGTCAACATGATACAAGCATTTAAACATGATACAAGCATGTCAACATGATACAAGCATTTAAACATGATACAAGCATTTAAACATGCTACAAGCATGTCAACATGATACAAGCATGTCAACATGATACAAGCATGTCAACATGATACAAGCATTTAAACATGATACAAGCATGTCAACATGATACAAGCATGTCAACATGATACAAGCATTTAAACATGATACAAGCATGTCAACATGATACAAGCATGTCAACATGATACAAGCATTTAAACATGATACAAGCATGTCAACATGATACAAGCATGTCAACATGATACAAGCATGTCAACATACTGGTCATACCGGGGTACAGTGAATATTCATGTTTAAGACATGCAGTAAGTGCCATGTCATCACCATACTTTATAAGCTGGAGAACAGCATCATTACACATGATCTAATTTGTGTACACTAAAAAAAGAAGTGGGGACAAAACACACCCCTGGGGAGCACCTGTGACAAAACACACCCCTGGGAAGCACCTGTGACAAAACATTCAGTTATGTCCTTAGACATAACTGAACCATCAGGCAGGACTGTACACTCGGAGAGTGAGCCTCCCCCTGTCCGAACAGACAGACAGAGGATCAACTCTCACACAGACACGCTGTGGTCGGTTGCACAGAAACACTCTGATCCAAAGAACCAAGGTGGGGTTCACCTGTAAGTAAAGTAGACGCTATAGAAGTAAATAAGGTTGAATGGTATTAAAAGCTGAGGAAAAATCCATAAAAAGGATCCTGACAACATTCCCAGTAGAGTCTAAATGTTTAAAGTCTATCAAGCAGTGTAAAAGTGGCATCCTCCACCCCTCCCTGCCCTGTATGTTAAAGTGGCATCATCCACACCCTCCCTGCCCTGTATGTTAATGTGGCATCCTCCACCCCCTCCCTGCCCTGTATGTTAATGTGGCATCTTCCACCCCCTCCCTGCCCTGTATGTTAAAGTGGCATCCTCCACCCCCTCCCTGCCATGTATGTTAAAGTGGCATCCTCCACCCCCTCCCTGCCCTGTATGTTAAAGTGGCATCCTCCACCCCCTCCCTGCCCTGTATGTTAAAGTGGCATCCTCCATCCCCTCCCTGCCCTGTATGTTAAAGTGGCATCCTTCACCCCCTCCCCGCCTGTATGTTAAAGTGGCATCCTCCATCCCCTCCCTGCCCTGTATGTTAAAGTGGCATCCTCCACCCCCTCCCTGCCCTGTATGTTAAAGTGGCATCCTCCACCCCCTCCCTGCCCTGTATGTTAAAGTGGCATCCTCCATCCCCTCCCTGCCCTGTATGTTAAAGTGGCATCCTTCACCCCCTCCCCGCCTGTATGTTAAAGTGGCATCCTCCATCCCCTCCCTGCCCTGTATGTTAAAGTGGCATCCTCCATCCCCTCCCTGCCCTGTATGTTAAAGTGGCATCCTTCACCCCCTCCCCGCCTGTATGTTAAAGTGGCATCCTTCACCCTCTCCCTGCCCTGTATGTTAAAGTGGCATCCTCCACCCCCTCCCTGCCCTGTATGTTAAAGTGGCATCCTCCACCCCCTCCCTGCCCTGTATGTTAAAGTGGCATCCTCCACCCCCTCCCCGCCTGTATGTTAAAGTGGCATCCTTCACCCTCTCCCTGCCCTGTATGTTAAAGTGGCATCCTCCACCCCCTCCATGCCATGTATGTTAAAGTGGCATCCTTCACCCTCTCCCTGCCCTGTATGTTAAAGTGGCATCCTCCACCCCCTCCATGCCATGTATGTTAAAGTGGCATCCTCCACCCCCTCCCTGCCCTGTATGTTAAAGTGGCATCCTCCACCCCCTCCCCGCCTGTATGTTAAAGTGGCATCCTTCACCCTCTCCCCGCTCTGAGATTTCTTGCTTCACTCTCTGGACTCCTTATACAGCCCATGGTTAGAGTCCAGGAGACTGAGACTTCTTGTTTCACCCTCGAGGCTCCTTATACAGCCCTTGGTGGGAGTCCAGGAGACTGAGACTTCTTGTTTCAACCTCTGGACTCCTTATACAGCCCTTGGTAGGAGTCCAGGAGACTGAGACTTCTTGTTTCACCCTCTGGACTCCTTATACAGCCCTTGGTAGGAGTCCAGGAGACTGAGACTTCTTGTTTCACCCTCTGGACTCCTTATACAGCCCTTGGTAGGAGTCCGGGAGTCTGAGACTTCTTGTTTCACCCTCCAGGCTCCTTATACAGCCCTTGGTAGGAGTCCGGGAGTCTGAGACTTCTTGTTTCACCCTCCAGGCTCCTTATACAGCCCTTGGTAGGAGTCCAGGAGACTGAGACTTCTTGTTTCACCCTCCAGGCTCCTTATACAGCCCTTGGTAGGAGTGTGATTCCCTACCTTTAGAAATTAGAAGACCATAACTCCAGTGTTTAACTGGCTGATTTAATCAGACTGTCAACGTGCATGTTCGTTGTCATCTTGAATCGGCAGGAAGGACACTTCAAGATTTTATTTCTTTCATGACAACAATGATAATGCTTACATCTAAAACAATTCAGTTGTTGATTGACAACAACATATCAACAACTAACTACAGTAATAACAATTAATATAAATACTACTAATTTAATTAGGCTTACACAAATTGGAATAACATGGAAGTCTCGAATATAGTGGAAAAATATTGACAAATATCTGAAGCTGAAGTGCCTCAACCACAGCTTCTGTCCAGGGATAAGTTGTGCCTCAACCACAGCTTCTGTCCAGGGATAACTGGTGCCTCAACCACAGCTTCTGTCCAGTGATAACTGGTGCCTCAACCACAGTTTCTGTCCAGGGATAAGTGGTGCCTCAACCACAGCTTCTGTCCAGTGATAACTGGTGCCTCAACCACAGCTTCTGTCAAGTGATAACTGGTGCCTCAACCACAGCTTCTGTCCAGGGATAAGTGGTGCCTCAACCACAGCTTCTGTCAAGTGATAACTGGTGCCTCAACCACAGCTTCTGTCCAGTGATAACTGGTGCCTCAACCACTGTTTCTGTCCAGGGATAACTGGTGCCTCAACCACTGTTTCTGTCAAGTGATAACTGGTGCCTCAACCACAGCTTCTGTCCAGGGATAAGTGGTGCCTCAACCACAGTTTCTGTCCAGTGATAACTGGTGCCTCAACCACAGCTTCTGTCAAGTGATAACTGGTGCCTCAACCACAGCTTCTGTTCAGAGATAAGTGGTGCCTCAACCACAGCTTCTGTCAAGTGATAACTGGTGCCTCAACCACAGCTTCTGTCAAGTGATAACTGGTGCCTCAACCACAGCTTCTGTCCAGGGATAAGTGGTGCCTCAACCACAGCTTCTGTTCAGAGATAAGTGGTGCCTCAACCACAGCTTCTGTCAAGTGATAAATGGTGCCTCAACCACAGCTTCTGTCCAGGGATAAGTGGTGCCTCAACCACAGCTTCTGTCCAGTGATAACTGGTGCCTCAACCACAGCTTCTGTCCAGGGATAAGTGGTGCCTCAACCACAGCTTCTGTCCAGTGATAACTGGTGCCTCAACCACAGCTTCTGTCCAGGGATAAGTGGTGCCTCAACCACAGCTTCTGTCCAGTGATAACTGGTGCCTCAACCACAGCTTCTGTCCAGTGATAACTGGTGCCTCAACCACAGCTTCTGTCCAGGGATAAGTTGTGCCTCAACCACAGCTTCTGTCCAGGGATAACTGGTGCCTCAACCACAGCTTCTGTCCAGTGATAACTGGTGCCTCAACCACAGTTTCTGTCCAGGGATAAGTGATGCCTCAACCACAGCTTCTGTCCAGGGATAAGTGATGCCTCAACCGCAGCTTTTGTCCAGGGATAACTGGTGCCTCAACCGCAGCTTTTGTCCAGGGATAACTGGTGCCTCAGCCACAGTTTCTGTCCAGGGATAAGTGATGCCTCAACCACAGCTTCTGTCCAGGGATAAATGGTGCCTCAACCACAGCTTCTGTCCAGGGATAACTGGTGCCTCAACCACAGTTTATGTCCAGTGATAACTGGTGCCTCAACCACAGCTTCTGTCCAGGGATAAGTGGTGCCTCAACCACAGCTTCTGTCCAGGGATAAGTGATGTCTCAACCACAGCTTCTGTCCAGGGATAAATGGTGCCTCAACCACATCTTCTGTCCAGGGATAAGTGATGCCTCAACCACAGCTTCTGTCCAGGGATAAGTGGTTCCTCAACCACAGCTTCTGTCCAGGTATATTCGACAGTGACACAAATTCATCATATCACTGAGGGGCCATTCACGATTGTCAACATTTCATTTACCTCTTCATACAGAGCGTACAAAAGCAGACATACTAATTTAAATTAATGTTGGTCTCATGCGAGATATGACGACTATTTCAGCATGCATCACTGCCCAGTGAACTGTTATGTAACTGCTATTTTATTGAAATTGCATGACAGTTCATGGTGCAACACTGTAGTACATCATGACAGTTCATCGTGCAGCACTGTAGTACATCATGATAGTTCATTGTGCAGCACTGTAATACATCATGACAGTTTATTGTGCAGCACTGTAGTACATCATGACAGTTCATTGTGCAGCCCTGTAGTACATCATGACAGTTCATTGTGCAGCCCTGTAGTACATCATGACAGTTCATTGTGCAGCCCTGTAGTACATCATGACAGTTCATCATGCAGTGCTGTAGTACATCATGACAGTTCATCATGCAGTGCTGTAGTACATCATGACAGTTCATCATGCAGTGCTGTAGTACATCATGACAGTTTATTGTGCAGCACTGTAGTACATCATGACAGTTCATTGTGCAGCCCTGTAGTACATCATGACAGTTCATTGTGCAGCCCTGTAGTACATCATGACAGTTCATTGTGCAGCACTGTAGTACATCATGACAGTTCATCATGCAGTGCTGTAGTATATCATAACAGTTCATCGTGCAGCGCTGTAGTACATCATGACAGTTCATTGTGCAGCCCTGTAGTACATCATGACAGTTCATCATGCAGTGCTGTAATACATCATGACAGTTCATCATGCAGTGCTGTAGTACATCATGACAGTTCATCATGCAGTGCTGTAGTACATCATGACAGTCCATCATGCAGTGCTGTAGTACATCATGACAGTTCATCATGTGGTGCTGTAGTACATCATGATAGTTCATTGCGCAGCACTGTAGTACATCATGACAGTCCATCATGCAGTGCTGTAGTACATCATGACAGTTCATCATGCAGTGCTGTAGTACATCATGACAGTCCATCATGCAGTGCTGTAGTACATCATGACAGTTCATCATGCAGTGCTGTAGTACGTCATGACAGTTCATCATGCAGTGCTGTAGTACGTCATGACAGTTCATCATGCAGTGCTGTAGTACATCATGACAGTTCATCGTGCAGTGCTGTAGTACGTCATGACAGTTCATCATGCAGAGCTGTAGTACATCATGACAGTTCATCGTGCAGTGCTGTAGTACATCATGACAGTTCATCATGCAGCACTGTAGTACATCATGACAGTTCATCATGTAGTGCTGTAGTACATCATGACAGTTCATCGTGCAGCACTGTAGTACATCATGACAGTTCATCACGCATCTCTGTTGTACATCAATGTTTCCTAATGTAGAAAATTATTGACATTTTAGAGTAGGCCTACTAATTCGGGCACGGGGGTCTGTGATTTACCACTTTGTGCAAATAGTTAAATGTTGTCAACTATGATTGGCCCCTAACAGCTGTGTGCTCTGTGCCACAGGAAGGCCCCGCCTCGCCAGGCCCTGACTCGCCAGGAGATCATGCAGCGCACTAAGGACTCCCCTATCAGTCAGGCGGACGGTGGCAGTGCTGCAGGGGAGTCGACCGCCCGCACTGGCAAGGACAGCTCTCAGTCTCATCGTCAGTCTATGTCCACCCAGTCCTCCTTCCACCTCCAACAGCAGGTGTCTGGGGTGAACCCTCTGCCTGGGCGCATCCTCTTTGATCGCATCAATGGCATACCAGCGAAGGTGTCCGGCACCCGCAGGTAGGTGTCATATACGGGTTGTTTGTAAATTGCAATCGAGATTCAAAAATACACCTTGCGTAAGAATTATATAAATTGTCTTAAATGGAGTTTAGTAGGCAACAGTGTAAGTATACAGTATAAACCTGGAGTGAAATGGCATGTTGCCATTGCATCGTAAGCCTAATAGTTTTAGTAGGCAACAGTGTAAGTATACAGTATAAACCTGGAGTGAAATGGCATGTTGCCATTGCATCGTAAGCCTAATAGTTTTAGTAGGCAACAGTGTAAGTATACAGTATAAACCTGGAGTGAAATGGCATGTTGCCATTGCATCGTAAGCCTAATAGTTTTAGTAGGCAACAGTGTAAGTATACAGTATAAACCTGGAGTGAAATGGCATGTTGCCATTGCATCGTAAGCCTAATAGTTTTAGTAGGCAACAGTGTAAGTATACAGTATAAACCTGGAGTGAAATGGCATGTTGCCATTGCATCGTAAGCCTAATAGTTTTAGTAGGCAACAGTGTAAGTATACAGTATAAAACTGGAGTGAAATGGCATGTTGCCATTGCATCGTAAGCCTAATAGTTTTAGTAGGCAACAGTGTAAGTATACAGTATAAACCTGGAGTGAAATGGCATGTTGCCATTGCATCGTAAGCCTAATAGTTTTAGTAGGCAACAGTGTAAGTATACAGTATAAACCTGGAGTGAAATGGCATGTTGCCATTGCATCGTAAGCCTAATAGTTTTAGTAGGCAACAGTGTAAGTATACAGTATAAAACTAGAGTGAAATGGCATGTTGCCATTGCATCGTCAGCCTAATAGTTTTAGTAGGCAACAGTGTAAGTATACAGTATAAAACTAGAGTGAAATGGCATGTTGCCATTGCATCGTCAGCCTAATAGTTTTAGTAGGCAACAGTGTAAGTATACAGTATAAAACTAGAGTGAAATGGCATGTTGCCATTGCATCGTCAGCCTAATAGTTTTAGTAGGCAACAGTGTAAGTATACAGTATAAAACTAGAGTGAAATGGCATAGCCTAATAGTTTTAGTAGGCAACAGTGTAAGTATACAGTATAAAACTAGAGTGAAATGGCATGTTGCCATTACATCGTAAGCCTAATAGTTTTAGTAGGCAACAGTGTAAGTATACAGTATAAAACTAGAGTGAAATGGCATGTTGCCATTACATCGTAAGCCTAAATTTTTAGTAGGCAACAGTGTAAGTATACAGTATAAAACTAGAGTGAAATGGCATGTTGCCATTGCATCGTAATCCTAATAGTTTTAGTAGGCAACAGTGTAAGTATACAGTATAAAACTAGAGTGAAATGGCATGTTGCCATTGCATCGTAATCCTAATAGTTTTAGTAGGCAACAGTGTAAGTATACAGTATAAAACTAGAGTGAAATGGCATGTTGCCATTGCATCGTAATCCTAATAGTTTTAGTAGGCAACAGTGTAAGTATACAGTATAAAACTAGAGTGAAATGGCATGTTGCCATTGCATCGTAATCCTAATAGTTTTAGTAGGCAACAGTGTAAGTATAAAGTATAAAACTAGAGTGAAATGGCATGTTGCCATTGCATCGTAATCCTAATAGTTTTAGTAGGCAACAGTGTAAGTATACAGTATAAAACTAGAGTGAAATGGCATGTTGCCATTGCATCGTAATCCTAATAGTTTTAGTAGGCAACAGTGTAAGTATAAAGTATAAAACTAGAGTGAAATGGCATGTTGCCATTGCATCGTAATCCTAATAGTTTTAGTAGGCAACAGTGTAAGTATACAGTATAAAACTAGAGTGAAATGGCATGTTGCCATTGCATCGTAATCCTAATAGTTTTAGTAGGCAACAGTGTAAGTATACAGTATAAAACTAGAGTGAAATGGCATGTTGCCATTGCATCGTAATCCTAATAGTTTTAGTAGGCAACAGTGTAAGTATACAGTATAAAACTAGAGTGAAATGGCATGTTGCCATTGCATCGTAAGCCTAATAGTTTTAGTAGGCAACAGTGTAAGTATACAGTATAAAACTGGAGTGAAACGGCATGTTGCCATTGCATCGTAAGCCTAATAGTTTTAGTAGGCAACAGTGTAAGTATACAGTATAAAACTGGAGTGAAACGGCATGTTGCCATTGCATCGTAAGCCTAATAGTTTTAGTAGGCAGCAGTGTAATTATACAGTATAAAACTGGAGTGAAACGGCATGTTGCCATTGCATCGTAAGCCTAATAGTTTTAGTAGGCAACAGTGTAAGTATACAGTATAAAACTAGAGTGAAATGGCATGTTGCCATTGCATCGTAAGCCTAATAGTTTTAGTAGGCAACAGTGTAAGTATACAGTATAAAACTAGAGTGAAATGGCATGTTGCCATTGCATCGTAAACCTAATAGTTTTCGCAAGGCTAAACCAATGTGCGAAAGGCTAATTCAAAGCGTTACCGCATATTACCCCTATACTACAGATTTAAATGTTAAGGTCACCTATCATGTGCGGTGGATCCTCACAAAAATAAACAGTTAGTTGTGTGTTTTCAGGGTAGATGTTAAGATACAGCGTTGTTGAGTTGTGCTATCACTATTTCTAACAAACAGCAAATTCCATAATAATAATAATAGGTTGAACACCATATTCAACATGAGTAATTAAGGTATTATTAGTAATAGTGTGTTAGCTATGGTTTGGTTGTTGACAGAAAAACTCGTACGAAGGTGCACCCGAACCAGTACGAGGACGGCAGTGTGAGACTAGAGGGGTGGGAAGACCTGCTCAATCTCGGGGTGAAGAACAAGCAACTGAGGGTGCAGAAGTATGTACGCCACTGACAGGACAAACAGATTAATTGACTTGTACAAAAGAAAAGTACATACACATGGAATATCATTACATACACATGGAATATCATTACATACACATGGAATATCATTACATACACTACATAGTCAAGCAGATACTCACTAAGGTAAAGGTTGTATCTCTTTATGTTTAAGCCATTCCATTCTAACATAAACTTTATGTTTAAGCCATTCCATTCTAACGTAAACTTTATGTTTAAGACATTCCATTCTAACGTAAACTTTATGTTTAAGCCATTCCATTCTAACGTAAACTTTATGTTTAAGCCATTCCATTCTAACGTAAACTTTATGTTTAAGCCATTCCATTCTAACGTAAACTTTATGTTTAAGCCATTCCATTCTAACGTAAACTTTATGTTTAAGCCATTCCATTCTAACGTAAACTTTATGTTTAAGCCATTCCATTCTAACATAAACTAAAGTGGGACTAAGAATTGCGTCAAAAACAGCATACTGGGCAGATTTTCCTTAACGAATATTTTATGTATCTTCATGAAATGTGGCCTGTTGGTTCCTTACTATAGCCACTCAATGATAATCACAGTGAATTAATATTACACAATGAATTGTTTGTATACAATGAGGGAAAGTGCAGTTTGGCAGAAGTGAAGTTAAATAATAATTGAATATTTTGGCCAACTTAGTGAAATAACATTACACCTATTTTTTATGCATATTTCACATATTATGCTTTGTATAATAATTTATTAATATTTTCAAATTGTAATATTCCTGCAAGTTTTATGTTTTGATAGTAAATAAATCTCGTGTTATGACTGGTTATGATCAGAATAAAGTATTTGGCTAATTTTGTTGCTGACAGCTATTTCTATCTCAAATATTTCACAAATTTGCACAGGAATGTTTTTTACATTTTGTGCTTTTGGGGTCAAATGGACTTCAAACAACCTTTAACATATAAGGTTACATGATTTCAGCCTACCATTACTACTGTTGATGTTCGGAGAACAATTAGATGACGTCTCAGCAATGAAGTTATTATCAGACTCTGAAATTCATAATAAAGCAAGTTTAAACCCCGTACATATATCGTGACACTGAAAAATAGCTAAACTTCCTTTAATTATTAGTGTCTCATTAAAACTGATGTTTTGTGTATGTTAGTTCTATGTATGTGTAACATTGTTAGTGATATCCAACAGATCCAAGCAGCCTCCTTGGCAGATGTTTGTTTGTTTGACAGATCCAAGCAGCCTCCTTGGCAGATGTTTGTTTGTTTGACAGATCCAACCAACCTCCCCGGCAGATGTTTGTTTGATAGACCCAAGCAGCCTCCCTGGCAGATGTTTGTTTGACAGATCCAAGCAACCTCCCTGGCAGATGTTTGACAGACCCAAGCCTGGCAGATGTTTGTTTGACAGACCCAAGCAGCCTCCCTGGCAGATGTTTGTTTGACAGACCCAAGCCTGGCAGATGTTTGTTTGACAGACCCAAGCCTGCCAGATGTTTGTTTGACAGACCCAAGCAACCTATTGGCAGATATTTGTTTGTTTGTTTGACAGACCCAAGCTGCCTCCCTGGCAGATGTTTGTTTGACAGGCCCAAGCAACTTCCCTGGCAGATGTTTGTTTGTTTGTTTGTTTGACAGACCCAAGCAGCCTCCCTGGCAGATGCTGGCCAACATGTATGATGACGGGGAGATCTCCATGAAGAAATCTGCTGCCTCTCGCAGGGACGGGTTAGCAGGCTTCAATTTTTTCGGGAGTCCTTGAGTCCTAGACGCCTTGTTTTCTGGTTGTTGGATGGATGAGTAGGAGGATTGATTTGTAGATGATTATATGGATCGATGAGTAGATAGTTTGAGGGATCACTGGGTGCGTAGATGGGTGATTGGTTGGGTAGGTTAGTAGATGGTAAGATGAATGGATGGATGGAATGGATGTATGTATGGATGGATGATAGCTAGATGGGTAAATCATTAGATGAATGGTTGGACAGATGTGTAGATGGAGGGGTGGATGGTTAAATGGAAGGGTGGATGGTTAGATGGAGGGATCGATGGTTAAGCGGAAGGGTGGATGGTTAAATGGAGGGGTAGATGTTCAAATGGAGGGGTTAGTGGTTAAATGGAAGGGTGGATGGTTAAATGGATGGGTGGATGGCTAAACGGAAGGGTGGATGGTTAACAGGAGGGGTATTTGGTTAAGTGGGAGGGTGGATGGTTAAAGGGAGGTGTGGATGGCTAAATGGAGGGATGGGTGGTTAAATGGAGGTGTGGATGGCTAATTGGAGGGATGGGTGGTTAAATGGAGGGGTGAGTGGTTAGATGGAGGGATGGATGGTGTTAAATGGAGGGGAGTGTGATTAGATGAAGGGGTGGATGGTTAAGTGGAGTGGTAGATGGCTAAATGGAGGGGTGGGTGGTTAGATGGAGGGGTAGATGGTTAAATGGAAGGGTGGATGTTTGGATGGGTAGATTGGTAATGAGGTGGATGGCTAAATGGAGAGGTGGATTGTTAAATGGAGGGGTGGGTGGTTAAATAGAGAGTTGGATCGTTAAATTGTGGGGTGGATGATTAAATGGAAGGGTGGGTAGTTACAGGGAGGGATGGATGGTTAAATGGAGGGGTGAGTGGTTATATGGAATGGTAGATTCCTAAATGGATGCGTGGATGGAATAGTGGATGGCTAAATGGATTGGTAGATGGTTAGATGGAGGGGTAGTTCATTAAATGGAAGGGTGGGTGATTAGAAGGAGGGGTGGATTGGTAATTGAGGAGTGGGTGGTAAACTGTATGGGTGGATTGGGATGGATGGCTGATTGAAGTTGGATGATTAAATGGAATGGGGGTGGTTGGTTAAATGGAGGGTTGGATGGTTAAATGGAGGGTTGGATGGTTAAATGGAGTGGTAGGTGATTAAATGGATGGGTGAATGGTTAAATTGAGGGTGGATTGGTAATGGAGGAGTCGATGGTTAGATGGAAGGGTGGATAGTTAAATGGAGTGGTAGATGGTTAAATGGGGTGGACGGTTAAATGGAGGGAGTGGATGGTTAAATGGAGGGGTGGATGGTTAGATGGAATGGTGGATAGTTAAATGGAGTGGTAAATGGTTAAATGGGGGGTAGATGGTTAAATGGAGGGAGTGGATGGTTACATGAAGGGAGTGGATGGTTAAATAGAGGGGTGGATGGTTAAATGAAGGGGTGAATGGCTAAATGGAGGATGGGTGGTTAAATGGAGGGGTGGGTGGTTAGATGGAGAGGTGGATGGTTAAATGGAGGAGTTGGTGGATAATTGGAGAGGTGGATGGTTAAACGGAGCCGGTAGATGGTTAAATGGAGGGGTAATTGGTTAAATGGAAGGGTGGATGGTGAGATGAAGGGTGTGATTTGTAATGGAGGGTTGGCTTGTTAAATGGATGAGTGGGTGGTTAAATGTATGGATGGGATGGATGGCTAAATGGAGGGTCGATGGTTAAATTGAGGGGTGGAGGTGTTAAATGGGGAGGTGAGTGGTTAAATGTATGGATGGGGTGGATGGCTAAATGGAGGGATGGATTGGTGATGGATGGGTGGATGGTGTGAGGGAGGGGTGGATGGATAGATGAAGGGTTGGATTGTTAAATGGAAAGGTGGATGTTTAGATGGAGGGGTAAATGGTTAAATGAAAGGGTGGGTGGTTAGATGGAGTGGTGGATTGGCAATGGAGGGGTGGATTGTTAATGGGTGGATGGCTAAATGGAAGGGTGGGTGGTTAAATGGAGGGATGGGTGGTTAAATAGGGGGAGGTGGTTAAATGGAGAAGTGAGGTGGTAAGATTGAGGGGTAGATTGGTAATGGAGGGGTGGATTTTTAGATGGGACAGTGGATGGTTAAATTGAGCAGTAAATGGAAGGGTAGGTGGTTAAATGGAGAGGTGGATGTTTAAATGGAGGGAATGGATGGCTAAATGGACGGGTGGATGGTTAAATGGAGAGGTGGATGTTTAAATGGATGGGTGGTTGGTTAAATGGAGGGAGTGGATTGTTAGATTTTGGGGTGGATGGTTAGCTGGGGAGTGGATGGTTAGATGGAGGGTTATATGGAAGGGTGGATGGTTTAATGGAGGGGTGGATGGTTAAATGGAGGGAATGGATGGCTAAATGGATGGGTGGATGGTTAAATGGAGGGGTGGATGGTTAGATGGAATAGTGATGGTTAAGTGAAGGGGTGGATCGTTGAATGGAGGAGTGGATGGTTAAATGGAGGGAAAGTATGGCTAAATGGATGGGTGACTTGTTAAGTGGAGGGGTGGATGATTAGATGGTGGGGTGGATGGTTAGATGGAGGAGTGGATGGTTAAATGGAAGGGTGGATGGTTAGATGGAAGTGTGGATAGTTAGATGGAGGGGTGGATATTTAAATGGATTGGTGGATGGCTAAATGGTGGAAGTGGATGGTTAAATAGAGGGGTGGATGGTTAAAAGGAGGGGTACATGGTTAAATGGAGGGTGGATGGTTAGATGGATAGATGAGTAAATAATTAGATCGACTTGCACAAATACATGTCCAATTTGATGGTATGTCAAGGTCTCATTAAACTAACCAGCCTTTCTTAGAACATTATCGCCAAGCTGACCTTTATGTGCTGGCATAGGGGGTGGTGCCCCAATTAAATGATTAGTGAATGGTTTATGTCGCTTGAAAAAATCATAGAAAACACACATAGCATTGCAACTATTTGTACGTAACTTGAAAGAATCATAGAAAACATGCATAACGATGAGAACAATCAACAGTTCCAGGTAATAGAGGGGTGAATTTAAAAAAAAATAAAAATACGGATCCTTCCAAGGGTCATAGATGAACTCTTGATAGTTTGTTGTCCAAGATGCAAAGCAAAGTGTATGCGCATCAACAGAATCTGATGGCAAAATTTTATGTTGTAGGAATTTGATTGTCAATGAAGATGCAGAGAAGGTCGTGAGTCGAGCACAACAAAACTTCATGAATATGAAGAAGAAAATCTATAAGAATATCTCCCACGAGATCGAAAGACTTGACAGGTAAGTAGCACCATTTAATGTGTAATATGTCACTGCCATATTTAATGTGTCACTGCCATATTTAATGTGTCACTGCCATATTTTAACTGATAGTACGTCCACACAAAATTGGCAGCTGTGTTTCTAGTCACTACAAAATGAAGGGCGAAAACATTGGGACAGACTTGACTTTCCACTAGACACGGTTCGTGGTTTGCATTCTCTGCGGCAAGTATTTCTCTGCCTTTTCCTTTTCATGTGAACACCTATCTGCTAATGTGTTTGGTCGGCTTCCTGGGAACATTGCCTATTACTTGATCAATGGTTGGCTATTTTTAACATGACGTGTTGTGGCCCTTTCATGCAGACAACGTCTGACAAAATACCAGTACAAGATGCGCATCCTGGACACATTACTTCCACTGTTTGTGGACCAGCAACAGCTACTCTCAGATGTAGGCCACAGTGCAGCCATGGAGAACGTACATTCGGAGAAGGCTACAAAGTGGTAAGTCGTTTCCTGTCAGTCAGTTGGGATAGTTCTTGCATTTGTTTATGAGTCAGTCTCAGTCCATATGCTTTTCTTCATACCTCATATTTTATTGCAGCCCAGCTTTCTTTAAGATATATTAGTCCATCTTAATTTGTCAGACTAATTGTCCACACTTGAGGTAGTCATGCTGAAATGACGCAATGGATGTTTGTGCAATCAAAAAACACATTAATTTCCTTGAGCAGGAAACATTTTATCCTGGAAAGTTCTCAAATAGATCTGGCTTGTTTCTGAATTAAAAAATGTGAATACACAAAGTTTGTTATCAAATTAATATATGAAAATGACATTCATATGGCTTTCAAGATGACATTCATATGGCTTTCAAGATGACATTCATATGGCTTTCAAGATGACATTCATATGGCTTTCAAGATGACATTCATATGGCTTTCAAGATGACATTCATATGGCTTTCAAGATGACATTCATATGGCTTTCAAGATGACATTCATATGGCTTTCAAGATGACATTCATATGGCCTTCAAGATGACATTCATATGGCCTTCAAGATGACATTCATATGGCCTTCAAGATGACATTCATATGGCCTTCAAGATGACATTCATATGGCCTTCAAGATGACATTCATATGGCCTTCAAGATGACATTCATATGGCTTTCAAGATGACATTCATATGGCTTTCAAGATGACATTCATATGGCTTTTAAGCATTGGTAAAATATTCATTTGTAGCTGTTGCTTCTCTCCTGAAAGCTGCCTCAACAATTTTAAAAATCATTTCACCAAAAATCAAACCTGTCATGTATAAAAAAAATTGCCAATAATTGAAGCCAACACCATTGTGGACATCTCATCATGGGTTGACAGAAACAACTGAACTGTTATGCTGACAAACATATAAGGTCAGATCTCTAGGTCAGGTCATCTAGGTCGGATTGCAGCCAGGGACCTGGACCATTGTTAATTGGTTTTCCTTGGGTGGTCTGGCTTGTTATTCACAAGGAAGCATTGTTAGTTTTATTTGATGTCAGAGTCACTAGTCCTTCTCAGGGCTGGGTCCAATTACACACAATGATATCAATTACAATTACATTTCATTTTTAATTTCAATTACACTCATAATTTTCCAAACCAATTTTCCAATTATAATTACACTGTTTCAACTTAAATTATAATTACATTATGCAAAACCAAATATATTATACATAACTGATAAACAAATATAATGGTAATGTTTGTACATTTTGTTGAACTGTGACTTTGAATTATACTAAATAAAAAGATAGCCATTTAAAACATATTTTTGGGACAAAATCCCACAAGGTCATAATACAATATTTATTTGTAATTCTTCTCTAAGCATCCTTTCTCGTTTTGCAGACATTTATCTGTGTGCATTTCTTACATTTGTCTTCAGAAAATACTAATAATAGGGTACGATGTGTTTACTTTGAAGTTGTAGCTCTAGCTCTATGCTAATATTCTTAATTGATCTGCTCTTTGTTTGTGTTGGGAATGTGGAGAGAGGCCATATAAAAGGTCCTTGCCACCTGACCTGTCTCCAGTCCTCCACAACACAAGGGGTGTAATTGGCTTGCTAACTGTGCAATGTTTCACTGAGCTGATATGTTCTGAAGTAATATCATGCTACAGGTCTTTACATGTTGTTTGAATACCAGCTCAGAATTTGTCTGACAATGTCTGTGCATTGTTTATTGCTTCCTGGCTGTTACCAACTTGCTGAAAAGACTAATTGCTAAGGCTACCCACCACTACCCTTATGTACCAGTACACACTACTACCCCCATGGACCAGTACCCACCACTACCCCCATGGACCAGTACCCACCACTACCCCCATGGACCAGTACCCACCACTACCCCCATGGACCAGTACCCACCACTACCCCCATGGACCAGTACCAACCACTACCCCCATGGACCAGTACCAACCACTACCCCCATGGACCAGTACCCACCACTACCCCGTGGACCAGTACCCACCACTACCCCCATGGACCAGTACCCACCACTAGCACCACGGACCAGTACCCACCACTAGCACCACGGACCAGTACCCACCACTAGCACCATGGACCAGTACCCACCACTAGCACCATGGACCAGTACCCACCACTAGCACCATGGACCAGTACCCACCACTACCCCCGTGGACCAGTACCCACCACTAGCACCATGGACCAGTACCCACCACTACCCCCATGGACCAGTACCCACCACTACCCCCATGGACCAGTACCAACCACTACCCCCATGGACCAGTACCCACCACTACCCCTGTGGACCAGTACCCACCACTAGCACCACGGACCAGTACCCACCACTAGCATCACGGACCAGTACCCACCACTAGCACCACGGACCAGTACCCACCACTAGCACCACGGACCAGTACCCACCAGACAGTGAATACTGTAACTGAAATATAAATATATAAGCAAGTGTTATTATTAGTCTTGATTTTCAACTCTTGTATTTTTATTGACAGTTTGTTCAGGTAGTTTGTGATATGAAACATCATGTAATTGATTGTAGTGGAAATAAATTTTCAATTATACAAAATATACTAATTATAATTACAGCAAAAATTTAAAACCATAATCAGTTACAATTACACAGTTTTGCTGTAATCAATTACAATTACATAATTGGACCCAGCTCTGGTCCTCCTCTAGAATGTTCCACTATGAGGCTCTGCGTGGTTGTGTCCAGGTTCAGTTGTCTGGCAAAAGAGGTTGAGTCTGTCACTCACTCCGGCCTCAATCATGCCTCGTCATTTGAGGACAGCATGGATCTCAACAAGTCACTGAAACGACTCGAGAACTTCAGGAAGGATGAGATCACGTTGATCCCCAATGTCAAGGTCAGTGTCTTTTGTCAAGGTCAAGATTAATAAATTGTTGGTGTTATAATTAAAAAATTGCCATCATTAATTAATCGTAATTGTCATCATTCATAATTGTCATTATCATCATTCATAAAGTGTCATTATTCATAAATTGTCATAATTCATAAATTGCCATTATCATTATTCATAAAGGGTTATCATTAATAAAGTATTATTATTCATAAAGTGTTATCATTCATAAAGTGTCATTATTAATCAAGTGTCATTATTAATAAATTGTCATCATTCATAATTTATTTGTTGTCAGTGTCATCATTCATAAACAATTATTATCATCATCTGAGGCTAAATTACATTGGTTTCGTGTAGCGTCAAACATCCTCGTTTTGAGACAGTCCCTAAGAGTTCACTGTACACTGTATGCTCCAGGAGAAACTGTGCCTGCTCACTCTGTCCATCCCGGCCTACGAACTGTGCACTCAGTACATGCAGAACGCCATCAAGGTAACAATCACTCCAGTCAGTGGTCAGGCCTACGAACTGTGCACTCAGTACATGCAGAACGCCATCAAGGTAACTCTCACTCCAGTCAGTGGTCAGACCTATGAACTGTTCATTCAGTACATGCAGAACGCCATCAAGGTAACTCTCACTCCAGTCAGTGGTCAGACCTATGAACTGTTCATTCAGTACATGCAGAACTCCATCAAGGTAACTCTCACTCCAGTCAGTGATCAGACCTATGAACTGTTCATTCAGTACATGCAGAACGCCATCAAGGTAACTCTCACTCCAGTCAGTGGTCAGACCTATGAACTGTGCATTCAGTACATGCAGAACGCCATCAAGGTAACAATCACTCCAGTCAGTGGTCAGACCTATGAACTGTTCATTCAGTACATGCAGAACGCCATCAAGGTAACTCTCACTCCAGTCAGTGGTCAGACCTATGAACTGTTCATTCAGTACATGCAGAACGCCATCAAGGTAACTCTCACTCCAGTCAGTGGTCAGACCTATGAACTGTTCATTCAGTACATGCAGAACTCCATCAAGGTAACTCTCACTCCAGTCAGTGATCAGACCTATGAACTGTTCATTCAGTACATGCAGAACGCCATCAAGGTAACTCTCACTCCAGTCAGTGGTCAGACCTATGAACTGTTCATTCAGGACATGCAGAACTCCATCAATTTAACACTCACTCCAGTCAGTGGTCAGACCTATGAACTGTGCATTCAGGACATGCAGAACGCCATCATGGTAACTCTCACTCCAGTCAGTGGTCAGACCTATGAACTGTTCATTCAGTACATGCAGAACGCCATCAAGGTAAAAATCACTCCAGTCAGTGGTCAGAACTATGAACTGTTCATTCAGTACATGCAGAACGCCATCAAGGTAACTCTCACTCCAGTCAGTGGTCAGACCTATGAACTGTTCATTCAGTACATGCACAACGCCATCAAGGTAACTCTCACTCCAGTCAGTGGTCAGACCTATGAACTGTTCATTCAGTACATGCAGAACGCCATCAAGGTAACAATCACTCCAGTCAGTGGTCAGACCTATGAACTGTTCATTCAGTACATGCACAACGCCATCAAGGTAACAATCACTCCAGTCAGTGGTCAGACCTATGAACTGTTCATTCAGTACATGCACAACGCCATCAAGGTAACTCTCACTCCAGTCAGTGGTCAGACCTATGAACTGTTCATTCAGTACATGCAGAACGCCATCAAGGTAACTCTCACTCCAGTCAGTGGTCAGACCTATGAACTGTTCATTCAGTACATGCAGAACGCCATCAAGGTAACTCTCACTCCAGTCAGTGGTCAGACCTATGAACTGTTCATTCAGTACATGCAGAACGCCATCAAGGTAACTCTCACTCCAGTCAGTGGTCAGACCTATGAACTGTTCATTCAGTACATGCAGAACGCCATCAAGGTAACTCTCACTCCAGTCAGTGGTCAGACCTATGAACTGTTCATTCAGTACATGCAGAACGCCATCAAGGTAACTCTCACTCCAGTCAGTGGTCAGACCTATGAACTGTGCATTCAGGACATGCGAAATGCCATCAAGGTAACAGTCTACCCAGTCACTGCAGTCAGTGGTCAGACCTATGAACTGTTCATTCAGTACATGCAGAACGCCATCAAGGTAACTCTCACTCCAGTCAGTGGTCAGACCTATGAACTGTTCATTCAGTACATGCAGAACGCCATCAAGGTAACTCTCACTCCAGTCAGTGGTCAGACCTATGAACTGTTCATTCAGTACATGCAGAACGCCATCAAGGTAACACTCACTCCAGTCAGTGGTCAGACCTATGAACTGTTCATTCAGTACATGCAGAACGCCATCAAGGTAACTCTCACTCCAGTCAGTGGTCAGACCTATGAACTGTTCATTCAGTACATGCAGAACGCCATCAAGGTAACTCTCACTCCAGTCAGTGGTCAGACGTATGAACTGTGCATTCAGGACATGCGAAATGCCATCAAGGTAACTCTCACTCTAGTCAGTGGTCAGACCTATGAACTGTTCATTCAGTACATGCAGAACGCCATCAAGGTAACTCTCACTCCAGTCAGTGGTCAGACCTATGAACTGTTCATTCAGTACATGCAGAACGCCATCAAGGTAACTCTCACTCTAGTCAGTGGTCAGACCTATGAACTGTTCATTCAGGACATGCAGAACGCCATCAAGGTAACTCTCACTCTAGTCAGTGGTCAGACCTATGAACTGTTCATTCAGTACATGCAGAACGCCATCAAGGTAACTCTCTCTCCAGTCAGTGGTCAGACCTATGAACTGTGCATTCAGTACATGCAGAACGCCATCAAGGTAACTCTCACTCCAGTCAGTGGTCAGACCTATGAACTGTTCATTCAGTACATGCAGAACGCCATCAAGGTAACTCTCACTCCAGTCAGTGGTCAGACCTATGAACTGTGCATTCAGTACATGCAGAACGCCATCAAGGTAACTCTCACTCCAGTCAGTGGTCAGACCTATGAACTGTTCATTCAGTACATGCAGAACGCCATCAAGGTAACTCTCACTCCAGTCAGTGGTCAGACCTATGAACTGTGCATTCAGGACATGCAAAATACCATCAAGGTAACAGTCTACCCAGTCACTGCAGTCAGTGGTCAGACGTATGAACTGTGCATTCAGGATGTGCAAAATGCCATCAAGGTAACAGTCTACCCAGTCACTGCAGTCAGTGGTTAGACCTATGAACTGTGCATTCAGCAAGTACTTTCTCATGTCCAACCTACACTGCTCCTTAACTAATGCTGCTTTGTGTCCTCTGGTTCTACTGCCTTCTTTAATTTTGAAGAATATATTCCTATCAATATTCTCACTATTTTAAACACTTCTATTTGGTCTCCTCGTAGTCTCCTTGTCTCTAGTGTTGTCAAACCACATTGTAATAAGTGACTTTCGTAACTAAGGTCTCTCAATTCTGGAATAATTTTAGTTGCTCTTCGTTGTATTCTTTCTAGCTTGTCTATGTCCTTCTTACGATATGGCCTCCATGCTTGAATACAATATTCCAAATTTGGTCTAACTATTGTTTTGTGCAGGGGTACAATTAGATGTTTCTCCTTATATGTGATAGTTCTCCTAATTAGCCCTAGAATTTGATTTCCTTTTGAAGCAGCAATCCCACATTACTGTGAAACTTTCATGTCAGCACTAAATGTTACTCCTAAGTCCTTTTTTTGCAGTTCTGCCTAGTACAGCATCCCCCATTTTATATTCTTCATCCATGTTTCCATGTCCTATTTATATGCATTTACACTTCCCAAAATTGAATAACATTTGCCATTTTTCTGACCATTTAACTAATTTATCTAGATCATTAGTAACTTTTCTGAATACTTTTGTGTCATCTGCAAATTTGAGTACTTTGCTAGATATGTCATCTTCCAAATCATTTATATATATTAAAAACAGTATAGGGCCTAATACTGATCCCTGTGGTACCCCACTCAAAACAGTTTTCCAGTTTGAAATTTCACGTTCTACTATTACTCTCTGTTTTCTGTGTGTAAGCCACTTTTCTATCCAATTGATTACATCATTACCTATACCATGGGCTTTTAGTTTAAGTACCAATCTTTGATGTGGCACTTTATCAAAATCTTTCTGAAAATCTAAGTCGACAACATCCACTGGTGACCCGTCATCTACCCACTTTGTAATTTCTTCCATAAACATAACAGCTTGGTTAGACATGACCTTGCTTTTAGGAACTCTTCACTCATGTTGGGATGTATTTATGAATTTATGTTTTACAAGGAATTCCACCACGTGGTCTCTAATTAATGTTTCTAGTAATTTGCAGATAACTGATGTTAAACTCACTGGTCTGTAATTTTCTGACTTGTTCCTCGATCCCTTCTTAAATTGCGACGTAATGTTTGCTTCTTTCCATTCTGAAGGAACTATTCCTTCTTCTAGTGACAAGTTAGACACTTTTGCAAGTAGCGTACTAATTTGCTCTACAATTTCCTTAAGCAGCTTTGGTGGTATCCCATCAACTCCAGGTGATATTCTACCTTTCATCTTCTTAATTTTCTTTGCTATCATTTCAAGAGTTACAAATAACTGTCCCAAATGATCTGATTTATCGCCCTCAAATTTAGTAACTGGAAGTGAGCTGATCTTCTGTGATACAAACTGAGTTGAAATACTCATTCAGGACCTCTGCCATTTGAAACCCTTGTGAAATTATGTTTCCACTGTTGTTTTCCACTGGTCCGATTTTATCTCAAACTTTGTGTTCTGTTTTCTGTCAGATTTTCTAATTTCAGTTTTAGCTTGGCTAAGTGCCTCTTTGTAGTTTGTAGTTTTAGCTGGGCTAAGTGCCTCTTTGTAGTTTGTGTAGCCTTCTACATTTCCACTATGTTTATATACCCTCCACAGCATCTGTTTGTAAGCAATTTTTTAATAGCCTCTTTTGCCAGGTGTTTCTTCCTGGACCTTTTCCCTTGTTTTCTTAATGGAACAGATCTCTCAATAATGCCCTCAGTATCAACTTTTAAACAAGTGCAGCATTCTGTTGGCATCTTGTTCTTCAGCAAGTTATTCCAATATTCTGTAGATATGTTCTCATCTCTTTATTCTTGTCTTTGTTGAAGTTCCTCCTCCATTGTTTTTCTTCTTTCAATCCTTCATAAACATTACATAGCCTGTCAGTGCTAACTCATCATCTACTATATCTTGATTTGTCCAAGATTCTGTGATACCTATTATGTGAGTGTCAATATCTGCTACCATAATGTCTAACTCGCTTTTTTATTTACTATGCTCCTTGTGACACTACATCAGCAAAGCTCCTTTCCTGCCGCATCACTTGTTTACCCTTCGCTTGCTGCACACTATGCCCCCTTTCTCTTCTATCATCAACCACTACTGCCACCTAGCAATCCCTCTCCACTCACCCGCTTACCTTTCTTTTGTTGCGTACTCTGCCTCCTGCCATCTTTCTTGTTCTGATCCACAGTCTTTTCCTTTTCTCTCCTCTTGTTATCCTCGACCATCCTGCCACCTGACAATCCCTCTCCACTCACCCGCTTACCTTTCTTTTGTTGCACACTCTTCCTTTTTCCATCTTTCTTCTTCTTACCAGCTTTCTCCCTCACATTGCCACTGCTCTCCTTGTTCTCACCACCTCTGTTCTCCTAATTTTCACTACCTCTGCTCTCCTCGTTCTCACCGCCTCTGCTCTCCTTGCTCTCACCACCTCTGCTCTCCTCGTTCTCACCACCTCTGCTCTCCTTGCTCTCACCACCTCTGCTCTCCTCGCTCTCACCACCTCTGCTCTCCTCATTCTCACCACCTCTGCTCTCCTTGTTCTCACCACCTCTGCTCTCCTTGCTCTCACCACCTCTGCTCTCCTTGCTCTCACCACCTCTGCTCTCCTTGTTCTCACCACCTCTGCTCTCCTTGCTCTCACCACCTCTGCTCTCCTTGTTCTCACCACCTCTGCTCTCCTTGTTCTCACCACCTCAGCTCTCCTTGCTCTCACCACCTCTGCTCTCCTTGTTCTCACCACCTCTGCTCTCCTTGTTCTCACCACCTCTGCTCTCCTTGCTCTCACCACCTCTGCTCTCCTTGCTCTCACCACCTCTGCTCTCCTTGTTCTCACCACCTCTGCTCTCCTTGTTCTCACCACCTCTGCTCTTCTTGTTCTCACCACCTCTGCTCTCCTTGTTCTCACCACCTCTGCTCTCCTTGTTTTCACCACCTCTGCTCTCCTTGCTCTCACCACCTCTGCTCTCCTTGTTCTCACCACCTCTGCTGTCCTTGTTCTCACCACCTCAGCTCTCCTTGCTCTCACCACCTCTGCTCTCCTTGTTCTCACCACCTCTGCTCTCCTTGTTCTCACCACTTCTGCTCTCCTTGTTCTCACCACCTCTGCTCTCCTTGCTCTCACCACCTCTGCTCTCCTTGCTCTCACCACCTCTGCTCTCCTTGTTCTCACCACCTCTGCTCTCCTTGTTCTCACCACCTCTGCTCTCCTTGTTCTCACCACCTCTGCTCTCCTTGTTTTCACCACCCCTGCTCTCCTTGCTCTCACCACCTCTGCTCTCCTTGTTCTCACCACCTCTGCTGTCCTTGTTCTCACCACCTCAGCTCTCCTTGCTCTCACCACCTCTGCTCTCCTTGTTCTCACCACCTCTGCTCTCCTTGTTCTCACCACCTCTGCTCTCCTTGCTCTCACCACCTCTGCTCTCCTTGCTCTCACCACCTCTGCTCTCCTTGTTCTCACCACCTCTGCTCTTCTTGTTCTCACCACCTCTGCTCTCCTTGTTCTCACCACCTCTGCTCTCCTTGTTCTCACCACCTCTGCTCTCCTTGTTTTCACTACCTCTGCTCTCCTTGCTCTCACCACCTCTGCTCTCCTTGCTCTCACCACGTCTGCTCTCCTTGTTCTCACCACCTCTGCTCTCCTTGCTCTCACCACCTCTGCTCTCCTTGTTCTCACCACCTCTGCTCTCCTTGCTCTCACCACCTCTGCTCTCCTTGTTCTCACCACCTCTGCTCTCCTTGTTCTCACCACCTATGCTCTCACTGTTCTCACCACCTCTGCTCTCCTTATTCTCACCACCTCTGCTCTCCTTGTTCTCACCACCTCTGCTCTCCTTGTTCTCACTACCTCTGCTCTCCTTGTTCTCACCACCTCTGCTCTCCTTGTTCTCACCACCTCTGCTCTCCTTGTTCTCATCACCTCTACTCCCCTTGTTCTCACCACTTCTGTTCTCTTCTTTCTCACCCTGCCCTGTCATCATCAAAATCATATGTCATAACTCGTTTACCTGCTCCTGCAGATATTTCTCTGTCTTACACCCCCTACACATGAAATGAAAATCACCTGCCTGAACCTCTGCCCATGAATTTACACACCCGGACTTTGTAAAATCTATCCAGCTCTCGCAGCTAGAGCGTGTCAAATTACGTTTCACCTTTATTTGGTGTTTGCACGGCGCCATGTTAGAAATTCAATTTATATTTGTTTATTATCAGTTATGTTTACAATTTATACTAGGTAGTCTTCACAAAGACTGATTTTGTGTTGTAATACACACTGTATGCTAGATTACTTAGGTCTTAATTAATTTTACAACTATTGACTTGCAACTTATTTTCTATGTAACAGCTGACGACAACAAACCGTAATATCGCTCGCACTAACGACATCTCTGTGACCTTCTTTAAATCATACTCAATTACTACCTACGGTTAACTTTTAACAACAAATGTTGCTAAAACAAAGTCCAGGTGGTCAATCTTTAATATGTACTAAATTATTTACAATAATATTATGTCTCGTATTATGTGCCCAATCAACTGATCACAGCAAACTTTATTTATCGCTCGCGCTACTGAGTCTTCGGAGATCTATAAACTACTCTAAATTACTCCTATGGTACATTTTAACAGCATATATTGCGTAAACAAGGTCTCTGGTTAGTTTATGTTTAATATACACGCAATAACATTACTTATCTGATCACTATTCCACACTTTAGACAAATATCTTATCCACCAAATTCAATTCCGTGTTCTCCTCAAGACATGTAGAATGCCACCAAGGCAAGTCACACAAATCAGTGTTCAGTCTTTCTTTGGTGGATAATAATTATTAGAAGTTTATCGCCAGCTACGAATCATGTTAAGATTCAATACAAACAGTTCTTCACTCGACTATGGAGAAACGCAAGCCTGAAAATAACATATTTTAACCCTACTGATGATACTGGTGTGGTTTCTACAAAAGTATGTGCCTACGTCTAACACCCAAACACTTTTATTTACGTATAACTGAGATGTTTGAACATTTTTATTAAAGTGTAATTAAGTTTAACATGGAACGACCTACGATAGTTTGGTGTCAAAGTGACCTTCAGTTGTTGGTTTCAGTTTGTCCTTGAGGAAATCCTTCATGCCAATGTGTCGCTGCTCAATGATTGGCTCGATTACCGCGGCCTGCCCCACTTCTACACCTAGATGACAGCCTATTGCTGAACACCATCTGCATCGACCGCACTCAGAAGGTTCAGATTGTTGTATGCGCCGTCTCGTACCTTACAGGATTTTATATGCAGCACAATTCAGAAACCATTAGATAGTGACCACCAAACATCTTGCGTGTTACATGGAATTAGAATTTCTTGTTTTTTCTTTAATATTTTTCTTCTGTTTTCCTTCTCCTTCAAGTTTAAATCTCATCATCAGTTAGTATCTGAATCTCTCAAATGTTGTTGAATATCACAAATTCAATACGGGAAACATGCCACATGTTCAATACGGGAAACATGCTACATGTTCAATACGGGAAACATGCCACGTGTTCAATACGGGAAACATGCCACATGTTCAATACGGGAAACATGCTACATGTTCAATACGGGAAACATGCCACGTGTTCAATACGGGAAACAAGCCACGTGTTCAAAACGGGAAACATGCCACGTGTTCAATACGGGAAACATGCCACGTGTTCAATACGGGAAACATGCCACGTGTTCAATACGGGAAACATGCCACGTGTTCAATACGGGAAACATGCCACGTGTTCAATACGGGAAACATGCCACGTGTTCAATACGGGAAACATGCCACGTGTTCAATACGGGAAACATGCCACGTGTTCAATACGGGAAACATGCCACGTGTTCAATACGGGAAACAAGCCACGTGTTCAATACGGGAAACATGCCACGTGTTCAATACGGGAAACATGCCACGTGTTCAATACGGGAAACATGCCACGTGTTCAATACGGGAAACATGCCACGTGTTCAATACGGGAAACATGCCACGTGTTCAATACTGGAAACATGCCACGTGTTCAATACGGGAAACATGCCACGTGTTCAATACGGGAAACATGCCACGTGTGCAATACGGGAAACATGCCACGTGTTCAATACGGGAAACATGCCACGTGTTCAATACGGGAATCATGCCACGTGTTCAATACGGGAATCATGCCACGTGTTCAATACGGGAAACATGCCACGTGTTCAATATGGGAATCATGCCACATTTTCAGTACGGGATTCGTGCCATATGTACTGAACCCTGCAAGTACTGACCCATGCAAGTACCGACCCCACTGACGTCATTTACAGGTTTTCTCTCATTCATCCCTATACTCTATGCTAAAATGTAACTATTTACATATCTAATTCGTAAAAAAATTAGCACATTAATTTTTTTTTACTCAGAATATGAGTAAAAATGACAAACACCATGTCATAGGCACTTTTAGAATTTTTAATTACTAAACGAGCCACCCACCATATTGTCATACCAACTGTCAACCGTTTCAGGTGGACAACACTGAGGAAGAAAACAGAACACCTTGAGGTGACTTAGTGACTCAGGCTGTGGGACAACATATACCTGGGTGACATAGGCTTCAGGACAAACAGTTTTCTATTAGAACTGAAGATTTGTGATGCTTATCTTGTAACTCTTTGCATTCGTGTTTGTCTAGCTTCTGTCGGATAGGACATTTTGTTTACAGAAATTGTCATACTACCGAGTTCTGCAGAAATGTAATTTATTTTGATATGTGGTATACATTTACTGAAGGTTCTACCGAACCTCAGGTGTGTGCTTTTTACAACATACACTGTTATGACGTCAGACCTGGTGCTGTGTCACTTTGTCGCCGTTGTCAGGATGTTATGTACGTTATGCCATTGCCTGTTGCATGTAACATTAAACCCATATAATTGTTATGTACAATAAAACTCATGCCTACAAACGTACATGACAAATAGTTTGTTTCACAAATACTTACACTGTTTATTTGTTTAAAATTACTTTTTATAAATTGTTTTATATTGTGTACACATTTTTCTTAGTTTATTAAAGGTGTTTCAGTACCCTTAGCTGGCCGTCAGAGGGACTAGCGGGTGTCTCATATCCGTACAAACATCTGTGAAATCCGCTAGACGGCGCCTCATCTTAGGCAAACGCCACGTTTGGTGAATTTATGGAAAGTCCCACCGATTCGACTAGCAATTCCCCGTTGGACTTCAAGAAACACATTGACCCATGTCAGTGTAAACAGAATTGAAATTCGACTCCAGTTGTAAATTCTATATTACGTTCAGTTACGTGTTGAGCAACCCGACTTCGCAAGACCGCGCCTTGGAAACGTGTCATCACCAGCCAAAGGAATTGCACTTGTCAGCATTGGCGTTGCGCTAAACATAGTACACGATGTTATGTGCTTTTGCGCATTTGTGAACATAAGCCGGAAATCAATCAATCTATCCTTCATTCCAACACACAGTTACAATACAACAAATTACTAAAAAAAATGCAACAACTGTGAATTAGTGAAGAATACACAAGGGTGAGTTGGAACAGAATGGCCAAAAAACTATGGTTCACCTTGTGGCGTGTTAAGCCGTAAACTCAAATGATCCGTAATTATATATTTGCATTATTTGCCAGTTATGCAGAATGAATAGTTCTGTCTAGTACCATATGCAGACACATACGATTAATTTTTTTTGCAAATTACTTGGTAATTCATTATGAAAAGCCATAAACATAATAATAGCCGTCTTGACCTTAACTAAATCTACACATTTTAGAATGTTTAATTGTTGAAAAAGAGTGCTTTGTCCTTAGCATTGATAAAGTTGTCTAACCTAGTGAGGAACGGTTTCTCCAAATGTTTTTAAATTGTGGCAAAAGAAGGTCCTACAGAAGACGAGTTTGATTCAACTCCAGTTAATTACACAGTGAAAGAGGTGAGGTATTACATTAGCTCACGTTAAAGTGTGTACGTGTTACTAGACGGCTTGTCCTAGCCTAGGACTAGTCTATTGCTAACATTGACTCAATCTGTCTTACCAGCTCTTAAATTATTAATCTGTGTGCATTTATTTAAATGACTACTTTTATTAACAATTTGACGTTTTTAATGTTTTACACACGCACACGCACACGCACACACCACACACGCACACGCACACGCACACACCACACACGCACACGCACACACCGCACACACACACACGCACACCACACACACACACACACACCACACACACACACACACACACCACACACGCACACACCACACACACACGCACACGCACACACCACACACACACACACACACACACACACACACACACACACACACACACACACACACACACACACACACACACACACACACACACACACACACACACACACACACACACACACACACACACACACACACACACACATATATTAGCGCTGTCAATTTTATTTGAGTTGATCCCTTATACTATAGTCTTTGTTCCCATAGCATTCACAATCTACACTCAAGACGGCCCCCATCCGAGACCCAACAGTGGGAGGGGGGAGTGTATAAATGGAATGAATTAACTCATACCCTAACCCCAAGTTCACTATAATTTAAATTGGTAGAGCTCTGACTCGGGTGACGGCCAACAATTCAGACTGAATACTATATACCAGCTTTGTCTTTCTGAATATATAATATTGTTTGTTTTTCCAGGCTGAATGATGGAAAAGTCATCCACTTCAAGACCTTCTGCAAGGAGTAGAAAACAACTAAAGTTGGACACTGGCTTAGCAGCAGAAACACCAGGGGAGAGTTGCCTGGATTGGACCAGTTCCTCGATCGGACCAGTGTTGTATATTCCATATTACTGTATAACATGGCATCCTTTATCGATTATATCATTAATCAGTGGCACTTCGGGTGACACGGTAAATTTTGACGAAATAGCAGAACGTTTTTAATATTTATTACCGAAACTATGTTTTCTGTGGGAGCAATTATACTAATGCAAATAAAGGAAGTTGCTAAGTGGTCCAATCGAGGGAACTTGTAACAGAACACATTTGGTCGCAGGTAAATATAGATTGTTTAGGACTACCAAAGCCTTATTAGTCTTTACATAAATTTAGTGTCAATGGTCATATATAAACGGAAGAGGATGGAAATAGAACTGAATGGTGGACCTCCGGGGGAATGTTCGATGTCCAATGAGGTTTTTTGTACTTGGCTGTGACAATTCGTAGATTTTGTTAAACCAACGAAGGAGGAGACTGTTATGCTCATATTCGATAGCCACGTGACCCACAAAGAGAATTTGGCTGCAACTGATATGGCTCGGGAAGCTGGAGTGGTCATGGTCTCACTTCCGCCACACAACACTCACCGATTCCAGCCTTTGGATGGGACCTTTTTCGGAACGTTTGGAAATGATGCGTTGATGATGTGGATGAGAGGATGTGGATGAGAGAACATGCAGGCAGACCAGTGACAATGTGGCAAGTCGCCGAAATTCTTAATGTGGCGTACAAAAAAGCGGCATCCGTCCAGAATGCTGTTAGTGGCTTCAGGAAGGCAGGTCTGTGGTCATTGACCATAGACGTATTCCAAGACTCTGACATCGCTGCTGCTACGGTAACTAATGTAATCACGGAAGCTGCCCAAGAGCACAACCCTGCATGAATGCAGTTGACACTATGCAGGCATAATGCAACGATTAATGGATGTGATGAAAGACTTTATGGTGCCAGTGCATGACATTGTAAGACAGAACATGTTGTGGTGGGCTCTAAAGGATGTCGATCATTTCCGCTAGACTGTTCCGGAGCCATTGACAGAAGACTGTGGACATTAGGCCCTGTTAACATTTCATTTGACCATTGATTTATTTTATGTTTCTAATGAACACTATATTTTACTCACGTATTAATTCAAATTTGGTCTACATAATTTGTTTGTCCAGTCGAAGAAGACATGGAACATTGTGTAGGGTGGATGGAACTACAAAGATTATGCACACTGGTATTTATAAGTATATTGTATTTAACTAATGATAACTATTATTGTTATAATGAACTCTATATGTTACTTATGTATCAATTCATAATTATGCTTAGTCCTACATATACACACAATATGGTCCAATCGAGGAAATCGTGGCCACGACTGGATCATTTTGTAATTTTTTAAATTCTTTTTTAAAAAATTCATCAATGATTTTCTGGTGATTAATAGCTTGTTGTTGAAAATTACTTATTTGCTGATGATTCTACACTACATATTGCCATTAAGAATACGTGCGATAGAATCATATGCACAGAAAACCTCCAATGTGACTTGAATAGAATCGAAGCGTGGACAGACAGCGTGTGTGTTACATTCAATGTGACTTGAATAGAATCGAAGCGTGGGTGGACAATTGGTGTGTTACATTCAATGTGACTTGAATAGAATCGAAGCGTGGGTGGACAGTTGGTGTGTTACATTCAATGTGACTTGAATAGAATCGAAGCGTGGGCAGACAGTTGGTGTGTTACATTCAATGTGACTTGAATAGAATCGAAGCGTGGACAGACAGTTGGTGTGTTACATTCAATGTGACTTGAATAGAATCGAAGCGTGGGCAGACAGTTGGTGTGTTACATTCAATGTGACTTGAATAGAAGCGAAGCGTGGGTAGACAGTTGGTGTGTTACATTCAATGTGACTTGAATAGAAGCGAAGCGTGGGCAGACAGCTGGTGTGTTACATTCAATGTGACTTGAATAGAAGCGAAGCATGGGCAGACAGTTGGTGTGTTACATTCAATGCCAGCAAATCAGAGGAGATGATCATCAGCAGGAAAAGAAGCCAGAATCATCCCCCACTCCACTTTATGAACGAGGACTTAAGCCTACAGATAATATTACTCTTCTGGGTGTCACCATCACCAAGACATTGGCCTGGTCACAGCACATCACATGTATTGCCAAAAAGACAGCAAAGTGTCTCTATATCGTGGGCCGTTCTAGAAACCTCCTTCATCATCAAGCTCGTATCACCCTCTACAAGGCTTACATCTGACCTCTTATGGAATATGCTTCCCCAATCTGGAATGGAGCAGGAACTACGTCTTTGAAGTTGCTAGATAGGTGCAGAAGAAAGCACTTCGCCTGCTTAAGATCGATAAACCTCTCAAGTCTGGCACAGTTCCACTGAGTCACAGGAGAAACATTGCACCACTTTGCGTCTTCTACCGTCATATCTTCCTCCAGCCATCCACTGAGCTGGCTGATATTCTATCCTTTGAGGCACCTAGCATGAGAGCTACCAGATTTTCAGTGAGCGGACAACCATATTGTGTACATATTCCTAGATCAAAAACAGAGCTACATCTCAACTCATATATATCTAGGACGAGTCGACTGTGGAACTCCCTCCCAACATCCGCTTTCCCTGCCTCTCCACACATGACTGCATTCAAGACAGATGTGAATGCTTTTCTTTTGGACCAGATGTTTAAAACCTTTTCGGTCTTAATCAGATCAAATGTGGTTGTTTTCATATGCTGGTGGTCATGGTGTTGAGTGTAGGTTAATGCCTGGCTGGGAGATGGTGACCTGCGAATTAACAGCCTACGCGGCCCGAGCCAATAAAGTGTGTGTGAACGGCACGCCCAGTCAGGTGATGTATCTTGTAGGGGATAGCGTTTATTCTTTGTTACCATGACCACCAGACAGACAGATGACCACCAGATAGACAGATGAATAATTTTTTACCCATTTATTTTCTTTTTTTCTTTTGTTGTATATATTTTTATTGATCCATCCATGTTTTATCTCGTTTTTAGTGCAATGTTGCTAAGATTTGCTTTGGGCCACTTTTCATCTTTTGATGGTATCACCAGGCCCCTGACCTTCAGTATGAAAATATATATGTGTTATTATATATTTTACATCAATTCCATTTGTTTTCACGTCTATATCCAAGTTTATTGTTAGGGGTCCCAATCCCGGCAACTCTCCCCTACTGGAGTTGACATCCGACAAGACTGAACCTGATACTGAAAAAGACACACCTAAGTGTATAAGAGTTCATTGTATGTACATTGTATGTACACTGTATGCACATATTGCCAAAATGCAACATCCAATATACGTGTACATGTACATAGAGAACGTGAGCCTCGCATTTGGTTATGTAGAGCAGCCCTGGTGTAGAATGTGGCAGTGAGTGTAGAGCAGCCCTGATGTAGAATGTGGCAGTGAGTGTAGAGCAGCCCTGGTGTAGAATGTGGCAGTGAGTGTAGAGCAGCCCTGATGTAGAATGTGGCAGTGAGTGTAGAGCAGTCCTGGTGTAGAATGTGGCAGTGAGTGTAGAGCAGTCCTGATGTAGAATGTGGCAGTGAGTGTAGAGCAGTCCTGGTGTAGAATGTGGCAGTGAGTGTAGAGCAGCCCTGGTGTAGAATGTGGCAGTGAGTGTAGAGCAGTCCTGGTGTAGAATGTGGCAGTGAGTGTAGAGCAGCCCTGGTGTAGAATGTGGCAGTGAGTGTAGAGCAGTCCTGGTGTAGAATGTGGCAGTGAGTGTAGAGCAGCCCTGGTGTAGAATGTGGCAGTGAGTGTAGAGCAGTCCTGGTGTAGAATGTGGCAGTGAGTGTAGAGTAGTCTTGGTGTAGAGTGTGGCAGTGAGTGTAGAGCAGTCCTGGTGTAGAATGTGGCAGTGAGTGTAGAGCAGTCTTGGTGTAGAGTGTGGCAGTGAGTGTAGAGCAGTCCTGGTGTAGAATGTGGCAGTGAGTGTAGAGCAGTCCTGGTGTAGAATGTGGCAGTGAGTGTAGAGCAGTCTTGGTGTAGAGTGTGGCAGTGAGTGTAGAGCAGTCCTGGTGTAGAATGTGGCAGTGAGTGTAGAGCAGTCTTGGTGTAGAGTGTGGCAGTGAGTGTAGAGCAGTCCTGGTGTAGAATGTGGCAGTGAGTGTAGAGCAGTCTTGGTGTAGAGTGTGGCAGTGAGTGTAGAGCAGTCCTGGTGTAGAATGTGGCAGTGAGTGTAGAGCAGTCTTGGTGTAGAACGTGGCAGTGAGTGTAGAGCAGTCCTCGTATAGAATGTGGCAGTGAGTGTAGAGCAGTCCTGGTGTAGAACGTGGCAGTGAGTGTAGAGCAGTCCTGGTGTAGAATGTGGCAGTGAGTGTAGAGCAGTCCTGGTGTAGAACGTGGCAGTGAGTGTAGAGCAGTCCTGGTGTAGAATGTGGCAGTGAGTGTAGAACAGTCTTGGTGTAGAACGTGGCAGTGAGTGTAGAGCAGCCCTGGTGTAGAATGTGGCAGTGAGTGTAGAGCAGTCCTGGTGTAGAACGTGGCAGTGAGTGTAGAGCAGTCCTGGTGTAGAACGTGGCAGTGAGTGTAGAGCAGCCCTGGTGTAGAACGTGGCAGTGAGTGTAGAGCAGTCCTGGTGTAGAACGTGGCAGTGAGTGTAGAGCAGTCTTGGTGTAGAATGTGGCAGTGAGTGTAGAGCAGTCCTGGTGTAGAACGTGGCAGTGAGTGTAGAGCAGTCTTGGTGTAGAATGTGGCAGTGAGTGTAGAGCAGTCCTGGTGTAGAATGTGGCAGTGAGTGTAGAGCAGTCCTGGTGTAGAATGTGGCAGTGAGTGTAGAGCAGTCTTGGTGTAGAATGTGGCAGTGAGTGTAGAGTAGTCTTGGTGTAGAGTGTGGCAGTGAGTGTAGAGCAGTCCTGATGTAGAATGTGGCAGTGAGTGTAGAGCAGTCCTGGTGTAGAACGTGGCAGTGAGTTTAGAGCAGTCCTGGTGTAGAGTGTGGCAGTGAGTGTAGAGCAGCCCTGATGTAGAATGTGGCAGTGAGTGTAGAACAGCCCTGATGTAGAATGTGGCAGTGAGTGTAGAGAAGCCCTGATGTAGAATGTGGCAGTGAGTGTAGAGCAGCCCTGATGTAAAAGAAACAGTTTAAATTATTGCAGACAGAGAACAATTTGCTATCGAGAACACTACCACTGCACAAGGTTCACGTATGGACAATCGCTTACAAAAGATGAAGATTTGGCGCACTCCAGCACATCTAGTACCAAACCATTTGGCATTAAATAATAAAAAATGATGAGAAGTAACAGTTTTCTACTGGCTTTGACCTGTTCATGTGTTTGTCAAAGTTTCTTGTTCCGGGTGCTAACAAGTGAACCGAACTATTGGAACCATGATGACAAGGAAACATTACCACAGAAGATTCGTGGATGCAGAAACAAATGGTCGCCTCAAAATTAGCTGTTCTGGTTAGGACTGGCACTTCTTCACCCAGATGATTTTGATGGCTCAATATCTGATGTCGAAATTGTCAAGTAATCAGGATTGTTAAAGAAGCTTGACGAAGTTGATCTGATATGGCTTGATGTGGGATTCACCATGATTAGGGCTATAAAAAGCCAAAATATAATGTATGTGGGATGGGCCAATTCTTGGTAAAAAGAATGCACACGTAAAAGTGCAGTGATGGGGCATATTGGGCATGAAACAATTTCAATTACCTCTTGTAGCTTTGTAACTCAAGTAATTTCGCTACAAATAATCACTAAAAATATAATGTTGCATATGGCACATCTGTTTTTCCAGTATGTACTAAAATATGCAGAAATTAAATAAAGCTGCTCTTAAATGTTATTTTTGGCTTTGAGTATGGAGTATATCTGGTTGCTCTGTTTACATACACTTATTTTGCTATGGAATTAATAATTGGAAGAAAATTTTTTAAGTTGAATTGTAATTGGTATATTGGAGCGTAATTGGAATTGATAGAATGTAATTTACCCCTAGTCTGGTCTTGGTCTAACAAAACTAATTTACCCCTAGTCTTGGTCTAACAAAACTAATTTACCCCTAGTCTTGGTCTAACAAAACTAATTTACCCCTAGTCTTGGTCTAACAAAACTAATTTACCCCTAGTCTTGGTCTAACAAAACTAATTTACCCCTAGTCTGGTCTTGGTCTAACAAAACTAATTTACCCCTAGTCTGGTCTTGGTCTAACAAAACTAATTTACCCCTAGTCTGGTCTTGGTCTAACAAAACTAATTTACCCCTAGTCTGGTCTTGGTCTAACAAAACTAATTTACCCCTAGTCTGGTCTTGGTCTAACAAAACTAATACTGATTATCTTTTATGAAGTTTCCATATATGTGTAGCAGCAATCTCTTTTAGAAGTGTTGGTTGGCTCTGAAAAGAACCATTGTTTTTCTTCCTTCGTCAACTGTATGCCAAACAGATTAATTTGTCAATAGATCTCTCAGAAAAGTTTCTTGAGATTTATGTAAGAACGGCATACTCGATAAGCATAGGTATTTAACAATTTGTTTGTACTCAATCGGTGAAATAACTGTGAGTGGTACATAATACTGATTCCTTGCACAAAATTTCTTCAGATTTGTTGTAAAAACGGCTATGACGTTGCACCTTTCATGTACAGAATGTGGACGGGAACGTGTTTTGTAAGTTTTGATTGAATTTCTCTTGACGACAGTCCGCGATATTGGAGCCATCTTTTCAGTTGAGTAATTGAGTGACATTCAACGACCAAATTACACAATTTCTCCAGAAACCATTGTCTGAGAGCTTAAATCCGATAACGATCTGCGGGAAAGGCGGTATCGCTGAGGCTATCGCTGAGGCTGTCGCTGAAGCTGCCATCTTTCCGTGACTTTCTTGCCCGGGCATTCTGGATTGCAGCGCGTGTGCTAATTATAGAATGATGTCATGTCTAATTATAGAATGATGTCATGCTGATATGACGCGCTACAGCCGCTATGCTGATCGAAGCGATTTAATTACATTACGCTCCAACTACTACTGCGTTTCCTTGTAAGAATTTTCGGAAAAAAGCTGGTCTGTTTAAAGCGAGCTGGCCGTCCGCCTATTGGGTCCAGGGAACCGCCATGCATGCTCGGTAATAAGTAGGGGTGGATCTTCCGCGCTTAGGCAATTAAATGCATGCGTACATTCACAAACCCATACATATGAGTGTGTGCACGCACGCAAACATCAGTCCCGGATTACCAACGTGGGGCCTGATACAAACCTTGTTGTGGGCCCTTCGCGAGTGCGTGGAAGACCGAGACGCGTGGTGTTGACTAAGAAGGTAACCCGATAAACGTACGTTTATTCAATTATGTTTGCGCATAAGCATTCTCGGGTTGTTTTCGACATCACCATACAAATATACATAAGAAAATGCAGCGTATATGATTCTCTTCACCCTGTTTGTCCTACGTCACTTTGAGACGGTGTCACAATCACGAATGTAGGACAGAAGTTGAACAGAGGTCGGTGCCAGAGGGAAGTGAAGAGAGACCCTAAGGTCGGTGCCAGAGGGAAGTGAAGAGAGACCCTAAGGTCGGTGCAGGAGGGAAGTGAAGAGAGACCCTAAGGTCGGAGCCAGATGGAAGTGAAGAGAGACCCTAAGGTCGGTGCAGGAGGGAAGTGAAGAGAGACCCTAAGGTCGGAGCCAGATGGAAGTGAAGAGAGACCCTAAGGTCGGTGCGGGAGGGAAGTGAAGAGAGACCTTAAGGTCGGTGCCAGAGAGAAGTGAAGGGAGGCCCTAAGATCGGAGCCAGATGGAATTGAAGAGAGACCCTAAGGTCGGTGCAGGAGGGAAGTGAAGAGAGACCCTAAGGTCGGAAGTAAAGAGAGGCCCTAAGATCGGTGCAGGAGGGAAGTGAAGAGAGACCCTAAGGTCGGTGCAGGAGGGAAGTGAAGAGAGACCCTAAGGTTGGAGCCAGATGGAAGTGAAGAGAGACCCTAAGGTCGGAGCCAGATGGAAGTGAAGAGAGACCATAAGGTCGATGCCAGAGGGAAGTGAAGAGAGATCCTAAGGTCGGTGCAGGAGGGAAGTGAAGAGAGACCTTAAGGTCGGAGCCAGATGGAAGTGAAGATAGGCCATAAGGTCGATGCCAGAGGGATGTGAAGAGAGACCCTAAGGTCGGTGCAGGAGGGAAGTGAAGAGAGACCCTAAGGTCGGAAGTAAAGAGAGGCCCTAAGATCGGTGCAGGAGGGAAGTGAAGAGAGACCCTAAGGTCGGTGCAGGAGGGAAGTGAAGAGAGACCCTAAGGTTGGAGCCAGATGGAAGTGAAGAGAGACCCTAAGGTCGGAGCCAGATGGAAGTGAAGAGAGACCCTAAGGTCGGTGCAGGAGGGAAGTGAAGAGAGACCCTAAGGTCGGTGCAGGAAGGAAGTGAAGAGATACCCTAAGGTCGGTGCAGGAGGGAAGTGAAGAGAAACGGTAAGGTCGGAGCCAGATGGAAGTTAAGAGAGACCAAAAGGTCGGTGCAGGAGGGAAGTGAAGAGGGACCCTAAGGTCGGTGCAGGAGGGAAGTGAAGAGAGACCCTAAGGTCGGAGCCAGAGGGAAGTGAAGAGAGACCCTAAGGTCGGTGCCAGAGGGAAGTGAAAAGAGACCCTAAGCGGGTAATTAGATGGATTATGACTAACATTTTGGGGGCCTTGTTCGAGCGTACTACACGTACTATAGTTAATCTGGCACGCATGCACGCACGTTCGCACGCACGCACGCACTATAAGACATGATTTAGTATTACGCACGAGTAGTGGTGACTGAGCGACAGACGAAATGTTAGATGGAGGCGGCGTTCGCACGGTGTGCGGTGCATGCTGAGTGCACGTCCCCGTTGTATTACACTAATACCGCCCACGCAACCGGTTCCGACGCGGCAACAGCTGCTTACCTGAATCGGGTGCGTGGGGAATTCAGTAAACTGCGGTATGTGTCAGCTTGTACTATAAATGAAAATAAGTCGGATGTTAAACGACGTAAATGCTCATTAACACGCTCGGCCTACGCCTGTAACTCGCACTCCAACGCACGCTGTATCGACCACAAACTCATTAAACAGGACTTCTTCATTAAGTTAAACTTTTGTATGGACTGTAGCATTGCAATTACCAAATACAGTGGTATCATCCCAACAGAGTCACGGAGTCACACCTGCCGTTCAGTAGAATCAAAATACCTGGGACGGAATTGTAGTGTTTCGTGGGATAAAGACAACAGACAAACTTTCTGACCAAACACATATAATGTCGCTCATTTAAATCACACACCCGGCTCCGAGTACACGGAATCCACAAACACATCAAATAGTGATTACCATTAAGACACTATACCACATCTCCCCCTTTTACAGAGTCTCTGTCCACATCTTTAAACTAGGTTCAACAATTACGTTAAGATAGTCATTATCCATTAGTCCGTCATATGCTAACTAAAACAAGAAAAGCCTATTTCTTTATGTCAGAGCGGATCTAGGCTTGTTGGTCGGGGGGGGGGGGGGGGTGTCTCAGTCAGTCGTAGTCATATGTCGTTCTACTTACGAACCTTGGGGGGAGACGACACATGTGCCGATCTACTTACGAACCTTAGGGGGGGACGGGACGACACATGCGCTGATCTACTTACGAAAGGGTTAATATTAGCCGGCTACTAATACTTAAGTCTTTACATTGACTCTAGTTCCGATGTAGGCCTAGATACCGTAATATTTGCCATGGACACAGGGGGGTCTAAGACCCTCTCCGCTTAGACCCCTCAATGGCCTAGGGGTGGTCTTAAAACCCCTATGCCCCCTGGATCCGCTGCTGGACGTGGTCTCTCATCCCCGTTGGTTCGGACCGAACACGCACTGGTCGCGTAGATGGGACAGCAAGCGTGACGGGTATGACAGCAGGCGTGACGGGTGTGACAGCAGGCGTGAAGGGTGTGACAGCAGGCGTGACGGGTGTGACAGCAGGCGTGACGGGTGTGACAGCAGGCATGACGGGTGTGACAGCAGGCGTGAAGGGTGTGACAGCCGGCGTGAAGGGTGTGTCAGCAGGCGTGACGGGTGTGACAGCAGACGTGACGGGTATGGTTACTATCGTCAGTGGGGGTTCCGATCTGGCTTTCCACGTTCTACCATCTCATCTTCCGTGATAGTTGATTCGCTTCCCGTATCGCTGCTACCCACGTTGACAGGACCGGGTGTCACCACACGTCCACCTGATGTCTCTGAGCTGCTATTCAGCTTCTTCGTGTGCTACGTTCCTCATCTTTCGTGGCTCCTCCTCTCTGAATAACCACAGCATTGCCTTCTCGGTCAACCACTTCATACGGTTCTCTCTCAAGTTGCGTTGTCAGCTTGTTTCTTTTACTTTTCTGTCGCCAACCTCAATGTCGGTGATCTTAGCAACTCTCTTATTGTTTACTTTTTCTCAAAGCTCATTCTCCTCGCATCTCTCTCATTGTCTACTCTTTCTCCAAGCTCATTCTCCTCGCATCTCTCTCATTGTCTACCCTTTCTCCAAGCTCATTCTCCTCGCATCTCTCTCATTGTCTACTCTTTCTCCAAGCCCATTCTCATTCTCCAAGCTCATTCTCCTCGCATCTCTCTCATTGTCTACTCTTTCTCCAAGCTCATTCTCCTCGCATCTCTCTCATTGTCTACTCTTTCTCCAAGCTCATTCTCATTCTCCTAGCTCATTCTCCTCGCATCTCTCTCATTGTCTACTCTTTCTCCAAGCTCATTCTCATTCTCCAAGCTCATTCTCCTCGCATCTCTCTTACGAATTTGTATTTGCCATTGCAACTCATTCGTGGGCTCGGCTCTCATCTACATTTTCGGCTACTTGTTCCGCAGTTTGCAACACATCATCTCCGCTGGACTCACACCCGTGACGGTATGAGGAGTCGTCCGGTGCTGGAACAGGAAGTTCTACACTTCTTCCTTCCAGTGTTTCTTCTCTGTTTCATCGACCTTAATGGCTTTCATCATTGTCTCGTTAAAACGTTCCACTTCCCCGTTGCTTTGTGGCCAGTACGGGACACCTTTCGAGTGTTGTATCCCTCGATACTCGAGGAATCCTTCCAACTCAGCAGCAGCAATTTGTGGTCCGTTGTCACTCCACGCGTTGTAAGGCAGTCCATGTGTGGTAAGCATCGTCTCCGAGCATTTGATGATGTTTTGAGCATTCGTGTTGCGCATCCAAACCACTTATGACTAATAATAATCAATGACCACCAACTTTCACCATTTGGCAGTGGCCCACAGAGGTCTATTGCGATTTCGTCCAAGGTCACTATGGGAGTGGTGTCGACCTTATCGGCTCTGGACTTGGACGAGCACCCACTAGTTGACATGAATAACAGATTCTGACGAAAGCTTCAACGTCTTTGTCCATTATGGGCCACCACACTTTCTCTCTTCTGCTGAACGATATCCTTCTTCCACCACACTTTCTCTCTTCTGCTGAACGATATCCTTCTTCCACCACACTTTCTCTCTTCTGCTGAACGATATCCTTCTTCCACCACACTTTCTCTCTCTTCTGCTGAACGATATCCTTCTTCCACCACACTTTCTCTCTTCTGCTGAACGATATCCTTCTTCCACCACACTTTCTCTCTTCTGCTGAACGATATCCTTCTTCCACCACACTTTCTCTCTTCTGCTGAACGATATCCTTCTTCCACCACAATTTCTCTCTCTTCTGCTGAACGATATCCTTCTTCCACCACACTTTCTCTCTTCTGCTGAACGATATCCTTCTTCCACCACACTTTCTCTCTTCTGCTGAACGATATCCTTCTTCCACCACACTTTCTCTCTTCTGCTGAACGATATCCTTCTTCCACCACACTTTCTCTCTCTTCTGCTGAACGATATCCTTCTTCCACCACACTTTCTCTCTTCTGCTGAACGATATCCTTCTTCCACCACACTTTCTCTCTCTTCTGCTGAACGATATCCTTCTGATTGATTGGGCCACAGGTGTTACACTCTCATCTACGTTCAGCTTCAATTGATATTTCTTCAAATTGCCGAGACCTGTGAACGCCCGAGGGTACATTTCTCTCAATTTCTCCTTGGTTAACCCGCCTATGAAATACACGTCTACTGCCAGCCCTACTCTGAGCACTCCGAGCTCTTCGGCTGTCTTTCTTCCTAACTGGATCGACAGAACGCACGCAGTTACCTATAGGCCCTACTACTGGATCGACAGAGCGCACGCAGTTGCCTATAGGCCCTACTACTGGATCGACAGAACGCACGCAGTTACCTATAGGCCCTACTACTGGATCGACAGAACGCACGCAGTTACCTATAGGCCCTACTACTGGATCGACAGAACGCACGCAGTTACCTTAGGCCCTACTACTAGATCGACAGAACGCACGCAGTTGCCTATAGGCCCTACTACTGGATCGACAGAACGCACGCAGTTACCTATAGGCCCTACTACTGGATCGACAGAACGCACGCAGTTACCTATAGGCCCTACTACTAGATCGACAGAACGCACGCAGTTACCTATAGGCCCTACTACTAGATCGACAGAACGCACGCAGTTACCTATAGGCCCTACTACTGGATCGACAGAACGCACGCAGTTGCCTATAGGCCCTACTACTAGATCGACAGAACGCAAGCAGTTACCTTAGGCCCTACTACTAGATCGACAGAACGCACGCAGTTACCTATAGGCCCTACTACTAGATCGACAGAGCGCACGCAGTTACCTATAGGCCCTACTACTAGATCGACAGAGCGCACGCAGTTGCCTATAGGCCCTACTACTGGATCGACAGAACGCACGCAGTTACCTATAGGCCCTACTACTGGATCGACAGAACGCACGCAGTTACCTATAGGCCCTACTACTGGATCGACAGAACGCACGCAGTTACCTATAGGCCCTACTACTGGATCGACAGAACGCACGCAGTTACCTATAAGCCCTACTACTGGATCGACAGAACGCACGCAGTTACCTATAGGCCCTACTACTAGATCGACAGAACGCACGCAGTTGCCTATAGGCCCTACTACTAGATCGGCAGAACGCACGCAGTTACCTATAGGCCCTACTACTGGATCGACAGAACGCACGCAGTTACCTATAGGCCCTACTACTGGATCGACAGAACGCACGCAGTTACCTATAGGCCCTACTACTAGATCGACAGAACGCACGCAGTTACCTATAGGCCCTACTACTGGATCGACAGAACGCACGCAGTTACCTTAGGCCCTACTACTAGATCGACAGAACGCACGCAGTTACCTATAGGCCCTACTACTAGATCGACAGAACGCACGCAGTTACCTATAGGCCCTACTACTGGATCGACAGAACGCACGCAGTTACCTATAGGCCCTACTACTAGATCGACAGAACGCACGCAGTTACCTATAGGCCCTACTACTGGATCGACAGAACGCACGCAGTTACCTATAGGCCCTACTACTAGATCGACAGAACGCACGCAGTTACCTATAGGCCCTATTACTAGATCGACAGAACGCACGCAGTTACCTATAGGCCCTACTACTGGATCGATAGCGTGGACGCGGGCAGAATGACATTAAACGAATTAGCCAATTATAACCTGGGTCACCTTGATTTACTCAGCACACGCCGCCCAATGTGACGCTTACTATGCAAGCAAGCATTGGGTGAAATAATTGAAACTGTGAAACGACAATTGTTTCGCGGGTAAAGTCACAAATTTGCATGGCCCAGTGCGACTTCGGGGTACATCTGTACACGGGCCGCGTCTTAACAATAACAGCATGCCTCGAGGTGTGGACATTTGCTCTCGAGAAACTCGGATTTAATGGAAATGTTCGGGTTGACGTACATTCAAGATAATTAAAATATTATGGAATGGCGATTTCCGATATAATTCTGTTAGTAGGCCTATAATTAAGGGCTATCCATAAAGTACGCACCGCTATTTTTTTTATTTTTTTTTAAACCCCCCAACCCCGTGTCATGCTTCGTAACGCTGGCTTGTACACCCCACCTATATTCACTAAGTTTGCAGACTTTTCGCACACCATTACATACGTCAATGATACAAGGTAGAGTTCTCATTCCTGTTCCACTCGAATTCAGTTGAAATGTAACCCAAAACCCCGAGCAAAAAACTGTTTTAATAACGAACGTAGCGATCGCCAAGCAACCCCCCCCCACACACACACCCACGCAACCCTCCGTAGCGGTTACCTAGCCACTCCCACAACCTGGCGTGACACACTTTATGGATGGCCCCTTGTTTGTTACGGTTTGTTTCACGAAGCTCAACGGAATCACCTTTAGGGTCTATATCTATCAATAATACAACTACTCTGTTTCTTCAAAGGTAAATGTTGTTCAATGATATTCTTTATATTGGTGAAACAACCCCGTGAATTTCCATACCGCGGGAGCTCCTACACTTCCACACCGCGGCAGCTCCTACACTTCCACACAGCGGGAGCTCCTACACTTCCACACCGCGGGAGCTCCTACACTTCCAAACCGCGGGAGCTCCTACACTTCCACACCGCGGGAGCTCCTACACTTCCCCAGCAGCAAAGTATCTCTTTCAACCATTTCTTTTTGAACTCGTAGACTAGCTCCTGGCTGTGAGAGAGACGATCCCACGCGCCACATGTTATTAAGTCCGGTGTGGATCCGACACGGCAGATGTGTAGGCTTCAGGCAGTGAAATCCAAGTCAAGGTATTTACTCTATATATCTCCCACCGAAAGGCCAACTCGAAGCATGCAAACAGAAGCAATATATAGGGCTTATCGTCAAGCAAAGCATGTATAGCTTTCTGGAGAGACAAAACAAAGAATGACAGAGAAGGTGTCGTGCTAAAATTTGTTCGCCGTCGGCGGGTGTATCTGTGCATGCACGTTTCTTGAAAAGTGTATATATATATATATATATATATATATATATATATATATATATATATATATATATATATATATATATATATATATATATATATATAATGCCGCTTTATATTTGCAGCTATAAAATTTTATATTTATGTTATTATGTTATTAATAAAGTGATGTCAACTACTGGCTCGCGCATGCGCAAATACACCAAGTGGATAATATTTGAAAGCGGACAAATGTTATGTCGACAACGGAAGAAGAACGGACACAGATATCTACTGTCGCGTTTCCTCGGATGCGGAAAGTAGACACTAAAAAGAATGGCACAAACATATCATATATGTTTGCTTATAGCAGACTAGTGAAGCGTAGACAAACAAGGGCTGGAGGAAACAACGCAGACAGATTTAACAATTAAGACATTGACTCATGGCGCGAGGATACAAATGATATGTTTTGATAAACACAGACAATTAAATAAATGAAACAGTCTCAACGCTAGCTTTTTTCAACATTTATACTTTCTGTTTTCAAAACTATCAAAATATATTTTGCTTCACTGGATGTGTAATGAATCCATTCCAAATGTAGTAAAAGAATCCACGTTGCCTTCGATGTCTGTGTAGCAGCACAGACCCCACATGTAATCAAGTAGTGCTAGTTTAACACATGCGCCACTTATTTACAGTCACTTATTTAGCAGCTGGACTAATTCTCATCACGCAGTGACTCACTGTTTGGGTGAATCTAATCACGACAATGTAGTGGCGTTTTCCTGATTTAGGTGTTTTGTGGGGGTGTTCGTGAAAGGTTTTGTGGTAATAATTCTAAATAAGTGCGCTATGTACGACATTATGTACGACATTATGTACGACATTATGTACGACATTATAAATCACATGATAATAAACATATCAACATAAACACAGAGTATGGGAATGAGTGAACAGTTCTCAGGATAGTTAATTTTCATGTTGAAATGATTATTTTTACATATCCACAATTTGTTTTTACCTTTACGTGTAGAAATTGTCATCGTCTTATGAAGGCCACTTCGTCAGGACTAATGACGTCGGATGCTGTCATCACACACGCGAGGAAGTCAGTAGTTGTCATGAGACAAGTGACAAAGCAACATGTGAACAACTGAAGAAGGATCCGACCGGGAAGTATAAGGCTCAACTAATCAGGATGTTAAACACACTGGAGAAGGAGGGAAATATCACAAAATACCAGTATTGGTTCTTATATCCAACCCTAGAAAATCCATATCCACTGGCTCCCCGATATGGCTCGATATGGTATGGCTGCCCGTAGATCCACAAAGAGGGTGTCACACTCAGGCCTATATATGACTTATTGTGGACTATACACAGATAATATCATACAGAATGTCCAGTGACTTGGCTAACATACTATAATCACTAACATAATACACACACTACAACCACTAACATAACACACACTACAACCACTAACATAATACAAACACTACAACCACTAACATAACGCACACACAACAACCACTAACATAATACACACACTACAACCACTAACATAATACACACACTAAAATCACTAACATAATACACACACAACATTCACTAACATAATACAAACACTACAACCACTAACATAACACACACACTACAAGCACTAACATAATACACACACTACAACCACTAACATAATACACACACTACAACCACTAACATAACACACACACACACTACAACCACTAACATAACACACACACTACAACCACTAACATAACACACACACACAAAACAACTAACATAATACACACACTACAACCACTAACATAACACACACACACACTACAACCCCTAACATAATACAAACACTACAACCACTAACATAACACACACACTACAACCACTAATATAATACACACACTACAACCACTAACATAACACACACACTAAAACCACTAACATAATACACACACTACAACCACTAACATAATACAAACACTACAACCACTAACATAACACACACACTACAACCACTAACATAATACACACACTACAACCACTAACATAATACACACACTACAACCACTAACATAACACACACACTACAACCACTAACATAACACACACACTACAACCACTAACATAATACACACACTACAACCACTAACATAATACAAACACACACACACACACACACACACACACACACACACACACACACACACACACACACACACACACACACACACACACACACACACACACACACACACACACACACACACACACACACACACACACACACACACACACACACACACACACACACACACACACACACACACACACACACACACACACACACACACACACACACACACACACACACACTACAACCACTAACATAATACACATACACTAGTGGAAGACACAGAACACAAAATTAACAAGAACTGGTAAAGGAAACGACAGGACTAAAATTGAAAGAGGGAGAATCGTTCGTGTCATAATATATGATATTGTGCCACTGTTCAAGAAAAGAACCCTAATAACGAAACATGTGACGTGATCAGAGAGAGACTAAAGAACGTTAAGACACGCAGAAAGAGAACCAAACTCAAAGTAGACATTATGGAGTTGTTGGAATTCGTACTAGAGACTATGTACTTCAGATTTGGAGGATAAGTTTACCAGCAGACGTTCGGAGTAGCCATGGGCAGTCCACTAACCCCCATTGTTGATAACTTGTACAAGGAGGACTTGGAGCAAAAGATATTGCTACGGCCCCACATGACGGTATGTGGATGATAGCCGTAAAAAGGTGATGGGAAACAAAGAGAGAAATACAGCAGACAAGAAAAAACAGGACAAGAATGACAGAAACCAGGTTGTTACACTATAGGTAGAAGGTGTCTCAGAGATTGTTGATCGGGTTCTGAAGAAATACGCGGTGACCACAGCCATGCGTACAGCATTGATACGCCTGTTGGTACACCCAAAGGACAAAGTAGAACTCGATGAACTAATCTACCAAACACAGTGTAAGAATTGTGGCGCAGCCTACATAGGAGAGACAGGGAGATTGTTTAAGACCTGACCAAGTGAACACAAGAAAGATGTAGAGAATGCACAAAAAGAACAATACACGAGGAGCGAAAAGAATCAGTCACAGTCCACCACCAACAAGTCCGCTCTCACAGTCCACCACCAACAAGTCCGCCCTCACAGACCACCACCAACAAGTCCGCTCTCACAGTCCACCACCAACAAGTCCGCCCTCACAGTCCACCACCAACAAGTCCGCCCTTACAGACCACACAACCACAGAAAACCATCACTGACTGGGAAGGAGTAGAAGTTGTAGACAGGAAGTCACACAGTAGGAGAAGACACGTGAAACAGGCCATATGGTTACGCAAAACGAAGGCAGCGGCCAACCGAGACGAGGGCAGTTACGAACTGACGTTATCCGATGTCATTATAACAGATGACGTCGCCTTGATAAGACGATGACAGCACGGTAAAAACAAGTTTTGCATTCGTAAAAATAATATTTTCAACAGCAGTTTGGGATAGTTTTGTTATGCAACACAGATGGCGTAAGTTGTATATACTTAATAACACATCCATCCGCATGTTTTGATTCCACATGTCTTATGTATTATCTGAAAAAATATATCAGCTGACGATTGATGGACGAGTGAAAGGCTTGTTATTTTAGGGCCAACATTTCGTGAAGTCCGACACGGCAACTAGGTAGACACAGAAGCATCGGGAAAGTCACCAGGTCATAGAGGTCATAGGGGCTGATGTTACCGTACGTAGAATGTTGAGCGAAATGCACAGCTGCAGTTTGCGAGAACGAGTAAGACGTGCATAGCCATGGTGCCACACACTGTACAAACACGAACTTGTTAGTGCCACACTGTACAAACACGAACTTGTTAGTGCCACACTGTACAAACACAAACTTGTTAGTGACACACTGTACAAACACAAACTTTTTAGTGCCACACTGTACAAACACAAACTTGTTAGTGCCACACTGTACAAACACAAACTTGTTAGTGCCACACTGTACAAACACAAACTTGTTAGTGAGGTAGAATACAAAGACAACAACGTCTAGTGTTACTGGTGAACGGACATAAGGTAAACTACTGTACTGTTTATACAACCAATGTGTGGGCATCAAACTACTGTACTGTTTAAGCAACCAAGGTGTGAGCATCAAACTACTGTAATGTTTATACAACCAAGGTGTGGGCATCAAACTACTGTAATGTTTATACAACCAAGGTGTGGGCATCAAACTACTGTAGTGTTTATACAACCAAGGTGTGGGCATCAAACTACTGTAGTGTTTAATCAACCAAGGTGTGGGCATCAAACTACTGTAGCGTTTAAACAACCAAAGTGTGGGCATCAAACTACTGTACTGTTTGTACAACCAAGGTGAGGCATCAAACTACTGTACTGTTTATACAACCAAGGTGTGGGCATCAAACTACTGTACTGTTTAAGCAACCAAGGTGTGGGCATCAAACTACTGTAGTGTTTAAGCAACCAAGGTGTGGGCATCAAACTACTGTACTGTTTAAACAACCAAGGTGTGGGCATCAAACTACTGTAGTGTTTAAGCAACCAAGGTGTGGGCATCAAACTACTGTAATGTTTAAGCAACCAAGGTGTGGGCATCAAACTACTGTACTGTTTAAGCAACCAAGGTGTGGGCATCAAACTACTGTACTGTTTAAGCAACCAAGGTGTGGGCATCAAACTACTGTACTATTTAAGCAACCAAGGTGTGGGCATCAGACCACTGTACTGTTTAAGCAACCAAGGGGTGGGCATCAAACCACTGTACTGTTTAAGCAACCAAGGTGTGGGCATCAAACTACTGTAGCGTTTAAACAACCAAAGTGTGGGCATCAAACTACTGTAGCGTTTATACAACCAAGGTGTGGGCATCAAACTACTGTAGTGTTTATACAACCAAGGTGTGGGCATCAAACTACTGTAGTGTTTATACAACTAAGGTGTGGGCATCAAACTACTGTACTGTTTAAGCAACCAAGGTGTGAGCATCAAACTACTGTAGTGTTTAATCAACCAAGGTGTGGGCATCAAACTACTGTAGCGTTTAAACAACCAAAGTGTGGGCATCAAACTACTGTAGTGTTTATACAACCAAGGTGTGGGCATCAAACTACTGTACTATTTATACAACCAAGGTGTGAGCATCAAACTACTGTACTGTTTAAGTAACTAAGATCTGGACAACAAACTACCGCAGTGTTTAAACTAGTGTAGTGTTTAAGAAACCAAGTGTGAGCATCAAACTACTGTAGTGTTTAAACAACCAAGGTGTAGGCAGCAAACTATTGTACTATTTAAGCAGTCAAGGTGTCGGCATCAAACTACTGTAGTGTTTAAGCAACCAAGTGTGAGCATCAAACTATTTTACTGTTTAAGTAACTGAGGTGTGGGCATCAAACTACTGTAGTGTTTAAGCAACCAAGTGTGGGCATCAAACTAGTGTACTGTTTAAGCAACCAAGGTGTGGGCATCAAACTACTGTAGTATTTCGGCAACCAAATTATGTGCATCAATGCAAAGGCAGTGTCGCATTTCTGCGAGTTATTGTTATAAGAACTATTTTCCTACATATGGTGTGGTAAATGTTACAGTGTATATAGAAGGATGGCATAAATAGGTTAGGCAGTTGTATCCGAGTGTTGTGTGGGATCCCACATTGGAAGTATATTGTTAGGCGTGGGGCATGAACAGGTTATGGTGTGGTAAATGTTACAGTGTATATAGACGGATGGCATAAATAGGTTAGGCAGTTGTATCCGAGTGTTGTGTGGGATCCCACATTGGAAGTATATTGTTAGGCGTGGGGCATGAACAGGTTATGGTGTGGTAAATGTTACAGTGTATATAGACGGATGGCATAAATAGGTTAGGCAGTTGTATCCGAGTGTTGTGTGGGATCCCACATTGGAAGTATATTGTTAGGCGTGGGGCATGAACAGGTTATGGTGTGGTAAATGTTACAGTGTATATAGACGGATGGCATAAATAGGTTAGGCAGTTGTATCCGAGTGTTGTGTGGGATCCCACATTGGAAGTATATTGTTAGGCGTGGGGCATGAACAGGTTATGGTGTGGTAAATGTTACAGTGTATATAGACGGATGGCATAAATAGGTTAGGCAGTTGTATCCGAGTGTTGTGTGGGATCCCACATTGGAAGTATATTGTTAGGCGTGGGGCATGAACAGGTTATGGTGTGGTAAATATTACAGTGTATATAGAAGGATGGCATAAATAGATTAGGCAGTTGTATCCAAGTGTTGTGTGGGATCCCACATTGGAAGTATATTGTTAGGCGTGGGGCATGAACAGGTTATGCAATAATTGTACCCATGACGTTTTAGCTTTTGACGTGGCGCATTATAGAAAAAGAGGTATTAACGTAATGGGACCGTCCGCAGATGTTTATTTATTTTGATTTGCTTATGCCGACCTTGTGATGTGGTGGGAAAGTGGCCAGTTACCAAGCGATGGGTGTAAGACGCGAAGTAAAGTGTTATCAAGAGAGGGGCCAGAACACACAAATGCGGCATTAGAGTCCCAACGATGATGTCCGGCAAGGCCCGGTATGATGAGTGCGCGGTTAATCGCGAACTCGCAACCCCTTTACAACTTTGCTCGCATTGACAACGACGAGTGAAAACCCAGACAACACAACGCCACGCAAGTAATTACTGCGCATTGTTTGACTGGATGCGTTGACCGTCTGTATCGGCCGCATCTCGCTTCTGCTACTAACTGAAGCTAGGATTCCATATGTACGGATGCGGCAAGCGGTATGTGACAACAAATGGCTATTGTGGGAATTCGTAGGAGTGATTCCACGTGTGCGGATGTGGATGTGTTTTGTCGTGCGGATACGGAGACGGCAAATCGAATAGCTCCATGTAGCGATTCAAATCGTATCCGCACACGAATCGGACAGGTAATTCCCAGGAGTGACGTCGATATAGAGGTATTTTCCCAAGCTTCAAAATGGCAGCATAGGTAAGAATATATTGATCAGGACTAGGATTGAAACATGACGTCATGAAAACTACCAATAACCTGGAACTTCTGGTGGAAGAAGTGCGTCATAATCCTATATTATACAACCCCAAGTGTGTAAAGCATAAAGACGCTCAGAAAATTCACAACAAGTGGAGCAGTATCTACGTTATGATCGCACGGGAATTTGGCAATGGTGTAGAAGAAGTTCACGATGGTAGGTACTACCTAAGACTCTCTGCGACAGTTGAGTTGAGCAAAAACGGCAAATCAGAAGCGGAAAGAGAAATAAAAAGCACTGCGTTCTCCCGCATGGAATCACGCAAAACGCATTCCGCATGACGCATCCACTAACCGCTTCCTCGTGCCTTAAGCTAAGATTTCATATGAACTGATACGGCATGCGGATGCGTTTGCGGGAATGAAATACTGAGCATTAGCGCTGAACAGTAAAAAGGGAGGTGTCAGTTAAAATGTATAAAATAGGAACTAGCTAAATTTATGTTCGTCAACACATCAACCTCAACAGGAGTAACGACATTTCAGCCTACCACACGCTCGACAGCAACAAAAAGACATCCACGGCAACCAACCGTACGCCCTCGTGCATCATCATCCTCTTCACCAAAAGAAAATCCAAACTGTTTCTTCTGAAGATGTGGAAACAACTTCGAGGTACGAACGTGTATGTAAACGAACACCTTACCAGAAAACAAGCCAAACTCGCGAAGACAGCCAGGACCAGGAACTGTAGTGTTCATAAAAAGCGTCTCTGCAGACACTGGTAGATTTCGCATCATTAGAACCGTGGAAGACGTCCGTGACTTTGAACTTTAAACAACTGAACTGTGCCCCACGCAAATGACTTTGACCAGAGCTAGTGTATACCGAGCTACGTCAATCTACGATTTAACATGGAGGATTTGTAACTGACGTAGCGGGTAGCTATAACTTTCGTCAGCGCATCCGGTAGTTTGACTCCGCGTGCGGCAACTCACCAGTTACATTTCCGGATGAGAGGGCAACCGACATCAAGCGTTGTTGACAATGCATTTGCGTGTCATCCTTTCTGCTACACAAACGTAAATAGTTCTCGAATATGTTTTTATTACTAACCTCTTTAAACCTTGCAATGTAGTCTTCACAGCTGACGCCGTTATTGAACTGGACATCCGTTGAATCAAGGCAAGAACACAAGCGAACAATTGAACACATCGCCATCGGTTACAGTGAGTGACAGTGGCACAGTGGGTGACAGTGTTGTTTTTGTCAGTTGACGTTCAGGAAGTAAAAAAAATCGTAGCAACTAACGTAACTATGATGTGACACACTGTCACATCATAGCAGATGACGTAATATCATAGCAGATGACGTGCTAGAAGCGTGAATATGTTTAAAACAAGGTTTACACATATCTCAGGAGGGCGGGTTATACGTAGATGAACATTGTTGGACTCTTGATAAGCCAATGGCTTCCTTGTCCACCTGCCATCTGGGTCTTTGGCTTGGATGGCAAATCTTGTAAATCTTGTTAAAACAAAGAACCGGACGATCGACACAAATCATAAGAGACGACGACTTTAAACAGGTGGGTTTTTAGTTTACGGCGAAATGTTGTTATTTTTCCTACAGACTTAGCACTAACAGGGAGTGAGTTCCACAGAGTCGATGCAGCAAATAGTTCAGACATTTGTCTTAACATTGAGAACAAAAAGTAGATTAGAATTAGATGATCAAAGCTGCCTGGGTTGTCTTGCAGGACTAAGCAATGAATGTAAATATGCTGGTTGCTTGGATGAAAGTGCTTGATGGGTAATTGTACATATCTTAAAAACAATGCAATATTGGACAGGGCCAATAGTGGACAGGGACCAATGTTGGACAGGGACAAATGTTGGACAGGGCCAATATTGGACAGGGGCCAATGTTGGACAGGGAGCCAATGCAATGTTTTAACAAGTAGTGCTGAGTGAGAGAAACGAGGAGACCGGGTAACTACCCTTACCAAATAATCCAAATAATCTTGCACACGTTGAAGTTTCCTTGGGAGCAATATTATGATAAAGGGAATTACAGTAATCAATTATGCTGCCAACAAGAGCATTTACAATAGTTCCATGAAACAAACAAACAAACAAAAAAGAGACAGTGACTATGAGGCGTAGCCCAAGTAAGTCCGATGTAAATCGTGTTGCCAGTAAGAATCTGATTGTTATATAAAGCTAGATCTAAAAAACAAACAAACAAACAACCAAGCAAACGTGTTGTGATGGTGCTTCATACGATTTATGATCGCGGACAAACAAATGTGTTGAGATGACATTTCGTATCTTTATTTGTGATCATCAAACATGCGAAATGTAATATCAGCACATTTGTTTGTATGCGATCATCATATGTTTGTATGCGATCATCATCTGTTTGTATGCGATCATCATTTGTTTGTATGCGATCATCTTTTGTTTGTATGCGATCATCTTTTGTTTGTACGCGATCATCATTTGTTTGTATGCGATCATCTTTTGTTTGTATGCGATCATCATTTGTTTGTATGCGATCATCATTTGTTTGTATGCGATCATCTTTTGTTTGTACGCGATCATCATTTGTTTGTATGCGATCATCTTTTGTTTGTACGCGATCATCATTTGTTTGTATGCGATCATCTTTTGTTTGTATGCGATCATCATTTGTTTGTACGCGATCATCATTTGTTTGTACGCGATCATCTTTTGTTTGTACGCGATCATCATTTGTTTGTATGCGATCATCATTCATGTGAAGCTTCATCTTGCCACGAGTGTTGTTTTGTTTGCGATCACCAGAACCAACATAACACCGGCCTGTGTACAGGGATGTACATCAATACCGGCCTGTGTACAGGGGTGTACATCAATACCGGCCTGTGTGCAGGGGTGTACATCAATACCGGCCTGTGTACAGGGATGTACATCAATACCGGCATGTGTACAGGGGTGTACATCAATACCGGCCTGTGTGCAGGGGTGTACATCAATACCGGCCTGTGTACAGGGATGTACATCAATACCGGCCTGTGTACAGGGGTGTACATCAATACCGGCCTGTGTACAGGGGTGTACATCAATACCGGCCTGTGTGCAGGTGTGTACATCAATACCGGCCTGTGTACAGGGGTGTACATCAATACCGGCCTGTGTGCAGGAATGTATATCAATACCGGCCTGTGTACAAGGGTGTACATCAATACCGGCCTGTGTTCAGGAATGTATATAAATACCGGCCTGTGTACAAGGGTGTACATCAATACCGGCCTGTGTTCAGGAATGTATATCAATACCGGCCTGTGTACAGGGGTGTACATCAACACCGGCCTGTGTGCAGGGGTGTACATCAACACCGGTCACTGTGCAGGGGTGTACATCAACACCGGCCTGTGTACAGGGGTGTACATCAACACCGGCTTCTGTGCAGGGGTGTATATCAACACCGGTCACTGTGCAGGGGTGTACATCAATACCGTTCTCTGTACAGGGGTGTACACCAACACCGGCCTGTGTACAGGGGTGTACATCAATACCGGCCTCTGTGCAGGGGTGTACATCAATACCGGCCTGTGTACAGGGGTGTACATCAATACCGGCCTCTGTGCAGGGGTGTACATCAATACCGGCCTGTGTACAGGGGTGTACATCAATACCGGCCTCTGTGCAGGGGTGTACATCAATACCGGCCTGTGTACAGGGGTGTACATCAACACCGGCCTGTGTACAGGGGTGTACATCAATACCGGCTTCTGTACAGGGGTGTACATCAACACCGGCCTCTGTACAGGGGTGTACATCAACACCGGCTTCTGTGCAGGGGTGTATATCAACACCGGCCTCTGTGCAGGGGTGTATATCAACACCGGCCTGTGTACAGGGGTGTACATCAATACCGGCCAGTGTACAGGGGTGTACATCAATACCGGCCTTTGTACAGGGGTGTACATCAATACCGGCATCTGTACAGGGGTGTACATCAACACCGGCCTCTGTACAGGGGTGTACATCAACACCGGCCTATGTACAGGGGTGTACATCAACACCGGCCTTTGTACAGGGGTGTACATCAATACCGGCCTCTGTACAGGGGTGTACATCAACACCGGCCTCTGTACAGGGGTGTACATCAACACCGGCCTATGTACAGGGGTGTACATCAACACCGGCCTCTGTACAGGGGTGTACAACAACGCATACGTCATTGGCTTAATGTGTTTTGTCTGTATTTCTCCTGTGCACTGTCCCCTTCGGCCTCCCTCTTTACGAGATCCTACTAGACACGCCACTGGCAGACGTGTGTTCCAACGGCAGCCTTGTATATTAGCCATGACCCAATCAAGTCAATCACTTCTTCACAGAGACAACCGTGCCTGGCGTCGAAATACCAACAGCGAATCGTCAAGTATACGTCATTCACCCATCATGCCCCGCGGCCGTCGGCAGTCCACGAGGAGGCACGTGCCATGAGCTTGGAGTGGTAGATTGGGGAGAGTTGCCAGGATTGGCCCAGTTCCTCAATCGGACCAGTGCTATATATTCCGTATTACTGTATACCGTGACATCCTCTATCGATTATGTCATTAATCAGTGGCATTTCGGATGACACGGTTAGTTTCGACGAAATAGCGGTACTTTTTTAATATTTATCACCGAAAGTATGTTTTCTATGTCCCCGACATAATAATCAGGCCGTGATCAGTCATGAGTACAGCACCCTTGGTAATATTTACAGGCGAAAATGTGTGTCCACCAAGAGTATAGGAGCCCAACGTGATGACAATGCAATATTTTTAAAACGTGGACCAGTGACTCACATAAGGGTATGCCAACTTTAGATATGTGTAATTATTCCAACACAGTTTATTGATTACCATAAAGTAGTATTAAACAAGGGAGCCATTATAATAATGCAAATAAAGGAAGTTGCTAAGTGGTCCAATCGAGGGAACTTACAACAAAACACATTTGGTCGCAGGTAAATATAGATTGTTTAGGACTACCAAAGCCTTATTAGTGTTTACATAAATTTAGTGCCAATGGTCATATATAAACGGAAGAGGATGGAAATAGAACTGACAAATTATGGACCTCCGGGGGAATGTTCGATGTCCAATGAGGTTTTTTGTACTTGGCTGTGACAATTCGTAGATTTTGTTAAACCAACAAAGGAGGAGACTGTTATGCTCATATTCGATGGCCACGTGACCCACACAAAGAATTTCGTTGCAACTGAGATGGCTCGGGAAGCTGGAGTGGTCATGGTCTCACTTCTGCCACACAACACTCACCGATTCCAAACTTTGGATGGGGCCTTTTTCGGAACGATTGGAAATGATGCGTTGATGATGTAGATGAGAGGATGTGGATGAGAGAACATGTAGGCAGACCAGTGACAATGTGGCAAGTCGCCGACATTCATAATGTGGCGTACAGAAAAGCGGCATCCGTCCAGAATACTGTTAGTGGCTCCAGGAAGGCAGGTATGTGGTCATTGACCATAGACGTATTCCAAGACTCCGACTTCGCAGCTGTTATGGTAACTAATGTAATCACGGAAGCTGCAGAAGAACACAACCCTACGCCACCTCTGACACCAGTTGTTGCAGCTCCAGCACTGACAGCTGTTTCCATGGAAGCTGTACCAGAGTTATGCCCGCCGAAGAAAAAAACTAGTTAAACAAAGCAAAGTCGGACCGGAGATAGCTGCGCCTACTAGGCCTACACCCACCCAAGAGCCCAGTACGTCTAAGACCACTGCAACTCAGTCGAGAGCACACAACAGTTGTGATCCACCCAAACCTAGTCGATTGCAGCTCATCAAGGACATCGAAGGCTGCAGAACTGGTCAATGGTGCACCATTTTGTACGATGGTAAACTCTACCCAGGCATAATGCAAAGAGTAATGGATGTGACGAAAGAAACTTTGGCGGTGCAATGCGTGTAAATTGTGGGATAGAACAGGTTCCAGTGGCCTCTGAAGGATGACACAGCAGTATACGAATTGCAGTTGACACTGTGCAGGCATATTGCAACGAGTAATGGATGTGATGAAATACTCTGCGGTGCCAGTGCATGCAATTACGAGACAGAACATGTTGTTATTGGTTCTAAAGGATATCGATCATTTCCGCTGCCTATTCCGGAGCCTTTGACAGAACACTGTGAATATCAGGCCGAGTTAACATTTCATATGACTATTGATTAATTTTATGTTTCTAACGAACACTGAATCTGAATATCCCACTGCAGTTGTTGTATGTGGGTGCATCACAGAAGCCGATCACGGCTATTAATGTGACGTTTGGAGTGTACGCAGCGCATTCGGATGAATATAATATAAACTAAAATACTTTATAAAACATAGTTAAAAGAATAAAAACACGAAGAAGGTTGCTAGACGTTTAATGCAACCCTCTGCCTCCCAACTGCAGACGAAAAGCCGTTGGGTGTGAGTAGGTTGGTGATGTCATCTGTAAGGGTGTTCCATTCGATGACGGTCTTTACAAAGAATGAGCCTCTATATTGGTCAGTCTTGATTTACAAAGAATGAGCCTCTATATTGGTCAGTCTTGGTTTACAAAGAATGAGCCTCTATATTGGTCAGTCTTGGTTTACAAAGAATGAGCCTCTATATTGGTCAGTCTTGGTTTACAAAGAATGAGCCTCTATATTGGTATTTTTAAGCAGCGGCTGTTGTTGTTGTTTGTTTGACTTTGTAGAATATTGTGAGTTTCGTACTCCTCGTAGGTGGTGGCCGGGTCGGATCCTCGTAGGTGGTGGCCGGGTCGGATCCTCGTAGGTGGTGGCCGGGTCGGATCCTCGTAGGTGGTGGCCGGGTCGGATCCTCGTAGGTGGTGGCCGGGTCGGACCCTACGTCTGTTTATGTCGGCTGCTGTGAGGAAGGCGTCAGCAGGTAGGGCTGGGACCAGGCCTTTTGTTATATTGTACAGCATTGTCAGCCTGCGTCGTTCTTCCAAGGGTGGGAGTTCGAGGAAGTTAAGCATCCTGCCAATGCAACCAGGTTCCCAAGATCTGTAGTCTCTAGTGATGAAGCGTGCAGCCTGACGTTGAATGCGTTCAAGCTTTTCCGTATCTTGTTTGAGGTAGGGGTCCCACACTACCGACCCATATTCCAGGGTGGATCTAACGAGAACGATGTATGCAAGGCGTCGACACTCCTGAGGGCAGTTCCGGAGATTCCGGCGTAAGAAGTCCAGCGTTGATCCAGCTTTCTTGCCCAGGACGGTGATGTGTGTTGACCACTTCGGGTCGGCAAGGATTTCAATGCCGATGTAAGAGTTTTGCTCTACATGTTTGAGAATGGTACCCCCAAGTCTATAGTAGAAGTGTGATCTGGGTTTGGTGGAGAGGACGTAGCACTTCTGCCGGGCTGCCCATTCCTCGAGGTTCTTGAGGTCGGACTTCAGGGTGAGGTGATTTAGAAAGGAGCGGACCTCCCGACAGAGCGTACTGTAGACTTCACGGTGTCCGGCAGATATTTTTTACTCACGTATTAATTAAAAGTTTGGTCTACATAATTTGTTTGTTTGTCCAGTCGAAGAAGACATGGGACATTATGTACGGTGGATGGAACTACAAAGATTATAAACACTGGTATTTATTAGTATATTGTATTTAACCAATGATAACTATTATTGTTATAATGAACACTATATGTTACTTATGTATCAATTCATAATTATGCTTAGTCCTATATATAATAATTTTAATTTTGGTCCAATAGAAGACATTTGGTGGTCCAATCAAGGAAACCGTGGCCATGATTGGACCGTTTTGTAATTTTTTAAATACATTTTTTTTAAATTTATCAATGATGTTCTTGTGATTAATAGCTTGTTGTTGAAAATAAAATATAAACTCTATGTTAGTATATTGTTTACATCAATTACATTTGTGTTCGCGTCTATATTCAAGTTTATCGTTAGAGGTCCCAATCCCGGCAACTCTCCCCTACGTCTACCAATATCTGAGAAAGTCAAGACAACGAAAACATGGCAATGACACGTAACAGAAGACTTGAGTTAGACACAAACTACATAGTCGACTTTGTCAACGTATCGGCCAGTGAGGAAGGAACGCACAACACTAATGTAGTTGTTGGAGTCTTGTATGTTTTCGCAGCCACGTGTCAGCAATCTCATTATGCTTGTTCCGCATATCTAATTGTTGCAGTTTCGTTTCGCAGTTTGTTTCTCTCGCAGTTTCGTAGGTTTAAGTCCTGGATGCTGTCAGTTCCTGATTGACAATGGATTGACAAGTAATACACTCGTACCAGGATTACCCACGTCACGTGGTACACTAGTATCAGGATTAACCATGGTAGAAGTGGTGGTCCCGTACCATGATTAACCATGGTACACGTGGTGCATTAGTACCAGGATTAACCATGGTGGAAGTGATGCACTAGTACCAGGATTAACCTTGGTACAAGTGATACACTAGTACAAGGATTAACCATGGTACAAATGATACGATAGTACCAGGATTAACCATGGTACAAGTGATACACTAGTACCCGGATTAACCATGGTACATGTGGTACACTCGTACCAGGATTATCTATGGTACAAGTGATACCCTCGTACTAAGATTAACCATGGTACAAGCGGTACACTCGTACCAGGATTAACCATGGTACAAGTGGTACACTAATACCAGGGTTAACCATGGTCTCGTACCAGGATTAACCATGGTAGAAGTGGTGGTCTCGTACCATGATTAACCATGATAGAAGTGGTGGTCTCGTACCATGATTAACCATGATAGAAGTGGTGGTCTCGTACCAGGATTAACCATGGTACAAGTGGTGGTCTCGTACCAGGATTAACCATGATAGAAGTGGTGGTCTCGTACCATGATTAACCATGATAGAAGTGGTGGTCTCGTACCAGGATTAACCATGATAGAAGTGGTGGTCTCGTACCAGGATTAACCATGGTACAAGTGGTACACTAATACCAGGATTAATCATGGTCTCGTACCAGGGTTAACCATGGTAGAAGTGGTGGTCTCGTACCAGGATTAACCATGACAGAAGTGGTGGTCTCGTACCATGATTAACCATGATAGAAGTGGTGGTCTCGTACCAGGATTAACCATGGTACAAGTGGTGGTCTCGTACCAGGATTAACCATGATAGAAGTGGTGGTCTCGTACCATGATTAACCATGATAGAAGTGGTGGCCTCGTACCAGGATTAACCATGGTACAAGTGGTGGTCTCGTACCAGGATTAACCATGGTACAAGTGGTGGTCTCGTACCATGATTAACCATGATAGAAGTGGTGGTCTCGTACCAGGATTAACCATGGTACAAGTGGTGGTATCGTACCAGGATTAACCATGGTACAAGTGGTGGTCTCGTACCAGGATTAACCATGGCACAAGTGGTGGTCTCGTACCAGGATTAACCATGGTACAAGTGATACACTAGTACAAGGAATAACCATGGTACAAGTGGTACACTAATACCAGGATTAACCATGGTCTCGTACCAGGATTACCCATGGTAGTAGTGGTGGTCTCGTACCAGGATTAACCATGATAGAAGTGGTGGTCTCGTACCATGATTAACCATGATAGAAGTGGTGGTCTCGTACCAGGATTAACCATGGTACAAGTGGTGGTCTCGTACCAGGATTAACCATGGTACAAGTGGTGGTCTCGTACCAGGATTACCCATGATAGGAGTAGTGGTCTCGTACCAGGATTAACCATGGTACAAGTGTTGGTCTCGTACCAGGATTTACCATGATACAAGTGGTGGTCTCGTACCATGATTAACCATGATAGAAGTGGTGGTCTCGTACTAGGATTAACCATGATAGAAGTGGTGGTCTCGTACCATGATTAACCATGATAGTAGTGGTGGTCTCGTACCAGGATTAACCATGGTACAAGTGGTGGTCTCGTACCAGGATTAACCATGATAGAAGTGGTGGTCTCCTACCATGATTAACCATGATAGAAGTGGTGGTCTCGTACCAGGATTAACCATGATAGAAGTGGTGGTCTCGTACCAGGATTAACCATGGTAAAAGTGGTACACTAATACCAGGATTAATCATGGTCTCGTACCAGGGTTAACCATGGTAGAAGTGGTGGTCTCGTACCAGGATTAACCATGACAGAAGTGGTGGTCTCGTACCATGATTAACCATGATAGAAGTGGTGGTCTCGTACCAGGATTAACCATGGTACAAGTGGTGGTCTCGTACCAGGATTAACCATGATAGAAGTGGTGGTCTCGTACCATGATTAACCATGATAGAAGTGGTGGCCTCGTACCAGGATTAACCATGGTACAAGTGGTGGTATCGTACCAGGATTAACCATGGTACAAGTGGTGGTCTCGTACCAGGATTAACCATGGCACAAGTGGTGGTCTCGTACCAGGATTAACCATGGTACAAGTGATACACTAGTACAAGGAATAACCATGGTACAAGTGGTACACTAATACCAGGATTAACCATGGTCTCGTACCAGGATTAACCATGGTAGAAGTGGTGGTCTCGTACCAGGATTAACCATGATAGAAGTGGTGGTCTCGTACCATGATTAACCATGATAGAAGTGGTGGTCTCGTACCAGGATTAACCATGGTACAAGTGGTGGTCTCGTACCAGGATTAACCATGGTACAAGTGGTGGTCTCGTACCAGGATTACCCATGATAGGAGTGGTGGTCTCGTACCAGGATTAACCATGGTACAAGTGTTGGTCTCGTACCAGGATTTGCCATGATACAAGTGGTGGTCTCGTACCATGATTAACCATGATAGAAGTGGTGGTCTCGTACTAGGATTAACCATGATAGAAGTGGTGGTCTCGTACCATGATTAACCATGATAGAAGTGGTGGTCTCGTACCAGGATTAACCATGGTACAAGTGGTGGTCTCGTACCAGGATTAACCATGGTACAAGTGGTGGTCTCGCACCATGATTAACCATGATAGAAGTGGTGGTCTCGTACCAGGATTAACCATGGTACAAGTTGTGGTCTCGTACCAGGATTAACCATGGTACAAGTGGTGGTCTCGTACCAGGATTAACCATGGCACAAGTGGTGGTCTCGTACCAGGATTAACCTTGGTACAAGTGATACACTAGTACAAGGATTAACCATGGTACAAGTGATACGATAGTACCAGGATTAACCATGGTACAAGTGATACACTAGTACCCGGATTAACCATGGTACATGTGGTACACTCGTACCAGGATCATCTATGGTACAAGTGATACCCTCGTACTAAGATTAACCATGGTACAAGTGGTACACTAATACCAGGATTAACCATGGTCTCGTACCATGATTAACCATGATAAAAGTGGTGGTCTCGTACCATGATTAACCATGATAGAAGTGGTGGTCTCGTAGCATGATTAACCATGGTACAAGTGGTACACTAATACCAGGATTAACCATGGTCTCGTACCAGGATTAACCGTGGTAGAAGTGGTGGTCTCGTACCAGGATTAACCATGATAGAAGTGGTGGTCTCGTACCGTGATTAACCATGATAGAAGTGGTGGTCTCGTACCAGGATTAACCATGGTACAAGTGGTGGTCTCGTACCAGGATTAACCATCACAGAAGTGGTGGTCTCGTACCATGATTAACCATGATAGAAGTGGTGGTCTCATACCGTGATTAACCATGATAGAAGTGGTGGTCTCCTACCATGATTAACCATGATAGAAGTGGTGGTCTCGTACCAGGATTAACCATGGTACAAGTGGTGGTCTCGTACCAGGATTAACCATGGTACAAGTGGTGGTCTCGTACCAGGATTAACCATGATAGAAGTGGTGGTCTCGTACCATGATTAACCATGATAGAAGTGGTGGTCTCGTACCAGGATTAACCATGGTACAAGTGGTGGTCTCGTACCAGGATTAACCATGATAGAAGTGGGGTCTCGTACCAGGATTAACCGTGATAGAAGTGGTGGTCTCGTACCATGATTAACCATGATAGAAGTGGTGGTGTCGTACCATGATTAACCATGATAGAAGTGGTGGTCTCGTACCATGATTAACCATGATAGAAGTGGTGGTCTCGTACCAGGATTAACCATGATAGAAGTGGTGGTCTCGTACCATGATTAACCATGATAGAAGTGGTGGTCTCGTACCATGATTAACCATGATAGAAGTGGTGGTCTCGTACCAGTATTAACCATGGTACAAGTGGAGGTCTCGTACCAGGATTAACCATGATAGAAGTGGTGGTCTCGTACCATGATTAACCATGATAGAAGTGGTGGTCTCGTACCATGATTAACCATGATAGAAGTGGTGGTCTCGTACCAGGATTAACCATGGTACAAGTGGTGGTCTCGTACCAGGATTAACCATGATAGAAGTGGTGGTCTCGTACCATGATTAACCATGATAGAAGTGGTGGTCTCGTACCAGGATTAACCATGATAGAAGTGGTGGTCTCCTACCATGATTAACCATGATAGAAGTGGTGGTTTCGTACCAGGATTAACCATGGTACAAGTGGTGGTCTCGTACCAGGATTAACCATGGTACAAATGGTGGTCTCGTACCATGATTAACCACGATAGAAGTGGTGGTATCGTACCAGGATTAACCATGGTACAAGTGGTGGTCTCGTACCAGGATTAACCATCACAGAAGTGGTGGTCTCGTACCATGATTAACCATGATAGAAGTGGTGGTCTCATACCGTGATTAACCATGATAGAAGTGGTGGTCTCGTACCAGGATTAACCATGATAGAAGTGGTGGTCTCGTACCAGGATTAACCATGGTACAAGTGGTGGTCTCGTACCAGGAATAACCATGATAGAAGTGGTGGTCTCGTACCAGGATTAACCATGATAGAAGTGGTGGTCTCGTACCATGATTAACCATGATAGAAGTGGTGGTCTCGTACCAGGATTAACCATGGTACAAGTGGTGGTCTCGTACCAGGATTAACCATGATAGAAGTGGGGTCTCGTACCAGGATTAACCGTGATAGAAGTGGTGGTCTCGTACCATGATTAACCATGATAGAAGTGGTGGTGTCGTACCATGATTAACCATGATAGAAGTGGTGGTCTCGTACCATGATTAACCATGATAGAAGTGGTGGTCTCGTACCAGGATTAACCATGATAGAAGTGGTGGTCTCGTACCATGATTAACCATGATAGAAGTGGTGGTCTCGTACCATGATTAACCATGATAGAAGTGGTGGTCTCGTACCAGTATTAACCATGGTACAAGTGGAGGTCTCGTACCAGGATTAACCATGATAGAAGTGGTGGTCTCGTACCATGATTAACCATGATAGAAGTGGTGGTCTCGTACCATGATTAACCATGATAGAAGTGGTGGTCTCGTACCAGGATTAACCATGGTACAAGTGGTGGTCTCGTACCAGGATTAACCATGATAGAAGTGGTGGTCTCGTACCATGATTAACCATGATAGAAGTGGTGGTCTCGTACCAGGATTAACCATGATAGAAGTGGTGGTCTCCTACCATGATTAACCATGATAGAAGTGGTGGTTTCGTACCAGGATTAACCATGGTACAAGTGGTGGTCTCGTACCAGGATTAACCATGGTACAAATGGTGGTCTCGTACCATGATTAACCACGATAGAAGTGGTGGTATCGTACCAGGATTAACCATGGTACAAGTGGTGGTCTCGTACCAGGATTAACCATGGTACAAGTGGTGGTCTCGTACCAGGATTAACCATGGTACAAGTGGTGGTCTCGTACCAGGATTAACCATGATGGAAGTGGTGTTCTCGTACCATGATTAACCATGATAGAAGTGGTGGTCTCGTACCATGATTAACCATGATAGAAGTGGTGGTCTCGTACCATGATTAACCATGATAAAAGTGGTGGTCTCGTACCAGGATTAACCATGGTGCAAATTGTACATTAATACCAGGATTAAACATGGTGGAAATGATACATTAGTACCAGGATTAACCATGGTACAAGTGGTACACTCGTACCACTCTGTTCAAATGTTGTGCTATAGTCTTGAATGTGACACGGCATCAACTTGACGTAGGACGACTAGGGTGAACATGAAGTAAGAAAATGCGGATGTGGAGTTTGTGACAGAGCTAAGAGAAATGAACATTTGCATTGGTTAAACCTCATCATCTCGAATATGGAACTGCCGATCTCACTACCGCATCCAGAACATCCACACATTCCTTCAACGAGAATAACGAATATCCATAAAAATGTGGACACATTTAACATTAACATTTACCATTAACATTAACATTAACATTTACCATTAACATTTAACATTTAACATTAACAATTAACATAATAACATTAATACTGGTAGTCAAGTTACTGAGCTAATAATAAAATCAGACATTACAAACTAGGCAGCAAGCCAGTCTGCTTGAGGCATAGACTTTAAAAACCAATTTTAGTTAAATGTTGTTTATCTCTATTCGTCTATAACAGAATAATATACTTTGCAAAAGTTCTGTTTACTGTTGTCCTAACTTGATAATACTGATAATAATAATGTATTTAACCTAGTAGATATTGATGACATTTGACTCACTCACTCACTCACTCACTCACTCACTCATTCACTTATCCACCCACCCACCCACCCACCCACCAACCCACCCACCCACCCACCCACCCACCCACCCACACGCCCACCTACTCACTCACTCACTCACTCACTCACTCACTCACTCACTCACTCACTCACTCACTCAATCTCTCATTATCTATCTCTCTTTTTTTTCTCTCTCTCTCTCTCCCTCCTTTCCCCTTCTCTTCTCTCTCTTTCCCTGTCTCTGTCTGCTGTCTGTCTTTATCTCCCTTCTTCGCATTTCCCTCTCTCTCCACTCTCTCCCTGTCTCTATATATATATATATATATATATATATATATATATATATATATATATATATGTCTCTCCCTCTCTTTCTCTCTCTCTCTCTCTCTCCACTCTCTCCTTGTCTATATATATATATATATTATATATATATATATATATATATATATATATATATATATATATATATATATATATATATATATATATATATATATATATATATATATATATATATATATATATATATATATATCTCCCTCTCTCTCTCTCTCTCTCTCTCTCTCTCTCTCTCTCTCTCTCTCTCTGTCTCCGAAAGGCCTCTAACCAGTCGGTTATCAAAGTGATGCTCTGTTTATTCAGTCAATTGACAAATTTGTTTCCGGTTACGATGATTCAGCCTCGACAAGACCGACGCCTACGACTGCCGCACTGTCACTTGTCGAGTAGGATTGATCGCGGCCACGGGGAATTCAGTGACGTCACGGATGTTAGACGTGCGACTGATCAGATGGTCTGGGACTTAAGTAATTATTCACTGCTATTGAGTAGCGTCCTGGAATAATAATAGATCTATTTGAAGACATCTAGCCTATACAAATATGGATGGTTGTTGAAATTTAGGTATTTAGATGGGCTTTGAATTTGGGTGCAAGGATATTTGTTCAAAGGGCGTACGATAACCGGATATATTCGCAGCATGATGACTCAAACACTAGTTGTTCACGTGATATTTGATCGTTCTCACAGAATATGATCTAAAGTCTGTGTGGTCTCGGGTGTTCACAAAGGGAGAAGTGTCTACATCGCGACTGATCGTGGAGCTTGATCACTAATACACAATAAGTTTCTAATGACACGGGTGACTATTTTAATGACATTAATGTAACAAATGTCGAAGCAACAATACGAGTATGTTACTGGAATATTTATTTAACTGGACTGACCATAACGGCACAATTTATGTTCCAATTATCACTGGCAGTACAAACAAATACAATTTAATAATTAATAATCAAAGATTTCGGTGGAGGTCCGCGCAAAGTGGCTCAAAACTAGGGGCGGGCCGTACTTAAATTAAGCTCAACATATGAATGTAAGGAATTTCCACAAATGAGAAACAACACCAATGTAATAAACAAGAATATGTTTATAATGAATCAAAACCTAATTGAAATGGTACAAATGAAATCAAGAAACTAACTCTAGATCAGGTTGTCAATACCCTCAAACCAAATAACAAAACAAAACAAAAAACCTTACTTTAACGTTCACTTCGAGACCGTACCACAGACACCAGTGTTAATAAATTCGTCACAAGCAGAAAGGCGTATTTCACACTTATAATACATTGTTCCGAAGACAAAAAAATAGCCACATAAGCGTGTCTTATGACGCACAAAGTCAACAATACCCTTCGCGTCATTCTGTTGGGTTGAGTAGGACGATAACTGATGTGGCCGTCGGTCGCATGATCTCACCGTCAGCTGAATACGCAGGCGGTACGGGTCTCGTTCGACCGCAGTGATGTCGAGCTTGTTGTTGGCTGGACGATAGTAGGCCGGATCTCAATAGATCGAGGACGATGACTGACGCGGCCGCTCTGATGTCGCACATGGGGAAGACAGCTGAACGGTCAGCTGGACGCAAAGGTTTCGCGCGCGCGTGGAAGGCAGCTGAACAGTCGGCTGAACGCTTTGTAAGTCGGCCGTCAACATGGTTCATTCGGACGCAGTGTTGTCGTACGTGGAGAGATAGCTGAACAGTCGGCTGAACTCTTTGTAAGTCGGCCGTCAACATGGTTCATTCGGACGCAGTGTTGTCGTACGTGGAGAGATAGCTGAACAGTCGGCTGAACTCTTTGTAAGTCGGCCGTCAACATGGTTCATTCGGACGCAGTGTTGTCGTACGTGGAGAGATAGCTGAACAGTCGCAACCAGTCAGTAGGTAGCAGAAGCGAGATGCGGCCGATACAGACGGTCAACGCATCCAGTCAAACAATGCGCAGTAATTACTTGCGTGGCGTTGTGTTGTCTGGGTTTTCACTCGTCGTTGTCAATGCGAGCAAAGTTGTAGAGGGGTTGCGAGTTCGCGAATAACCGCGCACTCATCATACCGGGCCTTGCCGGACATCATCGTTGGGACTCTAATGCCGCATTTGTGTGTTCTGGCCCCTCCCTTGACTACACTTTACTTCGCGTCTTACACCCATCGCTTGGTAACTGGTCACTTTCCCACCACATCACAAGGTCGGCATAAGCAAATCAAAATAAATAAACATCTGCGGACGGTCCCATTACGTTAATACCCCTTTTTCTATTATGCGCCACGCCAAAAGCTAAAACTTCATGGGTACAATTATTGCATAACCTGTTCATGCCCCACGCAAAATAATAGACTTCCAATGTGGGCTCCCACACAACACATGGATATCATTACATAAATTGTTTATGCCATCCGTGTATATACACTCTAACATTTACCTCACCATATGCAGGAAAATAGCTCATATAATAGCAATTCGCAGAAATGCGACATATATATATGTATGTATGTATGTATGTAAGTATGTATGTATGTATGTATATATGTATATATGTATGTATGTATATATGTATGTATGTATGTATGTATGTATATATGTATGTATGTATGTATATATATATATATATATATATAATATATATATATATATATATATATATATATATATACAAATATATATGTATGTATGTATATATATATATATATATATATATATATATAAATATATATATATATATATATATATGTATATATATACATATATATACATACATACATACATACATACATACATATATATTTGTATATATGTATATATATGTATATATATATATATAGTAAATATATATATATATATATATATATATATATATACATACATACATACATACATACATACATATATATTTATATATATGTATATATATATATATGTTTATATATATATATATATATATATATATATATATATATATATATATATACATACATTTGACCAATAGCATGTATAATTATTATATTTATTTTTTATATGTGTTTAAACAAAATGTACACGCTTAGATTGCAAAGAAATAAAATTATATATATATATATATATATATATATATATATATATATATATATATATATATATATTATTATTATTATTATACATTTATAATGCGCCGTTTATACGGGTTAAAAACCTGCTCAAAGGCACTAACAAGGTAATGCTAAATAATTTAAAATAAATTGAAGAGCTAAAACAAAATTATTATTAATGATTAAAAGACAGGTAAACAAAAGTTAAATAAAAAGTTCAATAAATGATTTAAATGAATTCATTATGTCAAGAAGTTAAATAAATACATAAAATAAAATAAATAAATAATAAATAAAAAGATAAAATAAACAACTACAATTAAGTTGATACATTAGATAAACATATAAGTTAATCAGATAAGTTAAATAAACAAATTAAATAAATAATAAGTTAAATAAGTAAAATGTTCGAGTGAATAAAATGTCAACAGATTGTTCGAAAGGCTTCGCGAAAGAGATGTGTTTTCAGAAGTGACTTGAATACCGCAACGGAGTTGGCTTGCCTAATTGCGGGAGGCAGGGCGTTCCACAGTGTCGGCCCTGCCACAGAAAAGGCCCGACGACCGTACCGCTCGAGATGGTACCGCGGTATAGTCAATAGATGTTGATCGGCGGATCTCAGTGTTCGGGTGGGTGTGTATGGAGTCACTAGCGACGACAGACACACTGGGCATAGATGATGCACAGCGCGAAACAAAGTAAAAGAAGTTTGAATTCGATTCGCTGACGAACAGGCAACCAATGTAAACTGAATAAAACTGGTGTTATGTGATCTCGTCTGCGGGTTCCAGTAATAAGCCGTGCCGCGGAGTTTTGAATCATCTGCAGTTTCCGCAGCTGCGTCTCGGGCAATCCAAAAAACATAGCGTTGCCGAAGTCCAAGCGCGACATGACTAAAACATGAATGATTGTTTTGCAAACAATGGTTGAAAGGCATTTTCTGATAGTTGCAATGCCGCGAATGTGACAGTATGCCACCTGGCAGACACTGCGTATCTGCGCCGCCATTGTCATTGTGTCATCAAATACAAAACCGATGTCGCGGATAAATGGTTTCGGCGTGAAGGAGCAGCCACCGACATCAATGACTAGGTCAACAGAAGGTTGAACACGTTTGCGATTCTGCGCAGCGGAAATCACGACGGCTTCCGTTTTACACTCGTTAAGAAGAAGGTTGTGGGACACCATCCATGACTTTACATCAGCGGTACATCGCGATATGCGGTCAATGGCAGTTGTAGCATGCGCTGGCTGATCACGCGGAAATTCAATATACAGCTGGGTATCGTCAGCATACATATGGTAACGGAGTTGGTGGTGTTCGAAGACATGGTTAAGCCCCAGACAGTAGATTGTAAAACACAAGGGTCCCAGCACGCTACCCTGCGGTATACCAGAGCAAAAACCAACACTTCTTGAGGTGACGTTATCGACTTTAACAGCTTGCGTTCGCTGCGAAAGATACGACTGTATCCAGCGGTGTGCGTTGTCACGTATGCCAATTTCGTGCAGTTTGTCTAGAAGCAGACGGTGATCGACAGTATCGAAGGCGGCACTGAGATCGAGCAACACCAATATCACGGTATTCCGATTGTCGAGCGAATGTAGAATGTCGTCCTGTATACGAACGAGGGCTGTTTCACAGCTGTGAGCAGGACGATACGCACTCTAAAAAACATTTTGCCAACATACATAAAACATGAAAATCGTAATTTTGTGTTTTGTGAGTTGTGCATGACATATTTTTTTAATTCAAAATTATATAAAACCAAAACCCAAAAGATTGCAAAATATTTCACGCTGTGTGCTTAACAGTATGATCATATTACAAAATATAATTGAAATGAACAAGGACATTTTCAAATTGATGACAGGCGGTGACCATGACGATCAATAACAGGGCGGGACACAAGATGGGGACGACACGTGGTTGCATTTTCGTATCTCGTTCTGTTCGAGATCTGAACCTGATCGGGTTATAAATATGGATGGCGTCATCGAAAAGCAACGGCCGGTAGCCTGGCTGGCTGCTACACACAGACGTTTTTGACTGCTGCGCCCGGGGAAGTTTTAAAACTTTGTATGATTATTTTTAGTCTAGATGAAATTGTTCTTTTCTAAGTTTAAATTTAATAGTAATATATATTCAAGTTGAAGTTAAAAAAATCTCATACGGGTCTTTCATAAGGCCACAAATTAGTAATTACATTTTCTTTTTGAACCTTAACAATAAATGCCAATTTTCCGTCGCAAATAGTATTAAAGGCTAGAAGAATGGAAAAAACACCAGCAAGCGACAATCTCTGCCCAGAAATGTTGAAAGCAGATGAAAAATAGACACCCAGAATCCTATGCCAGATCTTCCAGAAGATTTGGGATTCATTGACTTTGAAAACACCTTTGACAGCCTTCACAGAGAATCTTTGTGGAACATACTACAAAAGATCCCACAGAAGATGGTAAATGTGATAAAGATACCTTACATAGACGTCCAGTGTCAAGTCGACTGTAACAGTCACATGACAGACAGCTTTAGCGTAAAATCCGGATTAAACAGGGATACATTCTCTCACCATTTCTTTTCACCCTTGCCATTGACTAGCTGATGATAGAAATCAAGATGGAAAAGGGGTATCAGATGGACACTTACCTCGATCTTGGAAGACCCGGACTATGCACATGACATTGGACTGCTGTCTAGCGGGCACAAGATGACATTGGACTGCTGTCTAGCGGGCACAAGATGACATTGGACTGCTGTCTAGCAGGCACAAGATGACATTGGACTGCTGTCTAGCGGGCACAAGATGACATTGGACTGCTGTCTGGCGGGCACAAGATGACATTGGACTGCTGTCTAGCGGGCACAAGATGACATTGGACTGCTGCCTAGCAGGCACAAAATGACATTGGACTGCTGTCTAGCGGGCACAAGATGACATTGGACTGCTGTCTAGCAGGCACAAGATGACATTGGACTGCTGTCTAGCGGGCACAAGATGACATTGGACTGCTGTCTAGCAGGCACAAGATGACATTGGACTGCTGTCTAGCGGGCACAAGATGACATTGGATTGCTGTCTAGCAGGCACAAGATGACATTGGACTGCTGTCTAGCAGGCACAAGATGACATTGGACTGCTGTCTAGCGGGCACAAGATGACATTGGACTGCTGTCTAGCGGGCACAAGATGATATTGGACTGCTGTCTAGCGGGCACAAGATGACATTGGACTGCTGTCTAGCGGGCACAAGATGACATTGGACTGCTGTCTAGCAGGCACAAGATGATATTGGACTGCTGTCTAGCAGGCACAAGGACATGCAAGAAAAGATGGACAAACTCACAACAACAGCACCGCAGGTTGGGTTAAAACTCAACACAGCAAAAACCAAACTGATGAGGATCAACAACAAGACAGATAACCCCATCACCATAAACAACATAAACAACAGTGAGGCTTTGAAAGACGTTCAGGACTTTGCATACCTGGGAAGCAAAATCACAACAGATGGAGGCTCTGCAAAAGATGCCATGGCTAGAATCAGAAAGGCAATCAGACCTTCGCTATGCTGAACCCATCTGGAAATCCAAGCAACTGAGATTGGAAACAAAACTGAGACTGTACAACAGTAATGTTCTCAGTGTACGTCTCTACGGCTCCGAGTGCTGGAAACTGACAGCCAAGCTAGCACACACGCTTGAGACCTTCCAAAACAAGTGTCTACGGGAGATCCGAGGAGTATTTTGGCCCAACACCATCACTAATGAGCTGCTCCGCCAAACAGACACAACATCCTTGACCACACAGGTCAAGAGGAGAAGATGGAGATGGCTTGGACATGTGTGCCGAATGTCATCTGGCACACTGCCTAGGGCAGTCTTATGCTGGACAGCAGATGGTAAAAGACGACGAAAGAAACATGGAGACGAACAATGGAGGAGGAGATGAAAGAATGCGGTCTCACACCATGTGAGGGACTCTATTGTTGAAGCCTTATGTGCCACCGGGCACGAACAGGACTAAGTAAGTAAGTCAGTTTCCGTAGCAGAATAAGTGACTTTCTTCTCGTAACTGTTTTCCAGATTCGACCTTTCCGATTACGACATGGCATTTCCGTCGTTCGCTTGGCGCGCTCAGTTGGGAATGAAGGGGGGACTCGAACGCGCAGTCTGTTATGGTTCAGTGCCACTTTGCCTGCTCTATCGCCAGGTCTTGCCCACCCGGGATCTGACTGCGTCATGGAGTCCTCAAGGGAGCATCAACGCCGTAATATGGAACGCTTCTTTGCTCTTGATGCTAATTCACCCGGGAAGAGTTGCCGGAGGATGCGTTTGTTCAGCACCAGCAGAACGCGGCCAGCCCACGTGACGTGGTTCCTCCCCCTGCAACGTCACATAAAATTATATCGCACACAAAATGCATCTAAAAATGTAACTGTTGAGTTTCAAAATAAAACATCTTGTTCATAATACATTGCATATAATATTATGTTAAAGAAATACAATGACCTTTTTGGTACGCTCTGCGACAGGAGTCACACACACCACGCTATCAATCTGTAATCTCACCGACATATTGTCAGCCCACTTCTACTGATTAGTTGGCGTGCACTTTGTCAACACTTGTAATACGACTAGCTGTGAAACATCGACTCAAAGGCGAGACGAGATCACTCAAGGAGTAGGATTGCATCTTGACACGATCGCCAAACCCATCATCTACCTTTTGTTGGCGACTATAAATAATGCATATGACCATTACATTATTTCACCGGGATGAAAATGAAGTGTTTCTCTCGTCTACGCGTTTGTGTTGTGATGATCAATAAAAGAAGAGCGATGAGTGCGTGCGAAAGGGCAAATTAAGATCACGTGAGCATGAATTGTTTATCTAAGCCTAGTAATATATTGACATCAGACATGGGTTCTGGTACAGACGATTTACTGCGCATAATTATTTAATCGTATTATTATTACTACCGGATTACATATATGCGTCTGGTCGGCTCGTTTGGCCCAAATACGCTCGCAGCCAACAAGTTCGGCCCCAATATTCGCCAGCTTCTGACTCCTCGGACTGTAACAGGGACCTACGTACCAAATTATATTTTCGTGTGATCCATTAAAAAATATACGAGTGTTCAGACTGTATACTTTTCGGTGTTCTTTCAGCATTCTTCCTTGTTTCGAAGTTTGTGTCTGCGAATTCATTCATCTTGCATACTGCCGACCGGAATCACGTCGGCTGATACTGCCCGACCGGAATCACGTCGGCTGAAACTGCCCGACCGGCGCGCCAAGAATCACGTCGGCTGATACTGCCCGACCGGCGCGCCAAGAATCACGTCGGCTGATACTTCCCGACCGGCGCGCCAAGAATCACGTCGGCTGATACTTCCCGACCGGCGCGCCAAGAATCACGTCGGCTGATACTGCCCGACCGGAATCACGTCGGCTGATACTGCCCGACCGGCGCGCCAAGAATCACGTCGGCTGATACTGCCCGACCGGCGCGCCAAGAATCACGTCGGCTGATACTGCCCGACCGGAATCACGTCGGCTGATACTGCCCGACCGGCGCGCCAAGAATCACGTCGGCTGATACTGCCCGACCGGCGCGCCAAGAATCACGTCGGCTGATACTGCCCGACCGGAATCACGTCGGCTGATACTTCCCGACCGGCTACTTCCCGACCGGCGCGCCAAGAATCACGTCGGCTGATACTGCCCGACCGGAATCACGTCGGCTGATACTGCCCGACCGGCGCGCCAAGAATCACGTCGGCTGATACTGCCCGACCGGCGCGCCAAGAATCACGTCGGCTGATACTGCCCGACCGGCGCGCCAAGAATCACGTCGGCTGATACTGCCCGACCGGCGCGCCAAGAATCACGTCGGCTGATACTGCCCGACCGGAATCACGTCGGCTGATACTGCCCGACCGGCGCGCCAAGAATCACGTCGGCTGATACTGCCCGACCGGCGCGCCAAGAATCACGTCGGCTGATACTGCCCGACCAGCGCGCCAATGATCACGGCGGCTGCCCGACCAGCGCGCCATGAATCACGCGCAGACGATTTCTGTTGGCATGTACATGTCAGATCTGACATGTAAAAATCTCGACTACATTTCAAACTTCACTTAGCGGCTAACATAAATTCATTTCATCAGCGGAGTTCAGTCTTTTTTTCATCTTACGCGTCGTGACACATCTGCAGCTGAAGCGCTGAAAAGAATACAAGTTCGCATATAGTCATTTTCAACTCAACGCAACGCATTGTTTAATGGAATGTTCTAGCCATTTTATCTGTACTAAAATGCATACATGTTGAAACTAATCATATGGATACATTTTCGAATATATCTGCTTTGCCGAATGTAAACCCTTCTCTCAGCGTCTCACGCCGGATGTTTCGGTTGAACACGTGGCGGTGACCTCAAGAACCCTAAGCAACTCATTTCTTCCTTGATTCTACAACTCGGGATGTGGTAGTTTTTGATAGTTGTTTTATGGATTCTTTGAATGGTCATCGTATTGCATTCTTTAACTTTGCACAACATGTCAAGCTTCAATTAATTTACATTTTGTTACATTTTTAAAATTACATACCATGTTTTCTCCCCCACCCAAAAAAAAAACACTTGCCGATATGTCACCCCTAAATTTCTGCCTAGGCAATCATTAAATGTTGCCACTTTGGGCCTAAATAACCACTTTTTTCCGCTAACGACCAGCGAGCCACAAAGTCCTAGCACTATAAACATTACATTAACTCTAACCTTTTCAACACAAACATTTTCGGACTAAATATTACAACACGCTAGAAATACTTTATTGATAATTCTTTATGTTTGAATAATATCATTACTCATTCGGGGCCGGCTGCCCTTTCGCAATCACAATGTTTGTTACATGCCTGAAACATTGCTCGTCGTTTCCACACCGTTCAGAGCATACAGAATACACACGTCATACTCTATATTACCGTTGTGTTTATACAGGTAATATACATCATGTGTATGTCGTTACTATTATAGGTCATTACGTTCGACAGATCTGCTTACTTTATGGCACCGTAACTCATATGAACGGCGACATTATTGACGCGAAGTCTCGCTTCAGACGGACACATTCTTTATCGGAAATTTGATCAGTAATGAAACAATAGGGAACGTGCAGGTAAGAGCGCACAACCGACAAGAGAGCGTGCAGTCTATTTCAAGATGTTACACACCATTTAGTGCCATGAAAGCACCATTATATTGTGTAGCAATTGTGACATCACGGTCACAAGAAATTCGAACAGCGTGCAGACGATTTTAGGATTACGAGAAGTATCTGAAGTTTGCTGATTTTTTCTATATGTGAAGTTAGTTGTTCACGCTATGATACTTTTGTGGATACTAAATCAAATTAGCGTAACTTGTTGCTTATTTATAAACTATACAAATGACATAAACAGGGAAATCCAATCTGGTCTTGCAAAATGTTGTTGCCAAGTTTATGACACAGGCCTATATGTGGGACAAGAGCGCGCGGACAACCGGCCAAGACCCTTGTGTTGTATTACCGCAGGCAGAAACAGTCGCAGTAAGTAATTTCAACATGACACGAATTCAAACGACGCATTTATGCCGCAATTAATTTGGTATATAGCATAGACGGGCGCACGCGCACAATCCTGTGTTCTTGGTATTTGTTGTTACTAGTCAATGCAATTGACATGATTTCACTAATGGAAAGCATCTTATGTAAACGTTTTGTGCTTGGCGGGACGGCTCACCGCAGACGTATCAACTGTGACAGAGCAGCCCAACGAAACGTAGATAATCGCCAATAATGAAAGACAACCAGTGTTGCGCAGCAGACCTGACTGTTATATTGACGGAACAGTCGAGCCACGGCCGTGGATTACTGGCGACACCGACCCGTGTGTCGTCAAACAATTACGTTTCCTACTGGCGATAATAATTTTTTTTTGTTCCTTTGGGTATTCCGTTCGCATCTATTGACTGACGTTGTGTGAAATTGACGGCAATGACAACATAAAATAAACTTCCCATTAACCATTGCGTTGTTAAGCAAACGGCCAATAAATAATTCGCATTGTGAGAACTACATAATTATATATTGTACCATGTTGACAGCGCAAATGTGTTTTAATTAGTAAACATTAAAAATATATAATTTGATTGTTGTTTGTTTAATTTGAATGCTTCACGGCTAACACCACGCTTACATTGCATGTTGGACAACACATTATATTTAAACACGTTTGGTTCACTAAGACGCAATATAAATCATATATGTGTATTGTTTACGATAAACACGATATATTTATCACACACAGCAAACGATTCTGGTTCTAGTAGATTATGTTCAGTAATGGATACCATATTTTACGATAAACACGATATATGTATCACACACAGCAAACGATTCCGGTTCTAGTAGATTATGTACAGTAATGGATACCATTAGTGGTCTATGAACTACAGTGACGTATTAATATGTACGCTCACTTCACTTCAAAGCGTTCGGATTACGATCTAAAACACGTCGACCTGCGTTGCTTTGCGTCAATTTCTCTACTAAATCAAACGAGGCGCCAGCGATAAAAAAACACTGGCGGTGGCGGAACCAAATTAACCTTGTATACTCGTCCTGCGAATACTAACCACGATACTGAACAGGTCCATCAACAGTCAACTGGTTGAGTCGTTTCCATGTAGAGGACGCGACTAATCACTGACCGTGTTAATTGCCCACGAAATCAGACGACATTTGTAAAATGGACGCCGGTTGGAAGAGTTATAGGGTTTGACGTGTAACAGCAATGAAAGTGAAATACTGCTTAGTGGTCGCCATTACGTGGCATGTCGAATTAGTAAAACAGCGCTAAAAATAATGTTTCCTACAGTTACGACCGTGGTCGGTCATATTTTACTACCTTGTTCGCGGAAGAGCCAAGAAAGCTGTGTCCGCGTCGACCGGTGATACACGCGACGGTCCAAGCTGTGTCCGCGTCGACCGGTGGGACACTCGACGGTCCAAGCTGTGTCTGAGTCGACCGGTGATACACGCGACGGTCCAAGCTGTGTCCGAGTCGACCGGTGGGACACGCGACGGTCCAAGCTGTGTCCGAGTCGACCGGTGATACACGCGACGGTCCAAGCTGTGTCCGAGTCGACCGGTGATACACGCGACGGTCCAAGCTGTGTCCGAGTCGACCGGTGGGACACGCGACGGTCCAAGCTGTGTCCGAGTCGGCCGGTGGGACACGCGACTGTCCAAGCTGTGTCCGAGTCGACCGGTGCGACACGCGACCGTCCAAGCTGTGTCCGAGTCGACCGGTGGGACACGCGACGGTCCAAGCTGTATTCGATTCGACCGGTGGGACACGCGATGGTCCAAGCTGTGTCCGAGTCGACCGATGGGACACGCGACGGGCCAAGCTGTATCCGAGTCGACTGGTGCGACACGCAACTGTCCAAGCTATGTCTGAGTCGACCGGTGGGACACGCGACGGTCCAAGCTGTGTCCGAGTCGACCGGTGGGACACGCGACGATCCAAGCTGTGTCCGGGTCGACCGGTGGGACACGCGACGGTCCAAGCTGTGTCCGAGTCGACCAGTGGGACACGCGACGGTCCAAGCTGTGTCCGAGTCGACCGTTGATACACACGACGGTCCAAACTGTGTCCGAGTCGACCGGTGGGACACGCGACGGTCCAAGCTGTGTCCGAGTCGACCGTTGATACACGCGACGGTCCAAACTGTGTCCAAGTCGACCGGTGGGACACGCGACAGTCGAAGCTGTGTCCGAGTCGACAGGTGGGACACGCGAAGGTCCAAGCTGTGTCCGAGTCGACCGTTGGGACACGCGACTGTCCAAGCTTTGTCCAAATCGACCTGTGGGACACGCGACGGTCCAAGCTGTGTCCGAGTCGACCGGTGGGACACGCGACGGTCCAAACTGTGTGCGAGTGGACCGGTGGGACACGCGACGGTCCAAGCTGTGTCCGGGTCGACCGGTGGGACACGCGACGGTCCAAACTGTGTCCGAGTGGACCGGTGGGACACGCGACGGTCCAAGCTGTGTCCGGGTCGACCGGTGGGACACGCGACAGTCCAAGCTGTGTCCGAGTCGACCGGTGGGACACGCGACGGTCCAAGCTGTGTCCGAGTCGACCGGTGGGACACGCGACGGTCCAAGCTGTGTCCGGGTCGACCGGTGAGACACGCGACGGTCCAAGCTGTGTCCGAGTCGACCGGTGGGACACGCGACGGTCCAAGCTGTGTCCGTGTCGACCGGTGGGACACGCGACGGTCCAAGCTGTATTCGATTCGACCGGTGGGACACGCGACGGTCCAAGCTGTGTCCGAGTCGACCGGTGGGACATGCGACGGTCCAAGCTGTGTCCGAGTCGACCGGTGGGACACGCGACGGTCCAAGCTCGTCAACTTCTTAATGTTTGTTTTCATTGTGTCTTCTTCAATCACAAAGTGTGTTGAATCACTGCCTATGTTTATTAGGCGTCACTCGTGTTATCACATTTACAAATGACACGATCACAAGTGAAAGAAAAATATGCCGTCAGGTGAATGTTCTTGCATTGGAGAGTAGAAGAACGTTAACTCTTTTTTTAATCTGATTTCAAGTTATTTAGACACTTCTGGAACAATCATTTGTGTTCTTTTCGTGGATTTCACGATCCAATACTTACTCTTATCAAGCATGCAGATGACGTGGCCCTTGTGGGTCGTCTCAAAAATGAGTTCTCCCTTTCTCAGTACTGCACACAGATTGATGCATTAACTTTCTGCTTTCTTGAGCTGAACACAGCTATAACTGAAGAGTACTTTGGAGGGGGGAGGACTAGAAAGAAACTAAGACCCATCTCCACAGTTAATCAAGAAGTTTAAATAGTAAATAGTTTCAAGTACCTGGGTATTGTAATTGGTCAATACTTGACATTCTGCGACCATGTAGATTACGTGTGCAAGAAACTGGACAGCGTGTGTTTTTACTTGAGAAAATGAACTTATGTGACCTGTTTTAAATAATGCCTTAAGTGAACCGTTTTAAGTAATGCCTTAGGTGAGCCGTTTTAAATAATGCCTTAGGTGAACTGTTTTATGCAATATCTTCGGTGGATCTACTGCGTGTGTGTGATGTGTGTTTCTCTCAATTTTATTACAGGCAGTGCAATGTATACTTAAAGAACAATTTTCGTTCTTAATGTATTTTTAAACAGACAAAAACCTTCTTGAATCTTGAATCGTCATCCAAAGAGGTACAAGGGCAAACTAATTCGTATTGACTATTCATTAATATAACAATTTCGGAATGTACATAGAGCTAGATATGTTTCTAACTATAATCGAGCTAGCGTATGTTTGTATGACTGTTCACGTTTCCGTCCTAGACGGGTTGCACATCGGGCGCCAAACTTTCAGGATTTAATCTACGAACTCACGAATAAAACGTAACGCCTTTATTTTTTGAAATACACCGTAAATAAACGGTTCTTTGTGGTTTTTATGGTAACTCAAATGTTCGCTATATAAAACGTTAATTGCAACAATCGCAGAAGCCACGCACGCATCGAATACTTCGGTACGTTTGAGAGTATGTAGAGTACGTAAACCGTTTGAGAGTACGTAGAGTACGTAAACTTTTGAGAGTACGAAGAGTACGTAAACCGTTTGAGGGTACGTAGAGTACGTAAACCGTTTGAGAGTACGTAGAGTACATAAACCGTTTGAGAGTACGTATAGTACGTAAACCGTTTGAGAGTACGTAGAGTACGTAAACCGTTTGAGAGTACGTAGCGCCATCTGGGCGGTTTATAATATTATTAATTTTAGTAGAAAACACGCACCCTCGTATTGGCTCCAGGTCGCAGACACAACAAATATTTTCTACTATTCTACAACCAACACATGTATTCATGTGTCCAAATTCACGCGGCCTTCGACATTTCGAACATGCTAGCAAAATATTGCATCAAGTGCGTGACGCGGTTGTTTCTGGTAAAACGTTTGATGTTCCCTGAAGCAATCTTGAGCGTATTGGTGGCATATTGGTCTGAGGCATTTGGTAAACATTGCTATCATCACTGTCTCGTATGAACTACCTGGTTATCCCGTCCGGGGGCGGGCATTTCTGCTAGTGCAAATAATGATATTTGACGTAATTAGAACAATCGTGTAAGCTGTGAGTGTAGATTTAGTTTTTTTACGAAACCAGATGCATTATTGATCGTGTGTTGCAAAGTGTATCTGATACTTTTTGCGCAAATTCGTCTTGTACCCTGGTCGTGTATATATTGCATTGTCCACGTGTGTTAACATGTTGAATTATGTTGTTCTGATCAAATGGTAACGCTTGAAAGTAGACATGAAGTGTGTAATGTTTGAATTTATGATGCGATCTTAGCTCGCGCAATTTTAATGTGTTCTATTTTGAGTAATACAAATTTTAGAACAGTGGTTCAATGTGAGCATTATATTTGCTTACACTTGTAATTCGGACAAGTTTCTTTTGAAGTTCCTGGTTTCTATTACATTTGTAGAACGAAGCCAATACCCCAAAGTTTAAGCGTGGCAATATCAGCGTGTTGTACAATAATTTTATTATGATCTTTATATTAATAGCTAAAACCGTTTAGTTTACTCAGAGTACCTTAGAATTTGGTATAATATGTACAACATGTACAATATGTACAACATGTACAATATGTACAATATGTACAACGTTCGATATGTACAATGGTCTATTCTAAATATTATTTAGAATAGACCATTGTACATATCGAAAAGTTATGCTATTTGGAGAATTACCAATATATAGATGGGATGAAATATCGGTTAAATGTAGTGGTCTACTACATTGCTTCTACTGCGATGTTACGATCTGGTCATTCGTGAGAGAGATGCCATGTGGTCATTCGTGAGACAGGATGCCATGTGTTCATTTGTGAGAGAGATGCCATGTGGTCATTCGTGAGACAGGATGCCATGTGTTCATTTGTGAGAGAGATGCCATGTGGTCATTCGTGAGACAGGATGCCATGTGTTCATTTGTGAGAGAGATGCCATGTGGTCATTCGTGAGACAGGATGCCATGTGTTCATTTGTGAGAGAGATGCCATGTGGTCATTCGTGAGACAGGATGCCATGTGTTCATTTGTGAGAGAGATGCCATGTGGTCATTCGTGAGACAGGATGCCATGTGTTCATTTGTGAGAGAGATGCCATGTGGTCATTCATGAGACAGGATGCCATGTGGTCATTCGTGAGACAGGATGCGATGTTTTCACTCGTGAGACAGGATGCCATGTGGTCATTCATGAGACAGGATGCCATGTGTTCATTCGTAAGACAGGATGCCATGTGGTCATTCGTGAGACAGGATGCGATGTTGTCATTCGTGAGACAGGATGCCATGTGGACATTCGTGAGACAGGATTCGATGTTTTCATTCGTGAGACAGGATGTGATGTTTTCACTCGTGAGACACGATGGAATGTTTTCACTCATGAGACATGATGCGATGTTTTCATTCGTGAGACAGGATGCGATGTGGTCATTCGTGAGACAAGATGCGATGTTGTCATTCTTGAGACAGGATGCGATGTTATCATTCGTGAGACAAGATGCGATGTTGTCATTCGTGAGACAGGATGCGGTGTGGTCATTCGTGAGACAGGATGCGATGTGGTCATTAGTGAGACAGGATGCCATGTGGTCATTCGTGAGAGAGGATGTCATATTGTCATTCGTGAGACAGGATGCGATGTGGTCATTCGTGAGACAGGATGCCATGTTGTCATTCGTGAGACAGGATGCGATGTTGTCATTCGTGAAACAGGATGTTATGTGGGCATTCGTGAGACAGGATGCTATGTGGTCAATTGTTAGACAGGATGATAGATGGAGTTCACAGCAGATTACACATTTACCCCTGCGTGGGATCTTTTACTTCTCCTGGCATAGACACCACGTAGAAGGGTCCAATGGCTTCTAGTGTCTCTTCTGAAAAATACAGGCAAAGTGGGGTGAACGAAATTGCTTAAGTTGACTTGATGGCCGTGAAAGCACAAGACATGTGTACGCCGCCACCAAGACGATTGATGTTTATATACTTTCCAATCTTCACTGTCCCATCTCTGTATGCCGGACCCATCAACAAGCATAACTAGAATGCTATCACCAACTAAAATTATTCCAGAACTGAGATACCTTAGTTATGAAGGACGCGTAAAAGAATGTGGTTTAACAACCCCAGAGACAAGGAGGTTAAGAGGAGATTAGACTGAAGTTTCTAAGATATTGAATGGGTATGAAAATATTGATAGAAATATGTTTTTTTCACTCAAGAAAGATAGCAGAACTAGAGGACATGAGGTAAAATTAGTAAAAGATCAATGTAGATTGGACATCAGGAAGCACTCGTTCTCACAGAGGACAACAAATGAATGGAACAAATTGTCTACAGATTGTGTAACTGCTAGCAGCGAGAATATGTTTAAAACAAGGTTGACACATATCTCAGGAGGGCGGGTTATAAGTAGGTGAACATTGTTGGACTATCGATAAGCCAATAGCTTCCTTGTCCACTTGCCATCTGGGCCTTTGGCTCGGATGGCAAATCTTGTTAAATCGGAGGTGTACTACAGATCTGGAATGTCTCGCTGAACGACCATAATTATGAACTCAGCCAGCTGGCCACGTCACGTCTCGTGCCAAAACTGGACGACGGCTCTCGGGGAATTCCCACTGGCGCCAGCCACCCATCTCTGATAACAACATCGCACCTGCCTACACCGACTAACCCGTGGCAGACCACCCACCTGCCTACCCCGACTAACCCGTGGCAGACCATTCACCTGCCTACCCCGACTAACCCGTGGCAGACCATTCACCTGCCTACCCCGACTAACCCGTGGCAGACCATTCACCTGCCTACCCCGACTAACCAGTGGCAGACCACCCACCTGCCTACCCCGACTAACCCGTGGCAGACCATTCACCTGCCTACCCCGACTAACCCGTGGCAGACCACCCACCTGCCTACCCAAACTAACCCGTGGCAGACCACCCACCTGCCTACCCAAACTAACCCGTGGCAGACCACCCACCTGCCTACCCCGACTAACAAGTGGCAGACCACCCACCTGCCTACCCCGACTAACCCGTGGCAGACCATTCACCTGCCTACCCCGACTAACCAGTGGCAGACCATTCACCTGCCTACCCCGACTAACCAGTGGCAGACCACCCACCTGCCTACCCCGACTAACCCGTGGCAGACCATTCACCTGCCTACCCCGACTAACCAGTGGCGGACCATTCACCTGCCTACCCCGACTAACCCGTGGCAGACCATTCACCTGCCTACCCCGACTAACCAGTGGCAGACCATTCACCTGCCTACCCCGACTAACCCGTGGCAGACCACCCACCTGCCTACCCCGACTAACCCGTGGCAGACCATTCACCTGCCTACCCCGACTAACCCGTGACAGACCACCCACCTGCCTACCCCGACTAACCCGTGGCAGACCATTCACCTGCCTACCCCGACTAACCCGTGGCAGACCACCCACCTGCCTACCCCGACTAACCCGTGGCAGACCATTCACCTGCCTACCCCGACTAACCAGTGGCAGACCATTCACCTGCCTACCCCGACTAACCAGTGGCAGACCACCCACCTGCCTACCCCGACTAACCAGTGGCAGACCATTCACCTGCCTACCCCGACTAACCAGTGGCAGACCACCCACCTGCCTACCCCGACTAACCAGTGGCAGACCATTCACCTGCCTACCCCGACTAACCAGTGGCAGACCACCCACCTGCCTACCCCGACTAACCCGTGGCAGACCATTCACCTGCCTACCCCGACTAACCAGTGGCAGACCATTCACCTGCCTACCCCGACTAACCCGTGGCAGACCATTCACCTGCATACCCCGACTAACCCGTGGCAGACCATTCACCTGCCTACCCCGACTAACCAGTGGCAGACCACCCACCTGCCTACCCAAACTAACCCGTGGCAGACCACCCACCTGCCTACCCCGACTAACCCGTGGCAGACCATTCACCTGCCTACCCCGACTAACCAGTGGCAGACCACCCACCTGCCTACCCCGACTAACCAGTGGCAGACCATTCACCTGCCTACCCCGACTAACCAGTGGCAGACCACCCACCTGCCTACCCCGACTAACCCGTGGCAGACCATTCACCTGCCTACCCCGACTAACCAGTGGCAGACCATTCACCTGCCTACCCCGACTAACCCGTGGCAGACCATTCACCTGCATACCCCGACTAACCCGTGGCAGACCATTCACCTGCCTACCCCGACTAACCAGTGGCAGACCACCCACCTGCCTACCCAAACTAACCCGTGGCAGACCACCCACCTGCCTACCCCGACTAACCCGTGGCAGACCATTCACCTGCATACCCCGACTAACCCGTGGCAGACCATTCACCTGCCTACCCCGACTAACCCGTGGCAGACCATTCACCTGCCTACCACGATTAACCAGTGGCAGACCACCCACCTGCCTACCCCGACTAACATTTCAATCTTCTCATTATTTCAACATTTCAATCTTCTCTTTATTTCAACATTTCAATCTTCTCATTATTTAAATATTTCAATCTTCTCTTTATTTCAACATTTCAATCTTCTCATTATTTCAACATTTCAATCTTCTCATTATTTCAACATTTCAATCTAGAGACAAATAGACAGGGATACTTCGAAGTGAAGACTGAGACTCTTGTGGCGGTATTAAACGTAGCTGCAATATTACGACTGCATCGTCATTGAGCTGGTGACTGATGACTTTATTCCGTGAAGCAAAAACCGCGACGCACAGACGGATGATTAGGTAGATAGATAGATAGATAGTGCTGTCGACTCTTTCATGTGTCGTCGTTGATATCAATCACACGACTGCAACACTAATTCTACGCACAATACACATAGGCACTTCTTTATTTTTTACAGACGCGGTGCCCCGGCTGCGCAAAAATACTGCAACCCTCCCGTCTCAGTGGTGTTTTATATTCTCCATCTCGTAGTCTCAGGTGCGCAATAACATCCACCCTCATTATCGCCCATCGATCACCCCGGCCGAGTTGCAATCGGACGCCGAGCGATCGACTGTCGTGTTCCATGCGGCGCCGCGGGCAGTGGAACGTTTCCGCAGCCCGACAGCGGCTTAGGTTTCAATCCACAAAGAGAGCCGTCGACGACGTTTTTGAGTTCGCAAGATCTAATGTCGGCGGTGACGTTATATCCGACTAATAAAGTCGCAACAATCTGCCACTGACGCGCGGCATTGTGCGAGATCGCTTCAGATTTATGTCAATTGCCTATCGCTTTCCCAGTTACAATCGGCCTTTCCAGTGTTTTGTGGTGTCTTCGGTAACCAGGGTTGGTATTGTTTTTACACCTGGAGGAGCCGCCCTGATTAACACCGAGTCATACGTTGTTCCACTTTGTGCCACGCGGATACGGCGCTAAGAAATCGCTTGACTTGATAATTGTAGCCCGCTTCGATGTTTCGAATCACAAATACGCAAATACATGTCGTTAAAAAGCACACTATTTCATATTAGCACGACACAATTGCAATCATAGGCAACGGCCCAGATGGTCCGTGGACAGCGAAGCTATTTGTTTGTTTTATACATGTTCATGATTCTAGCATTTACACAATGTGTAGATAATTTGTTGCATTCATTTAGTGTCCTCTGTGAGATCCAATCTACACTGGTCCTTTATTAATGTTACTTCATGTCCTCTAGTTCTACTATCTTTCTTGAATGAGAAAAATATATTTCTATCAATATTTTCATACCCATTTAATATCTTAGACATTTCAATTTGAACTCATCTTAACCTCCATGTCTCCGGGGTTATTAAATCACATTTTTAGGCGTTCTCAATAACTAAGATCGCTCAGTTCTGGAATAATTTTAGTTGCTCTCCTCTCTATTCGTTGAAGTATATCTATATCTATATACCATTATTTAAAAAGGGTTCGAGAAATAAGTCAGAGAATTACAGACCAGTGAGTTTAATGTCAGTGATTTGTAAATTATTAGAAAGGTTAATTAAAGACCATATGGTGGACTTCCTCGTTAAGCATAAATTTTAAATTCATCACAACATGGATTCCTTAAAGCGAGGTCATGCTTAACAAATATGTTATGTTTTTTGGAAGAAATCACTAAGTGGATAGACGTGGGATCGCCAGTAGATATTATCTACTTGGATTTTCAGAAAGCTTTTGACAAAGTGCCACATCAAAGATTACTACTTAAATTAAAAGCCCATGGTATCGGGGATAGCATAACTGACTGGATAGAACAATGGCTGACTGACAGAAGACAACGAGTTGTAGTAGATGGAGAAGTTTCAAATTGGAAATCGGTTTTGAATGGGGTACCTCAAGGATCAGCATTAGGACCTATATTATTCTTAATTTATATCAATGACTTGGACGACAGTATAACAAGTAACGTACTGACATTTGCGGATGACACAAAACTGTTTAGAAAGGTTAATACTGATGGTGATAAACAACATTTACAAAACGATCTAGACAGATTAGTGAAATGGTCTGAGAAATGGCAGATGTTGTTCAATTTTGGGAAATGTAAATGCCTACATACAGGACATGGGAACTTGAATGTAAGCTATAAAATGGGAGATACTGTTCTGGGTACTACTGTAAAAGAAACGGACTTAGGAGTTACAATAAGCACCGATATGAAAGTTTCAGAGCAGTGTGGTATTGCAGCTTCAAAGGTAATCAAATTCTTGGATTGATTAGAAGAAACATAACATACAAGGGAAACAAAGTTAATTATACCTCTTTATAAAGCAATAGTTATACCTCATTTAGAATACTGTATACAAGCATGGAGACCATATCGTAAGAAGGATATAGATACGCTTGAACGCATACAAAGGAGAGCAACTAAAATTATTCCAGAACTGAGAGACCTTAGTTATGAAGAACGCCTGAAAGAATGTGGTTTATCAACTCTAGAGACAAGGAGGTTAAGAGGAGATCAGATTGAAGTTTTTAAGATATTGAATGGGTATGAAAATATTGATAGAAATATGTTTTTCTCACTCAAGAAGGATAGCAGAACTAGAGGACATGAGGTAAAATTAGTAAAGGATCAATGTAGATTGGACATCAGGAAGCACTCGTTCTCACAGAGGAAAATAAATGAATGGAACAAATTGTCTACAGATTGTGTAACTGCTAGCAGCGTGAATATGTTTAAAAACACGGTTGACACATATCTCAGGAGGGCGGGTTATAAGTAGATGAACATTGTTGGACTCTCGATAAGCCAATGGCTTCCTTGTCCACTTGCCATCTGGGCCTTTGGTTTGGATGGCAAATCTTGTTAAATCTTGTCTTGTTAAATCTATATCCTTCTTAAGATATGGTATCCAAACTTGCATACGGTATTCTAAATGAGGCTATTGCTTTATACAGAGGTATAATTAGCTCTTTTTCCACATACTTATGTTATATTTCTCCTAATCAACCCAATAATTAGATTACCCTTTGAAGCTGCAATACCACACTGCTCTGAAACTTTCATATCAGCACTTTTAAGTCCTTTTTACGGTAGATTACATTTTTTAACAAGATTGTCATCCAAGGCAACGGCTCAGATGTCATGTGGACATGGAAGCCATTGGCTTACACAATACAGTGGAATATCATATAACATACTTCTATTGCACTAAGATCCCAAAGATTCAAACTTGGCATCGCACCAAAATAAAAGGAGTCAAGCAGTTAATAATCGATAAGCAGTTCCATTTGTAAACAGTTGGCTTGGTACGCTGGGGAGCTATGGAGGATAAACAAGTTTAAGCAGGTGGGTTTTTAGTTTACGACGAAATGTTGTTATATTTCATACAAACGTTAAACTAATAGGGAGTGAATTCCACACGTTCGGTGCAGCAATTGAAACAACTATGTAGTTCGGACATGTGTCTAAATACTGGGAAAAATATATTAGAATTAGATGATCGAAACTGTCTAGACTGTTTTGCAGGAGGTTGTCTAGGCTGTTTTACAGGAGGTTGTCTAGACTGTTTTGCAAGAGGTTGTCTAGGCTGTTTGCAGGAGGTTGTCTAGGCTGTTTTACAGGAGGTTGTCTAGACTGTTTTGCAGGAGGTTGTCTAGACTGTTTTGCAGGAGGTTGCCTAGGGTGTTTTGCAGGAGCGGACGGTGAATTTAAATATACTGGTTGCTTGGATGAAAGTGCTCGATAGGTAATTGTGCAGATCTTAAAAATAATACGATATCGGACAGGGAGATAATACGATATCGGACAGGGAGCCAATGCAAGCGAATTAAACATTATGGTAGAAGATATTGACCCTCACATAGTTGGACAAAGACATATGAGATGCTGAATTTGGACTGACATGATACGTAACGTTTAGGAGAGATCGAATAAGAAGAAGGGGAGGGGGAGTTATTTTATATATTAAAGAATCTATTCAGGCTTACGAAATAAAATTAGAAAGGGAAGCAGATTGCGATGAAGTTGTTTGGTGCAATATAGTTACTGGAAATTCAACATTAACTACTGGATTAGTTTACTGAAATCCAAGCATAAACGAAGAGGACAACACAAAAATACAAAACGTTATAAAGGAAGTGGGTAAATTGTGTATCGTAATGGGACACATACAATGGAAATGTTTAGAGAGTACAGGGGGTGAGGACCAATCTTTAGAGAGTACAGGGGGTGAGGACCAATCTTTAGAGAGTACAGAGGGTGAGGACCAATCTTTAGAGAGTACAGGGGGTGAGGACCAATAACTTCTATTTTTAATTCAGGATAGCTTCCTTACTCAACACATGCTAGAACCAACCAGGGGAGATAATGTATTATATTTAGTTTTGTTTTCACCAAGTGAATTAGCGGACAATGTCAAATGCACCAGCCATTGGGCAACAGTGATCATAATCAAGTACACGTTGACATCAAAGTAAAGTCAGAAAGTACAAATAAAAAATACAGGAGAAACTTCCACAAAGATATGAGAAAATACTTATCATAGCTAGATTGGAATAACATGCTGAAGAATAAGACAGCAAATGAATTTTTGGAACATTCTAAAATTGAGAGCATCATTGATCAATTTGTCTAGAAAGAAACACTTGTCAAAAGAAGATAAAAAAATAGCGTACAAGCAAATTATGTGAAAGGTTTATAAGCGTACCAGAAAGGATGACGACCACAACAATTACAAAGAGGCACAAAAGGCAACTACGATTGAAATTAGACAATCTAAACGAAGCCATTTGCAAATATTTGCATGTAACATAAAAAAATGAGAGCAAGAGTTGTTGCGCATATGTCAGGCGTAAACAAATCGTACAGCACAAGGTTGGACCTCTAGAAGCCAGTGCTAGAAATATAATATCACAAAGTTTTCAATGGCGGAATACCTAAATGGATATTTCAGATCAGCGTTTACCAGAGAGGATATTAGTTCAGGAGGCTAAATCGGACTATTTAGGAAATTTAATTGTAACTCCAGAAATAATAGCTACGAAAATAAAGGTAATGCAGAACAACAAATCACCTGGAGTGGATGGAATTCCTCCAAAACTACTAATGGAAATAGTAGAACAAATTAATATACCACTTGCAAGAGTGTTCAACTTGTCATTAAAAGAGGGAGTGGTTCCTTTTGAATGGAAAGAAGCAAACGTCATACCACTATTTAAAAAGGGTTTGATAAATAAGTCAGAGAATTGCAGACCAGTGAGTTTAACATCAGTGATTTATAAATTATTAGAAAGTTAATCAAAGACCACATGGTGGACTTCCTTGTTAGGCATAAATTTCTTAAATCTATCTCAACATGGATTCCTAAAAGCGAGGTCATGCTTAACAAATATGTTATGTTTTTGTGAAGAAATCACTAAGTGGATAGACGAGGGATCACCACTAGATATTATATACTTAGATTTTCAGAAAGCTTTTAATAAAGTGCCACATCAAAGATTACTACTTAAATTAAAAGCCCATGGTATCGGGGATGGCATAATCGACTGGATAGAACAATGGTTGGCTGACAGAAGATAGCGTGTTGTAGTAAATGGGGAGATTTCAAACTGAAAATTAATTTTGAGTGGGGCACCACAAGGATCAGTAGACGGACGATAATATAACAAGCAACGTACTGAAATTTGCGGATGACACAAAAGTGTTTAGAAGGGTTAACAATGTTGTGTGTAACTGCTGCAGCGTGAAAATGTTTAAAAACAAGGTTGACACATATCTCAGGAGGGCCGGTTAAACATGGATTAAAAATGTTGGATTCTCGACAAGCCAATGGCTTCGTTGTCCATTTGTAATATGGGCCTTTGACTTGAATGGTAATCTTGCTAAATCTTGTATGCCTCTGTAACTACGATTCGTTCTTTTCGAAAAAAATATCGTAACATAGCATGTTTTTACCTACATAAAAATAAACGAACGACGTCTGATGTGCATGCAGACAAGAGGCTTATGTTTTGTAAATCAACCCGTGGGGATTCACACACGCATCCCCTCCACACGTGACTATCCTCCACACTGGCATCCCCTCCACACATGACTCCAATCTACACATGACTCCCATCCACACATGACTCCCACACACAGAGGCATCCCCTCCACACATGATAGACCAGACGGGGACAGACGGGGGACAGACGGGGGACAGACGGCTGCGATAGTTTGCTTTGTTTATCTACTCCTTGTATTGTTTTATTCACTTTTATGATCCTTGGAGTTGGACGATGCGCGGATGAATGTGATGGCAAGTTCTGTGCGGACTCGTTACACCAGGCTTCATGACACCTCGCTCCGAAAATGGCGACCAGCGTCAGCGAGTGCTCACCTACACTAGAGACATGCTGCTGGCACTTCGTGACAGCGGCGTTGCTCCACCAATTAAACTCCCTGAGCTTACAGACATCCATCTCGACAACAACAGAGAGCAAACACGCCTGAGGAAAAGAGGCAGGAGAGGTGGTGTCAGGAAGCGCCTATGAAGAAGAAAAACTAGGCCCCCTTCCTTCTATGATTTTGAGCAATACACGATCCCTAAAACCAAATATGGACGAACTTCGGTGGCAAGCCAAGGTATGCTATGAATTTCGTGAGGCCTGTGTCATGACTATTACCGAAACTTGGTTGACCAAAGACATTCCGGATTCTCTTCTGGAAATTGATGGCTTTTCGCTCATTCGAGCAGCTAGAGATGAGCATTCGAGGGAAGGGCAAAGGGGGGAGGCATCGGTGTGTCAACGACCAGTGGTGCAGGCAGTACACAACCAAAGACATCATGTGCAACCCCGATGAGGAACTGCTCTGTTTAAGCCTCAGACCTTTTTACCTTCCCATAGAGTTTGGGAATGTTCTAATTTGTTCTGTTTATGTGCCCCCAGTGCAAATGCAGCCCGATCAGCTACATTCATTGCAGACTGTGTCCACAAGCAACTAGTCTTCATCCTGGGTGATTTTAATCAATGCAAGCTGGAATTCAGTCTTCCAGTCTTTTTGCAGTATGTTAAAATTGACACTCGCAAAGGCAACACGCTGGACAAATGTTATAGGAATATACCAGGTGCGAACACAGCTAAGATCAAACCACCTATTGCCAACTCAGACCGTGATACTGTTCATCTCATACCCAAATACCGACCAGTCCTGAAGAGAAGCAAACCCGTGTTGAAAACCGTTAATGTGTGGTCTGTTGACAATGTAGAGCCGCTTAAGGGCTGTTTCATGTGCACAGACTGGGAGGTTTTCATTCAAGACAATCCCGACATCAACACTGCTACAGATTCAGTGACAGACTATATCAAGTTTTGCATAGAAACTGTCATTCCAAAGAAAACTGTGAAATGTTTTCCCAACAACAAACCTTACATAACCAAAGAGATCAAAGACTGCATACATAGAAAAAAGCTGGCGTTTGCAAGGACACACAGACAAGAGGTCAAATGGGTGCAAAATGAACTTAACACCAAACTGAGAGAGGAAAAAACGACACTACAAAGACAAAATAGAGAAACATTTCAATTGCATGAACAATCAAACATTATGGGATACAATTAAGTCAGCTATAAATATGAACTGTTCTAGGAAACCAATACACACTACAAATGAACAGGCTTTTGCTGACGAAATGAATGACTTTACAGAGGTTTTGATACCCAGCACTCTTCCAGTAGATGTGATTCTGTGCTCAGTGATGTGTTTGTCAGTAATGCCGATAGGCTTGAAATGGCTGTAGATGTTGTTACTAAAGTCTTCCAACCTGTATGTAGTAGGAAAGCAACTGGTCCTGATGGCATTTCAGTTTTTATTGAAAAAAATTTGTTGAGGAGCAGGCACCGGCTTGGTGCCCCATATTCCAAATTTCGGTTGATAGCCACAGGGTACCAATACTCTGGAAAACCTCATATATTATTCCTGTACCAAAGAAAACTTGCCCAAAAGAAAACAATGATTACAGACCTGTTGCACATACATCAATTGTCATGAAATGTTTGGAACGCTTAGTGGCTTGTAAACTGAGGTTAGACGTTCAGGACTATCTTGACCAATTCCAATTTGCCTACAAACAGGGCAGAGGAAGTGACGACGCTGTCAACACTGTTGTCCATTTAATTTTGAAACAAGCCCAAGGCTTATGCTGGACTGTTTATAGACTTTAGCTCGGCGTTCAACCTTATCCAACCTCATACCCTGCTCACTAAGCTGAAACAAATGAATGTCAATCCATATATCATCAAGTGGTATCATTCTTTTCTAACAGACATAGTGCAGCTTGTTAAAAGTAAATCAGACTCTTTCCCAAACTGTGGTAACAAATACCGGTGCACCCCAAGGTTGTGTCAGTTCGCCGATTTTGTATATTCTGTATACAAATGACTGAACCAGCAGCAGTACTAACAACTACATTTTCTGATGACTTGGCTATTCTTAGTCTGTTACATGCTGATTCTGACATTAGTATGTTCACTTCTGAAATTGAAAGCTTTGTACATTGGTGTGACAACAACCACCTCAAACTCAATGTTAGTAAGACGCAAGAGATGATTTTTGATGCTAAATGTTTTGTTGCCGATCACTTGCCTGTTGTTATCCATGGAGAAGAAATTGCCCAGATCGGTCAGTACAAATACCTGGGTGTCCATCTTGATAACAAACTTAGATGGAAAGTCCGTGTCCACAGTGTGTGCTCCAGAGTCCACCAGCGGTTGTATTTTCTCCGAAGACTGAGAGCTTTTGGTGTTAATGAGAAAATACTTGTTCTTTTTTATCGCTCCATTATTGAAAGCAGACTGCGCTATGGGATTACTGTCTGGCTTGGCAATATGTCTGTTCAGTCGAAATAACAACTTTCTCGCTTAATGAGAACTGCCATGAAAATAACAGGTTCCACATCTCCCATGATCTCCCATCAGGAGATTTTTGAACAGACGTTAAGAAGACAGTCAGTCAAGATTATTTATGATACCAAACATGTTTTACACAATGAATTTCAGCTCCTGCCATCTGGCAGACGCTATAGAACTCCTCCGTGCAGGCTTAATAGATACAAATACTCATTTGTGCCACTGTCCATTAAACAACTCAACTCATGATGCCTGCTGCAACAGTGTCATTTGTCATATATATTGTCTAATCATTATTTATGTGTGTATTTATTTTTATTACTATTATTTTTAGTCTGTTTCACTGTCTACTTTTCTGCCGCTTTTATAGAATGGTTTTATGTATATATTGCAGTCATATATGTTCTTACCCGAGACAAATTTCTCAATTCATTGTTGAGACAATATAGAATTATCTTTCTTATCTTATCTTATCTTATGAATCCCCTCCACACATGAATCCACTCCACACATGAATCCTCTCCAAACATGAATCCCCTCCACACATCAATCCCGTCTACACACGCATCCCTTCCATACACGATTCTCCTCCACACATGACTCCCTCCACACAGGCATCCCGTCCACACATGATTCCACTCTACACATGATTCCCCTCCACATATAAATCCTCCCACACATGAATCCCCTCCACCCATGAACACCTCCACAAATGACTCCCTCCACACATGCCTCCCCTCCACACATGCCTCACATGAATCTCCTCAACACATGAATCCCCTCCACACATGACTCCCCTCTACATATGATTACCTCCAAGAATGAATCCCTAAACACACGACTCTCCTCCACACAGGCATCCCATCCACACAGGAATCCCCTCCACACATGAATCAACTCCACACATGATTCCCTTCCAAACATGAATCCCATCCACACATGAACCCCCTACACAAATGAGTCCCCTTAACATTGGCATCCCCTCCATACGTGAATCCCCTTCTCACAGGAATCCCTCCACACGTGAATCCCCTTCACACAGGAATCCCCACCACAGAGGATTCCCCTCCACACAGGAGTCCCCTCCACACATGACTTCCCTGCACACACGAGTCCCCTCCACACATGACTCCCCTCCACACATGAATCCCCTTCAAACACGAATCCCCTCCATATATAACTCCCTTTCACACATGGCTCAACACATGAATCCCCTACACACAAATGAATAACCTCCACACATGATCCCCTCCACACAGGCAACCCTTCCATACATGATTCTCCTCCACACATGACCCCACCCCCTCCACACAGGCATCCCTTCCACACATGATTCCCTCTACATATGAATCCCCTCCACAAATGAATCGCCTCCACACAGGCATCCCTTCCATATATGATTTGTCTCCACACATGACTCCCCTCCACAAATGATTCCCATCTACACATGAATCCCCTCCACACATCAATCCTCCCACACATGAACCCCTCCACACTGGAATGAATTCCCTCCGCACAGGATCCCCATCCACACTGGAATCCCTCCACACAGGAATACCATTCACACATGACTTCCATCCACACAGGATTCCCCTCCACACAGGAATCCTCCACACACGAATCCCCACCACACATGAAGCCCCTCCTCACAGGAATCTCCTCCACACAGGATTCCCCTCCATACAGGAGTCCCGTCCACACATGATTCTCCTCCACAATAATCCCCTCCACACATGAATCCCCTCCACACATGACTGCCCTCCACACTGGAATCTCCTGCACACAGGAGTCACCTCCACACATGAATCCCCACTTCTTGTGACTATACGTTTCACTGCTCCATAGCACTGCGTGTTTGCGTGTGGGTGTGCGCGTGTGTGTTCGCTTGTATGTCAATGAGTCTGCATGCCACGGTGTGTGTGTCTGTCTCTCTCTGCGTGTGTACGTGTATAAGTGTGCATGTACGTGTGCGTGCGCGCGTGCGCGTTCGTGCGCGTGTTTGGTGACGTTCACGTTCGAGTGTATATGCGGGTGTTTAAAATAGTTATGTTTTGTCTTATGTTCGCCAGTTCCGCCCTGGATTAGATTTTTTTCAAAACACCTTGTATACAATGACGCAGACAAAGAAGCATCGTGTTTCCGTAGCTTCTTGTTCTCGAAAGACGCACGAGACGAAGATATGGAGAAAGGTCGATTCCACCTGCGCCCACTCTAGTAAACCATACCCAAGAACCGCATGTGTTTTAACATTTTCGAAGAAACTGCTTTTGTTGCAGACATTTGTAATCGCCGAATAATTTGCTGCTGACGTTTGACTTTTGCACGGAGAATGAAGCGGTCCACCTTGCCTAGTAGGACGGCTGTATTTGTGCAGCTTTGTCAACACGCCGTGATTTCGCCAAAAACATTCCTTTTCGTAAACTAAGCCAGGTGTTCTATTTTATCCGCTATAAACACATCTGTCGTAATAATATTATCGAAGTAGGAACCCAATTTTCCGGTCGAACACACGGATGTTATCATCTTTTTTCGAGAACCGCGTGACAACACAAATTTATAAATATACATCTCACAGCAATTTGAAAAGTAATGCGTCTAATAGTCGCCTATGCTAAATATTGTGATATTAATACTGAGCGGAACAGCGTAAAGAGCTACACATTTTTTTTGCACGACAACGAAACTACGGTAGACCGTGACCCGTGACAACTTAGACGCCTTTGTTGGTGTAAATGCCCGGATTACTGTCTGTGATACACGAACTAAGGGCTTCGGTGGGTGTGCATGTGTACGTGTATGTGCATGTGTACATGCGCTGATATGAATGAATACTCCTGTGTTTTCTGAATACTTACTGAACTTCGACACAACGGCTATAACATGTCATATGAATGTAATGAAAAAAATATTATCGCACATGTCAACGAATAGTGAAGACACTGTCTCCTCTGTGCACCGCAGCCACCCACATCGCTCGCCCACTTCGCTAACTTTGTAGATGGTTGACAGATCAATTTATTTCGTCAACACATGTCGCCGTCTTTCTCACGCAGTTGACACACAAAACATTTAATTAAAGCTGTTTCCATTCCCACGATCGTGTTCGTCGATGTCAGAGTGTCTGTTTGATCGAAGGATAGTCGATCTCGACGGGGTGTTACGTCACGGATCTGTGTTTGTTCCCCCGTGTGCGAACATACGCCACAAATTGGCTAATTGCACGTTATATTCAGAAAAGAGTATTTGTTACGATATTTACCCTTCGATATATGATGAAATCTCGAAAAGGTGAAAACAATGTTACAGGTTAAGACAAATAACATACGTAATAAATGTATTACAATGAACGAACGTTTGTCAACACAATGTCATAGTGGTACACAGGGCAGACAATGTCATAGTGGTACACAGGGCAGACAATGTCATAGTGGTACACAGGGCAGGCAATGTCATAGTGGTACACAGGGCAGACAATGTCATAGTGGTACACAGGGCAGACAATGTCATAGTGGTACACAGGGCAGGCAATGTCATAGTGGTACACAGGGCAGACAATGTCATAGTGGTACACAGGGCAGACAATGTCATAGTGGTACACAGGGCAGGCAATGTCATAGTGGTACACAGGGCAGACAATGTCATAGTGGTACACAGGGCAGTCAATGTCATAGTGGTACACAGGGCAGACAATGTCATAGTGGTACACAGGGCAGACTTTGTGTTGCTGAACGCTGTACAGTTTCTTATACATAAGTCCTTACATCACTTCCACCATTGTATTCAGTACGGGTTTCCTTGAAATGAAGATGTCTACACCAAAATTTTACCGAATCCGCGTGCACTAGAACGTTAGACATTTTTGTCCACCGCAGTAACAGTCGTGAATATCCAACAATGAGAGCACTTCACTTCACTTCACTTCACTTCACCTGCGCAGGTCCGGATTCACTTGCAGGAAGTCATTCTTGACGAGGGACTTGGCCGTGTTCTGCGTGGCGGCGTTGGAGGCCGGTGTGCCGGGCAGCTTCGTGGCGACGGGGTCGTAGCCGTTCTGGCCCGCGAGCACCGGCGACTGACGGCCGGACTGGGGCATCACCAGGTGAGTCGTTGCCTGGGGACTGGCGTGCGTGCCGGCTTCGGAAAAGAGGGTTCTGTCGCGTCGGTTCGTTGCGCGACGCGCATCGCAGGAACACGTGTCGGAAGGTGCGTCGGTTGCCCGCTGACGGACGAGTAGAGCACAAGAAGTTGACGGCCGGAGTTAATAACGACGAGCAGGTTACACACGTTGTGGATGATGATGATGTTGTCCGTCTTCGGCGGGTCGACCGTGTTCATGATGGCCGACAGCAGTTGGCCACGAGGAACGACGACGAGCGACGATTGATGAGCATCGTTGTGACGCGCGACTGTTCGGCGGCACGACGCGCGCGACGCGACGACGTCGTCATGCCTGCCCGCCATCATGGCCGCGCGCTCACGTGACGCACGCATGACGCGCTGCGCACGAGCAGCGACGGTCCAAGCTGTGTCCGAGTCGGCCGGTGGGACACGCGACTGTCAAGCTGTGTCCGAGTCGACCGGTGCGACACGCGACCGTCCAAGCTGTGTCCGAGTCGACCGGTGGGACACGCGACGGTCCAAGCTGTATTCGATTCGACCGGTGGGACACGCGATGGTCCAAGCTGTGTCCGAGTCGACCGATGTCCGAGTCGAGCTGTGTGTCTGAGTGGACCGGTGGGACACGCGACGGTCCAAGCTGTGTCCGAGTCGACCGGTGGGACACGCGACGATCCAAGCTGTGTCCGGGTCGACCGGTGGGACACGCGACGGTCCAAGCTGTGTCCGAGTCGACCAGTGGGACACGCGACGGTCCAAGCTGTGTCCGAGTCGACCGTTGATACACGCGACGGTCCAAACTGTGTCCGAGTCGACCGGTGGGACACGCGACGGTCCAAGCTGTGTCCGAGTCGACCGTTGATACACGCGACGGTCCAAACTGTGTCCAAGTCGACCTGTGGGACACGCGACGGTCGAAGCTGTGTCCGAGTCGACGGTGGGACACGCGACGGTCCAAACTGTGTCCGAGTCGACCGTTGGGACACGCGACGGTCCAAGCTGTGTCCGGGTCGACCGGTGGGACACGCGACGGTCCAAGCTGTGTCCGAGTCGACCGGTGGGACACGCGACGGTCCAAAGCTGTGTCGCGGGTCGACCGGTGGGACACGCGACGGTCCAAGCTGTGTCCGGGTCGACCGGTGGGACACGCGACGGTCCAAGCTGTGTCCGAGTCGACCGGTGGGACACGCGACGGTCCAAGCTGTGTCCGGGTCGACCGGTGGGACACGCGACGGTCCAAGCTGTGTCCGAGTCGACCGGTGGGACACGCGACGGTCCAAGCTGTGTCCGAGTCGACCGGTGGGACACGCGACGGTCCAAGCTGTGTCCGAGTCGACCGGTGGGACACGCGACGGTCCAAGCTGTGTCCGAGTCGACCGGTGGGACACGCGACGGTCCAAGCTGTGTCCGTGTCGACCGGTGGGACACGCGACGGTCCAAGCTGTGTCCGAGTCGACCGGTGGGACATGCGACGGTCCAAGCTGTGTCCGAGTCGACCGGTGGGACACGCGACGGTCCAAGCTGTGTCCGAGTCGACCGGTGGGACACGCGACGGTCCAAGCTCGTCAACTTCTTAATGTTTGTTTTCATTGTGTCTTCTTCAATCACAAAGTGTGTTGAATCACTGCCTATGTTTATTAGGCGTCACTCGTGTTATCACATTTACAAATGACACGATCACAAGTGAAAGAAAAATATGCCATCAGGTGAATGTTCTTGCATTGGAGAGTAGAAGAACGTTAACTCTTTTTTAATCTGATTTCAAGTTATTTAGACACTTCTGGAACAATCATTTGTGTTCTTTTCGTGGATTTCACGATCCAATACTTACTCTTATCAAGCATGCAGATGACGTGGCCCTTGTGGGTCGTCTCAAAAATGAGTTCTCCCTTTCTCAGTACTGCACACAGATTGATGCATTAACTTTCTGCTTTCTTGAGCTGAACACAGCTATAACTGAAGAGTACTTTGGAGGGGGAGGACTAGAAAGAAACTAAGACCCATCTCCACAGTTAATCAAGAAGTTTAAATAGTAAATAGTTTCAAGTACCTGGGTATTGTAATTGGTCAATACTTGACATTCTGCGACCATGTAGATTACGTGTGTGCAAGAAACTGGACAGCGTGTGTTTTTACTTGAGAAAATGAACTTATGTGACCTGTTTTAAATAATGCCTTAAGTGAACCGTTTTAAGTAATGCCTTAGGTGAGCCGTTTTAAATAATGCCTTAGGTGAACTGTTTTATGCAATATCTTCGGTGGATCTACTGCGTGTGTGTGATGTGTGTTTCTCTCAATTTTATTACAGGCAGTGCAATGTATACTTAAAGAACAATTTTCGTTCTTAATGTATTTTTAAACAGACAAAAACCTTCTTGAATCTTGAATCGTCATCCAAAGAGGTACAAGGGCAAACTAATTCGTATTGACTATTCATTAATATAACAATTTCGGAATGTACATAGAGCTAGATATGTTTCTAACTATAATCGAGCTAGCGTATGTTTGTATGTCTGTTCACGTTTCCCTCCTAGACGGGTTGCACATCGGGCGCCAAACTTTCAGGGTTTAATCTACGAACTCACGAATAAAACGTAACGCCTTTATTTTTTGAAATACACCGTAAATAAACGGTTCTTTGTGGTTTTTATGGTAACTCAAATGTTCGCTATATAAAACGTTAATTGCAACAATCGCAGAAGCCACGCACGCATCGAATACTTCGGTACGTTTGAGAGTATGTAGAGTACGTAAACCGTTTGAGAGTACGTAGAGTACGTAAACTTTTGAGAGTACGTAGAGTACGTAAACCGTTTGAGGGTACGTAGAGTACGTAAACCGTTTGAGAGTACGTAGAGTACATAAACCGTTTGAGAGTACGTATAGTACGTAAACCGTTTGAGAGTACGTAGAGTACGTAAACCGTTTGAGAGTACGTAGCGCCATCTGGGCGGTTTATAATATTATTAATTTTAGTAGAAAACACGCACCCTCGTATTGGCTCCAGGTCGCAGACACAACAAATATTTTCTACTATTCTACAACCAACACATGTATTTTGCTAGCAAAATATTGCATCAAGTGCGTGACGCGGTTGTTTCTGGTAAAACGTTTGATGTTCCCTGAAGCAATCTTGAGCGTATTGGTGGCATATTGGTCTGAGGCATTTGGTAAACATTGCTATCATCACTGTCTCGTATGAACTACCTGGTTATCCCGTCCGGGGCGGGCATTTCTGCTAGTGCAAATAATGATATTTGACGTAATTAGAACAATCGTGTAAGCTGTGAGTGTAGATTTAGTTTTTTTACGAAACCAGATGCATTATTGATCGTGTGTTGCAAAGTGTATCTGATACTTTTTGCGCAAATTCGTCTTGTACCCTGGTCGTGTATATATTGCATTGTCCACGTGTGTTAACATGTTGAATTATGTTGTTCTGATCAAATGGTAACGCTTGAAAGTAGACATGAAGTGTGTAATGTTTGAATTTATGATGCAATCTTAGCTCGCGCAATTTTAATGTGTTCTATTTTGAGTAATACAAATTTTAGAACAGTGGTTCAATGTGAGCATTATATTTGCTTACACTTGTAATTCGGACAAGTTTCTTTTGAAGTTCCTGGTTTCTATTACATTTGTAGAACCAAGCCAATACCCCAAAGTTTAAGCGTGGCAATATCAGCGTGTTGTACAATAATTTTATTATGATCTTTATATTAATAGCTAAAACCGTTTAGTTTACTCAGAGTACCTTAGAATTTGGTATAATATGTACAATATGTACAATATGTACAACATGTACAATATGTACAATATGTACAACGTTCGATATACAATGGTCTATTCTAAATATTATTTAGAATAGACCATTGTACATATCGAAAAGTTATGCTATTTGGAGAATTACCAATATATAGATGGGATGAAATATCGGTTAAATGTAGTGGTCTACTACATTGCTTCTACTGCGATGTTACGATCTGGTCATTCGTGAGACAGGATGCCATGTGGTCATTCGTGAGACAGGATGCCATGTTGTCATTCGTGAGACAGGATGCCATGTGTGAGACAGGATGCCATGTGGTTTGTGAGAGAGGATGCCATGTGGTCATTCGTGAGACAGGATGCCCATGTGGTGTTCATGTTTCATTGTGAGAGATGCCATGTTGTCATTCGTGAGACAGGATGCCATTCATTCGTGAGACAGGATGCCATGTGGTCATTCGTGAGACCAGGATGCCATCATTGTGAGACAGGATGCATGGTCATTCGTGAGACAGGATGCCATGTGGTCATTCGTGAGACAGGATGCCATGTGTTGTTCATTTGTGAGACAGATGCCATGTGGTCATTCGTGAGACAGGATGCCATGTGTGTTCATTTGTGAGAGAGGATGCCATGTGGTCATTCGTGAGACACGATGGAATGTTTTCACCATGAGACAGATGCGATGATGAGACAGATGCGATGTGGTCATGAGACAAGATGATGTTGTCATTCTTGGAGACAGGATGTTATCATTCGTGAGACAAGAGATGTTGTCATTCGTGAGACAGGATGATGTGTGGTCATTCATGCGACAGGATGTGATGCCATGTGGTCATTCGTGAGACAGGATCGATTCGTGAGACAGGATGCGATGTTGTCATTCGTGAGACGGGTGCGATGTTTTCACTCACAGGATCATGTGGTCATTCATGAGACAGGATGCCATGTGGTCATCGTGAGACAGGGATGTTTTCATGTGGATCATGTGGTCATTCATGAGACAGGATGCCATGTGTTCATTCGTAAGACAGGATGCCATGTGGTCATTCGTGAGACAGGATGCCATGTTGTCATTCGTGAGACAGGATGCCATGTGGACATTCGTGAGACAGGATTCGATGTTTTCATTCGTGAGACAGGATGTGATGTTTTCACTCGTGAGACACGATGGAATGTTTTCACTCATGAGACAGGATGCGATGTGGTCATTCGTGAGACAAGATGCGATGTTGTCATTCTTGAGACAGGATGCGATGTTATCATTCGTGAGACAAGATGCGATGTTGTCATTCGTGAGACAGGATGCGGTGTGGTCATTCGTGAGACAGGATGCGATGTGGTCATTCGTGAGAGAGGATGTCATATTGTCATTCGTGAGACAGGATGCGATGTGGTCATTCGTGAGACAGGATGCCATGTTGTCATTCGTGAGACAGGATGCGATGTTGTCATTCGTGAAACAGGATGTTATGTGGGCATTCGTGAGACAGGATGCTATGTGGTCAATTATTAGACAGGATGATAGATGGAGTTCACAGCAGATTACACATTTACCCCTGCGTGGGATCTTTTACTTCTCCTGGCATAGACACCACGTAGAAGGGTCCAATGGCTTCTAGTGTCTCTTCTGAAAAATACAGGCAAAGTGGGGTGAACGAAATTGCTTAAGTTGACTTGATGGCCGTGAAAGCACAAGACATGTGTACGCCGCCACCAAGACGATTGATGTTTATATACTTTCCAATCTTCACTGTCCCATCTCTGTATGCCGGACCCATCAACAAGCATAACTAGAATGCTATCACCAACTAAAATTATTCCAGAACTGAGATACCTTAGTTATGAAGGACGCGTAAAAGAATGTGGTTTAACAACCCCAGAGACAAGGAGGTTAAGAGGAGATTAGACTGAAGTTTCTAAGATATTGAATGAGTATGAAAATATTGATAGAAATATGTTTTTTCACTCAAGAAAGATAGCAGAACTAGAGGACATGAGGTAAAATTAGTAAAAGATCAATGTAGATTGGACATCAGGAAGCACTCGTTCTCACAGAGGACAACAAATGAATGGAACAAATTGTCTACAGATTGTGTAACTGCTAGCAGCGAGAATATGTTTAAAACAAGGTTGACACATATCTCAGGAGGGCGGGTTATAAGTAGGTGAACATTGTTGGACTATCGATAAGCCAATAGCTTCCTTGTCCACTTGCCATCTGGGCCTTTGGCTCGGATGGCAAATCTTGTTAAATCGGAGGTGTACTACAGATCTGGAATGTCTCGCTGAACGACCATAATTATGAACTCAGCCAGCTGGCCACGTCACGTCTCGTGCCAAAACTGGACGACGGCTCTCGGGGAATTCCCACTGGCGCCAGCCACCCATCTCTGATAACAACATCGCACCTGCCTACACCGACTAACCCGTGGCAGACCACCCACCTGCCTACCCCGACTAACCCGTGGCAGACCATTCACCTGCCTACCCCGACTAACCCGTGGCAGACCATTCACCTGCCTACCCCGACTAACCCGTGGCAGACCATTCACCTGCCTACCCCGACTAACCAGTGGCAGACCACCCACCTGCCTACCCCGACTAACCCGTGGCAGACCATTCACCTGCCTACCCCGACTAACCCATGGCAGACCACCCACCTGCCTACCCAAACTAACCCGTGGCAGACCACCCACCTGCCTACCCAAACTAACCCGTGGCAGACCACCCACCTGCCTACCCCGACTAACAAGTGGCAGACCACCCACCTGCCTACCCCGACTAACCCGTGGCAGACCATTCACCTGCCTACCCTGACTAACCAGTGGCAAACCATTCACCTGCCTACCCCTGACTAACCAGTGGCAGACCACCCACCTGCCTACCCCGACTAACCGTGGCAGACCATTCACCTGCCTACCCGACTAACCAGTGGCGGACCATTCACCTGCCTACCCCGACTAACCCGTGGCAGACCATTCACCTGCCTACCCCGACTAACCAGTGGCAGACCATTCACCTGCCTACCCACTAACCCGTGGCAGACCACCCACCTGCCTACCCCGACTAACCCGTGGCAGACCATTCACCTGCCTACCCCGACTAACCCGTGACAGACCACCCACCTGCCTACCCCGACTAACCCGTGGCAGACCATTCACCTGCCTACCCCGACTAACCCGTGGCAGACCACCCACCTGCCTACCCCGACTAACCCGTGGCAGACCATTCACCTGCCTACCCCGACTAACCAGTGGCAGACCATTCACCTGCCTACCCCGACTAACCAGTGGCAGACCACCCACCTGCCTACCCCGACTAACCAGTGGCAGACCATTCACCTGCCTACCCCGACTAACCAGTGGCAGACCACCCACCTGCCTACCCCGACTAACCAGTGGCAGACCATTCACCTGCCTACCCCGACTAACCAGTGGCAGACCACCCACCTGCCTACCCGACTAACCCGTGGCAGACCATTCACCTGCCTACCCCGACTAACCAGTGGCAGACCATTCACCTGCCTACCCCGACTAACCCGTGGCAGACCATTCACCTGCATACCCCGACTAACCCGTGGCAGACCATTCACCTGCCTACCCCGACTAACCAGTGGCAGACCACCCACCTGCCTACCCAAACTAACCCGTGGCAGACCACCCACCTGCCTACCCCGACTAACCCGTGGCAGACCATTCACCTGCCTACCCCGACTAACCAGTGGCAGACCACCCACCTGCCTACCCCGACTAACCAGTGGCAGACCATTCACCTGCCTACCCCGACTAACCAGTGGCAGACCACCCACCTGCCTACCCCGACTAACCCGTGGCAGACCATTCACCTGCCTACCCCGACTAACCAGTGGCAGACCATTCACCTGCCTACCCCGACTAACCCGTGGCAGACCATTCACCTGCATACCCCGACTAACCCGTGGCAGACCATTCACCTGCCTACCCCGACTAACCAGTGGCAGACCACACACCTGCCTACCCAAACTAACCCGTGGCAGACCACCCACCTGCCTACCCCGACTAACCCGTGGCAGACCATTCACCTGCATACCCCGACTAACCCGTGGCAGACCATTCACCTGCCTACCCCGACTAACCCGTGGCAGACCATTCACCTGCCTACCACGATTAACCAGTGGCAGACCACCCACCTGCCTACCCCGACTAACATTTCAATCTTCTCATTATTTCAACATTTCAATCTTCTCTTTATTTCAACATTTCAATCTTCTCATTATTTAAATATTTCAATCTTCTCTTTATTTCAACATTTCAATCTTCTCATTATTTCAACATTTCAATCTTCTCATTATTTCAACATTTCAATCTAGAGACAAATAGACAGGGATACTTCGAAGTGAAGACTGAGACTCTTGTGGCGGTATTAAACGTAGCTGCAATATTACGACTGCATCGTCATTGAGCTGGTGACTGATGACTTTATTCCGTGAAGCAAAAACCGCGACGCACAGACGGATGATTAGGTAGATAGATAGATAGATAGTGCTGTCGACTGTTTCATGTGTCGTCGTTGATATCAATCACACGACTGCAACACTAATTCTACGCACAATACACATAGGCACTTCTTTATTTTTTACAGACGCGGTGCCCCGGCTGCGCAAAAATACTGCAACCCTCCCGTCTCAGTGGTGTTTTATATTCTCCATCTCGTAGTCTCAGGTGCGCAATAACATCCACCCTCATTATCGCCCATCGATCACCCCGGCCGAGTTGCAATCGGACGCCGAGCGATCGACTGTCGTGTTCCATGCGGCGCCGCGGGCAGTGGAACGTTTCCGCAGCCCGACAGCGGCTTAGGTTTCAATCCACAAAGAGAGACGTCGACGACGTTTTTGAGTTCGCAAGATCTAATGTCGGCGGTGACGTTATATCCGACTAATAAAGTCGCAACAATCTGCCACTGACGCGCGGCATTGTGCGAGATCGCTTCAGATTTATGTCAATTGCCTATCGCTTTCCCAGTTACAATCGGCCTTTCCAGTGTTTTGTGGCGTCTTCGGTAACCAGGGTTGGTATTGTTTTTACACCTGGAGGAGCCGCCCTGATTAACACCGAGTCATACGTTGTTCCACTTTGTGCCACGCGGATACGGCGCTAAGAAATCGCTTGACTTGATAATTGTAGCCCGCTTCGATGTTTCGAATCACAAATACGCAAATACATGTCGTTAAAAAGCACACTATTTCATATTAGCACGACACAATTGCAATCATAGGCAACGGCCCAGATGGTCCGTGGACAGCGAAGCTATTTGTTTGTTTTATACATGTTCATGATTCTAGCATTTACACAATGTGTAGATAATTTGTTGCATTCATTTAGTGTCCTCTGTGAGATCCAATCTACACTGGTCCTTTATTAATGTTACTTCATGTCCTCTAGTTCTACTATCTTTCTTGAATGAGAAAAATATATTTCTATCAATATTTTCATACCCATTTAATATCTTAGACATTTCAATTTGATCTCATCTTAACCTCCATGTCTCCGGGGTTATTAAATCACATTTTTAGGCGTTCTCAATAACTAAGATCGCTCAGTTCTGGAATAATTTTAGTTGCTCTCCTCTCTATTCGTTGAAGTATATCTATATCTATATACCATTATTTAAAAAGGGTTCGAGAAATAAGTCAGAGAATTACAGACCAGTGAGTTTAATGTCAGTGATTTGTAAATTATTAGAAAGGTTAATTAAAGACCATATGGTGGACTTCCTCGTTAAGCATAAATTATTAAATTCATCACAACATGGATTCCTTAAAGCGAGGTCATGCTTAACAAATATGTTATGTTTTTTGGAAGAAATCACTAAGTGGATAGACGTGGGATCGCCAGTAGATATTATCTACTTGGATTTTCAGAAAGCTTTTGACAAAGTGCCACATCAAAGATTACTACTTAAATTAAAAGCCCATGGTATCGGGGATAGCATAACTGACTGGATAGAACAATGGCTGACTGACAGAAGACAACGAGTTGTAGTAGATGGAGAAGTTTCAAATTGGAAATCGGTTTTGAATGGGGTACCTCAAGGATCAGCATTAGGACCTATATTATTCTTAATTTATATCAATGACTTGGACGACAGTATAACAAGTAACGTACTGACATTTGCGGATGACACAAAACTGTTTAGAAAGGTTAATACTGATGGTGATAAACGACATTTACAAAATGATCTAGACAGATTAGTGAAATGGTCTGAGAAATGGCAGATGCTGTTAAATTTTGGGAAATGTAAATGCCTACATACAGGACATGGGAACTTGAATGTAAGCTATAAAATGGGAGATACTGTTCTGGGTACTACTGTAAAAGAAATGGACTTAGGAGTTACAATAAGCGCTGATATGAAAGTTTCAGAGCAGTGTGGTATTGCAGCTTCAAAGGGTAATCAAATTCTTGGATTGATTAGAAGAAACATAACATACAAGGGAAACAAGTTAATTATACCTCTTTATAAAGCAATAGTTAGACCTCATTTAGAATACTGTATACAAGCATGGAGACCATATCGTTAGAAGGATATAGATACGCTTGAACGCATATAAAGGAGAGCAACTAAAATTATTCCAGAACTTAGAGACCTTAGTTATGAAGAACGCCTGAAAGAATGTGGTTTAACAACTCTAGAGACAAGGAGATTAAGAGGAGATCAGACTGAAGTTTTTAAGATATTGAATGGGTATGAAAATATTGATAGAAATATGTTTTTCTCACTCAAGAAGGATAGCAGAACTAGAGGACATGAGGTAAAATTAGTAAAGGATCAATGTAGATTGGACATCAGGAAGCACTCGTTCTCACAGAGGAAAATAAATGAATGGAACAAATTGTCTACAGATTGTGTAACTGCTAGCAGCGTGAATATGTTTAAAAACACGGTTGACACATATCTCAGGAGGGCGGGTTATAAGTAGATGAACATTGTTGGACTCTCGATAAGCCAATGGCTTCCTTGTCCACTTGCCATCTGGGCCTTTGGTTTGGATGGCAAATCTTGTTAAATCTTTTCTTGTTAAATCTATATCCTTCTTAAGATATGGTATCCAAACTTGCATACGGTATTCTAAATGAGGCTATTGCTTTATACAGAGGTATAATTAGCTCTTTTTCCACATACTTATGTTATATTTCTCCTAATCAACCCAATAATTAGATTACCCTTTGAAGCTGCAATACCACACTGCTCTGAAACTTTCATATCAGCACTTTTAAGTCCTTTTTTTACGGTAGATTACATTTTTTTAACAAGATTGTCATCCAAGGCAACGGCTCAGATGTCATGTGGACATGGAAGCCATTGGCTTACACAATACAGTGGAATATCATATAACATACTTCTATTGCACTAAGATCCCAAAGATTCAAACTTGGCATCGCACCAAAATAAAAGGAGTCAAGCAGTTAATAATCGATAAGCAGTTCCATTTGTAAACAGTTGGCTTGGTACGCTGGGGAGCTATGGAGGATAAACAAGTTTAAGCAGGTGGGTTTTTAGTTTACGACGAAATGTTGTTATATTTCATACAAACGTTAAACTAATAGGGAGTGAATTCCACACGTTCGGTGCAGCAATTGAAACAACTATGTAGTTCGGACATGTGTCTAAATACTGGGAAAAATATATTAGAATTAGATGATCGAAACTGTCTAGACTGTTTTGCAGGAGGTTGTCTAGGCTGTTTTACAGGAGGTTGTCTAGACTGTTTTGCAAGAGGTTGTCTAGGCTGTTTGCAGGAGGTTGTCTAGGCTGTTTTACAGGAGGTTGTCTAGACTGTTTTGCAGGAGGTTGTCTAGACTGTTTTGCAGGAGGTTGCCTAGGGTGTTTTGCAGGAGCGGACGGTGAATTTAAATATACTGGTTGCTTGGATGAAAGTGCTCGATAGGTAATTGTGCAGATCTTAAAAATAATACGATATCGGACAGGGAGATAATACGATATCGGACAGGGAGCCAATGCAAGCGAATTAAACATTATGGTAGAAGATATTGACCCTCACATAGTTGGACAAAGACATATGAGATGCTGAATTTGGACTGACATGATACGTAACGTTTAGGAGAGATCGAATAAGAAGAAGGGGAGGGGGAGTTATTTTATATATTAAAGAATCTATTCAGGCTTACGAAATAAAATTAGAAAGGGAAGCAGATTGCGATGAAGTTGTTTGGTGCAATATAGTTACTGGAAATTCAACATTAACTACTGGATTAGTTTACTGAAATCCAAGCATAAACGAAGAGGACAACACAAAAATACAAAACGTTATAAAGGAAGTGGGTAAATTGTGTATCGTAATGGGACACATACAATGGAAATGTTTAGAGAGTACAGGGGGTGAGGACCAATCTTTAGAGAGTACAGAGGGTGAGGACCAATCTTTAGAGAGTACAGGGGGTGAGGACCAATAACTTCTATTTTTAATTCAGGATAGCTTCCTTACTCAACACATGCTAGAACCAACCAGGGGAGATAATGTATTATATTTAGTTTTGTTTTCACCAAGTGAATTAGCGGACAATGTCAAATGCACCAGCCATTGGGCAACAGTGATCATAATCAAGTACACGTTGACATCAAAGTAAAGTCAGAAAGTACAAATAAAAAATACAGGAGAAACTTCCACAAAGATATGAGAAAATACTTATCATAGCTAGATTGGAATAACATGCTGAAGAATAAGACAGCAAATGAATTTTTGGAACATTCTAAAATTGAGAGCATCATTGATCAATTTGTCTAGAAAGAAACACTTGTCAAAAGAAGATAAAAAAATAGCGTACAAGCAAATTATGTGAAAGGTTTATAAGCGTACCAGAAAGGATGACGACCACAACAATTACAAAGAGGCACAAAAGGCAACTACGATTGAAATTAGACAATCTAAACGAAGCCATTTGCAAATATTTGCATGTAACATAAAAAAATGAGAGCAAGACTTGTTGCGCATATGTCAGGCGTAAACAAATCGTACAGCACAAGGTTGGACCTCTAGAAGCCAGTGCTAGAAATATAATATCACAAAGTTTTCAATGGCGGAATACCTAAATGGATATTTCAGATCAGCGTTTACCAGAGAGGATATTAGTTCAGGAGGCTAAATCGGACTATTTAGGAAATTTAATTGTAACTCCAGAAATAGTAGCTACGAAAATAAAGGTGATGCAGAACAACAAATCACCTGGAGTGGATGGAATTCCTCCAAAACTACTAATGGAAATAGTAGAACAAATTAATATACCACTTGCAAGAGTGTTCAACTTGTCATTAAAAGAGGGAGTGGTTCCTTTTGAATGGAAAGAAGCAAACGTCATACCACTATTTAAAAAGGGTTTGATAAATAAGTCAGAGAATTGCAGACCAGTGAGTTTAACATCAGTGATTTATAAATTATTAGAAAGTTAATCAAAGACCACATGGTGGACTTCCTTGTTAGGCATAAATTTCTTAAATCTATCTCAACATGGATTCCTAAAAGCGAGGTCATGCTTAACAAATATGTTATGTTTTTGTGAAGAAATCACTAAGTGGATAGACGAGGGATCACCACTAGATATTATATACTTAGATTTTCAGAAAGCTTTTAATAAAGTGCCACATCAAAGATTACTACTTAAATTAAAAGCCCATGGTATCGGGGATGGCATAATCGACTGGATAGAACAATGGTTGGCTGACAGAAGATAGCGTGTTGTAGTAAATGGGGAGATTTCAAACTGAAAATTAATTTTGAGTGGGGCACCACAAGGATCAGTAGACGGACGATAATATAACAAGCAACGTACTGAAATTTGCGGATGACACAAAAGTGTTTAGAAGGGTTAACAATGTTGTGTGTAACTGCTGCAGCGTGAAAATGTTTAAAAACAAGGTTGACACATATCTCAGGAGGGCCGGTTAAACATGGATTAAAAATGTTGGATTCTCGACAAGCCAATGGCTTCGTTGTCCATTTGTAATATGGGCCTTTGACTTGAATGGTAATCTTGCTAAATCTTGTATGCCTCTGTAACTACGATTCGTTCTTTTCGAAAAAAATATCGTAACATAGCATGTTTTTACCTACATAAAAATAAACGAACGACGTCTGATGTGCATGCAGACAAGAGGCTTATGTTTTGTAAATCAACCCGTGGGGATTCACACACGCATCCCCTCCACACGTGACTATCCTCCACACTGGCATCCCCTCCACACATGACTCCAATCTACACATGACTCCCATCCACACATGACTCCCACACACAGAGGCATCCCCTCCACACATGATAGACCAGACGGGGACAGACGGGGGACAGACGGGGGACAGACGGCTGCGATAGTTTGCTTTGTTTATCTACTCCTTGTATTGTTTTATTCACTTTTATGATCCTTGGAGTTGGACGATGCGCGGATGAATGTGATGGCAAGTTACGCGAAGTGGACACTTGCTTCTGTGCGGACTCGTTACACCAGGCTTCATGACACCTCGCTCCGAAAATGGCGACCAGCGTCAGCGAGTGCTCACCTACACTAGAGACATGCTGCTGGCACTTCGTGACAGCGGCGTTGCTCCACCAATTAAACTCCCTGAGCTTACAGACATCCATCTCGACAACAACAGAGAGCAAACACGCCTGAGGAAAAGAGGCAGGAAAGGTGGTGTCAGGCAGCGCCTATGAAGAAGAAAAACTAGGCCCCCTTCCTTCTATGATTTTGAGCAATACACGATCCCTAAAACCAAATATGGACGAACTTCGGTGGCAAGCCAAGGTATGCTATGAATTTCGTGAGGCCTGTGTCATGACTATTACCGAAACTTGGTTGACCAAAGACATTCCGGATTCTCTTCTGGAAATTGATGGCTTTTCGCTCATTCGAGCAGCTAGAGATGAGCATTCGAGGGAAGGGCAAAGGGGGGAGGCATCGGTGTGTCAACGACCAGTGGTGCAGGCAGTACACAACCAAAGACATCATGTGCAACCCCGATGAGGAACTGCTCTGTTTAAGCCTCAGACCTTTTTACCTTCCCATAGAGTTTGGGAATGTTCTAATTTGTTCTGTTTATGTGCCCCCAGTGCAAATGCAGCCCGATCAGACTGTGTCCACAAGCAACTAGTCTTCATCCTGGGTGATTTTAATCAATGCAAGCTGGAATTCAGTCTTCCAGTCTTTTTGCAGTATGTTAAAATTGACACTCGCAAAGGCAACACGCTGGACAAATGTTATAGGAATATACCAGGTGCGAACACAGCTAAGATCAAACCACCTATTGCCAACTCAGACCGTGATACTGTTCATCTCATACCCAAATACCGACCAGTCCTGAAGAGAAGCAAACCCGTGTTGAAAACCGTTAATGTGTGGTCTGTTGACAATGTAGAGCCGCTTAAGGGCTGTTTCATGTGCACAGACTGGGAGGTTTTCATTCAAGACAATCCCGACATCAACACTGCTACAGATTCAGTGACAGACTATATCAAGTTTTGCATAGAAACTGTCATTCCAAAGAAAACTGTGAAATGTTTTCCCAACAACAAACCTTACATAACCAAAGAGATCAAAGACTGCATACATAGAAAAAAGCTGGCGTTTGCAAGGACACACAGACAAGAGGTCAAATGGGTGCAAAATGAACTTAACACCAAACTGAGAGAGGAAAAAACGACACTACAAAGACAAAATAGAGAAACATTTCAATTGCATGAACAATCAAACATTATGGGATACAATTAAGTCAGCTATAAATATGAACTGTTCTAGGAAACCAATACACACTACAAATGAACAGGCTTTTGCTGACGAAATGAATGACTTTTACAGAGGTTTTGATACCCAGCACTCTTCCAGTAGATGTGATTCTGTGCTCAGTGATGTGTTTGTCAGTAATGCCGATAGGCTTGAAATGGCTGTAGATGTTGTTACTAAAGTCTTCCAACCTGTATGTAGTAGGAAAGCAACTGGTCCTGATGGCATTTCAGTTTTTTTATTGAAAAAAATTTGTTGAGGAGCAGGCACCGGCTTGGTGCCCCATATTCCAAATTTCGGTTGATAGCCACAGGGTACCAATACTCTGGAAAACCTCATATATTATTCCTGTACCAAAGAAAACTTGCCCAAAAGAAAACAATGATTACAGACCTGTTGCACATACATCAATTGTCATGAAATGTTTGGAACGCTTAGTGGCTTGTAAACTGAGGTTAGACGTTCAGGACTATCTTGACCAATTCCAATTTGCCTACAAACAGGGCAGAGGAAGTGACGACGCTGTCAACACTGTTGTCCATTTAATTTTGAAACAAGCCCAAGGCTTATGCTGGACTGTTTATAGACTTTAGCTCGGCGTTCAACCTTATCCAACCTCATACCCTGCTCACTAAGCTGAAACAAATGAATGTCAATCCATATATCATCAAGTGGTATCATTCTTTTCTAACAGACATAGTGCAGCTTGTTAAAGTAAATCAGACTCTTTCCCAAACTGTGGTAACAAATACCGGTGCACCCCAAGGTTGTGTCAGTTCGCCGATTTTGTATATTCTGTATACAAATGACTGAACCAGCAGCAGTACTAACAACTACATTTTCTGATGACTTGGCTATTCTTAGTCTGTTACATGCTGATTCTGACATTAGTATGTTCACTTCTGAAATTGAAAGCTTTGTACATTGGTGTGACAACAACCACCTCAAACTCAATGTTAGTAAGACGCAAGAGATGATTTTTGATGCTAAATGTTTTGTTGCCGATCACTTGCCTGTTGTTATCCATGGAGAAGAAATTGCCCAGATCGGTCAGTACAAATACCTGGGTGTCCATCTTGATAACAAACTTAGATGGAAAGTCCGTGTCCACAGTGTGTGCTCCAAAGTCCACCAGCGGTTGTATTTTCTCCGAAGACTGAGAGCTTTTGGTGTTAATGAGAAAATACTTGTTCTTTTTTATCGCTCCATTATTGAAAGCAGACTGCGCTATGGGATTACTGTCTGGCTTGGCAATATGTCTGTTCAGTCGAAATAACAGCTTTCTCGCTTAATGAGAACTGCCATGAAAATAACAGGTTCCACATCTCCCATGATCTCCCATCAGGAGATTTTTGAACAGACGTTAAGAAGACAGTCAGTCAAGATTATTTATGATACCAAACATGTTTTACACAATGAATTTCAGCTCCTGCCATCTGGCAGACGCTATAGAACTCCTCCGCGCAGGCTTAATAGATACAAATACTCATTTGTGCCACTGTCCATTAAACAACTCAACTCATGATGCCTGCTGCAACAGTGTCATTTGTCATATATATTGTCTAATCATTATTTATGTGTGTATTTATTTTTATTACTATTATTTTTAGTCTGTTTCACTGTCTACTTTTCTGCCGCTTTTATAGAATGGTTTTATGTATATATTGCAGTCATATATGTTCTTACCCGAGACAAATTTCTCAATTCATTGTTGAGACAATATAGAATTATCTTTCTTATCTTATCTTATCTTATGAATCCCCTCCACACATGAATCCGCTCCACACATGAATCCTCTCCAAACATGAATCCCCTCCACACATCAATCCCGTCTACACACGCATCCCTTCCATACACGATTCTCCTCCACACATGACTCCCTCCACACAGGCATCCCGTCCACACATGATTCCACTCTACACATGATTCCCCTCCACATATAAATCCTCCCACACATGAATCCCCTCCACCCATGAACACCTCCACAAATGACTCCCTCCACACATGCCTCCCCTCCACACATGCCTCACATGAATCTCCTCAACACATGAATCCCCTCCACACATGACTCCCCTCTACATATGATTACCTCCAAGAATGAATCCCCTAAACACACGACTCTCCTCCACACAGGCATCCCATCCACACAGGAATCCCCTCCACACATGAATCAACTCCACACATGATTCCCTTCCAAACATGAATCCCATCCACACATGAACCCCCTACACAAATGAGTCCCCTTAACATAGGCATCCCCTCCATACGTGAATCCCCTTCTCACAGGAATCCCCTCCACACGTGAATCCCCTTCACACAGGAATCCCCACCACAGAGGATTCCCCTCCACACAGGAGTCCCCTCCACACATGACTTCCCTGCACACACGAGTCCCCTCCACACATGACTCCCCTCCACACATGAATCCCCTTCAAACACGAATCCCCTCCATATATAACTCCCTTTCACACATGGCTCAACACATGAATCCCCTACACACAAATGAATAACCTCCACACATGATCCCCTCCACACAGGCAACCCTTCCATACATGATTCTCCTCCACACTTGACCCCACCCCCTCCACACAGGCATCCCTTCCACACATGATTCCCCTCTACATATGAATCCCCTCCACAAATGAATCGCCTCCACACAGGCATCCCTTCCATATATGATTTGTCTCCACACATGACTCCCCTCCACAAATGATTCCCATCTACACATGAATCCCCTCCACACATCAATCCTCCCACACATGAACCCCTCCACACAGGAATGAATTCCCTCCGCACAGGATCCCCATCCACACTGGAATCCCTCCACACAGGAACACCATTCACACATGACTTCCATCCACACAGGATTCCCCTCCACACAGGAATCCTCCACACACGAATCCCCACCACACATGAAGCCCCTCCTCACAGGAATCTCCTCCACACAGGATTCCCCTCCATACAGGAGTCCCGTCCACACATGATTCTCCTCCACAATAATCCCCTCCACACATGAATCCCCTCCACACATGACTGCCCTCCACACTGGAATCTCCTGCACACAGGAGTCACCTCCACACATGAATCCCCACTTCTTGTGACTATACGTTTCACTGCTCCATAGCACTGCGTGTTTGCGTGTGGGTGTGCGCGTGTGTGTTCGCTTGTACGTCAATGAGTCTGCATGCCACGGTGTGTGTGTCTGTCTCTCTCTGCGTGTGTGCGTGTATAAGTGTGCATGTACGTGTGCGTGCGCGCGTGGGCGTTCGTGCGCGTGTTTGGTGAGGTTCACGTTCGAGTGTATATGCGGGTGTTTAAAATAGTTATGTTTTGTCTTATGTTCGCCAGTTCCGCCCTGGATTAGATTTTTTTCAAAACACCTTGTATACAATGACGCAGACAAAGAAGCATCGTGTTTCCGTAGCTTCTTGTTCTCGAAAGACGCACGAGACGTAGATATGGAGAAAGGTCGATTCCACCTGCGCCCACTCTAGTAAACCATACCCAAGAACCGCATGTGTTTTAACATTTTCGAAGAAACTGCTTTTGTTGCAGACATTTGTAATCGCCGAATAATTTGCTGCTGACGTTTGACTTTTGCACGGAGAATGAAGCGGTCCACCTCGCCTAGTAGGACGGCTGTATTTGTGCAGCTTTGTCAACACGCCGTGATTTCGCCAAAAACATTCCTTTTCGTAAACTAAGCCAGGTGTTCTATTTTATCCGCTATAAACACATCTGTCGTAATAATATTATCGAAGTAGGAACCCAATTTTCCGGTCGAACACACGGATGTTATCATCTTTTTTCGAGAACCGCGTGACAACACAAATTTATAAATATACATCTCACAGCAATTTGAAAAGTAATGCGTCTAATAGTCGCCTATGCTAAATATTGTGATATTAATACTGAGCGGAACAGCGTAAAGAGCTACACAATTTTTTTGCACGACAACGAAACTACGGTAGACCGTGACCCGTGACAACTTAGACGCCTTTGTTGGTGTAAATGCCCGGATTGCTGTCTGTGATACACGAACTAAGGGCTTCGGTGGGTGTGCATGTGTACGTGTATGTGCATGTGTACGTGTATGTGCATGTGTACGTGCGCTGATATGAATGAATACTCCTGTGTTTTCTGAATACTTACTGAACTTCGACACAACGGCTATAACATGTCATATGAATGTAATGAAAAAAATATTATCGCACATGTCAACGAATAGTGAAAAGACACTGTCTCCTCTGTGCACCGCAGCCACCCACATCGCTCGCCCACTTCGCTAACTTTGTAGATGGTTGACAGATCAATTTATTTCGTCAACACATGTCGCCGTCTTTCTCACGCAGTTGACACACAAAACATTTAATTAAAGCTGTTTCCATTCCCACGATCGTGTTCGTCGATGTCAGAGTGTCTGTTTGATCGAAGGATAGTCGATCTCGACGGGGTGTTACGTCACGGATCTGTGTTTGTTCCCCCGTGTGCGAACATACGCCACAAATTGGCTAATTGCACGTTATATTCAGAAAAGAGTATTTGTTACGATATTTACCCTTCGATATGTGATGAAATATCGAAAAGGTGAAAACAATGTTACAGGTTAAGACAAATAACATACGTAATAAATGTATTACAATGAACGAACGTTTATCAACACAATGTCATAGTGGTACACAGGGCAGACAATGTCATAGTGGTACACAGGGCAGACAATGTCATAGTGGTACACAGGGCAGACAATGTCATAGTGGGGCAGACAATGTCATAGTGGTACACAGTGCAGGCAATGTCATAGTGGTACACAGGGCAGACAATGTCATAGTGGTACACAGGGCAGACAATGTCATAGTGGTACACAGGGCAGGCAATGTCATAGTGGTACACAGGGCAGTCAATGTCATAGTGGTACACAGGGCAGACAATGTCATAGTGGTACACAGGGCAGACAATGTCATAGTGGTACACAGGGCAGACTTTGTGTTGCTGAACGCTGTACAGTTTCTTATACATAAGTCCTTACATCACTTCCACCATTGTATTCAGTACGGGTTTCCTTGAAATGAAGATGTCTACACCAAAATTTTACCGAATCCGCGTGCACTAGAACGTTAGACATTTTTGTCCACCGCAGTAACAGTCGTGAATATCCAACAATGAGAGCACTTCACTTCACTTCACTTCACCTGCGCAGGTCCGGATTCACTTGCAGGAAGTCATTCTTGACGAGGGACTTGGCCGTGTTCTGCGTGGCGGCGTTGGAGGCCGGTGTGCCGGGCAGCTTCGTGGCGACGGGGTCGTAGCCGTTCTGACTGGCCCGCGAGCACCGGCGACTGACGGCCGGACTGGGCATCACCAGGTGAGTCGTTGCCTGGGGACTGGCGTGCGTGCCGGCTTCGGAAAAGAGGTTCTGTCGCGTCGGTTCGTTGCGCGACGCGCATCGCAGGAACACGTGTCGGAAGGTGCGTCGGAATTTGCCGCTGACGGACGAGTAGAGCACGAAGTTGACGGCCGAGTTAATAACGACGAGCAGGTTACACACGTTGTGGATGATGATGATGTTGTCCGTCTTCGGCGGGTCGACCGTGTTCATGATGGCCGACGGCAGTTGACACACGAGGAACACGACGACGACGATGATGAGCATCGTTGTGACGCGCGACTGTTCGGCGGCACGACGCGCGCGACGCGACGACGTCGTCATGCCCTGCATCATGGCCGCGCGCTCACGTGACGCACGCATGACGCTGCGCACGAGCAGCGTGTTGAAGACGAGGAGGAGAGCGAGCGGCAGGTAGGTGAAGACGGCCTGGTTGACGTTGTTGTAGCCTATGTCGTAGGAGAGCCACGTGCCGATCCACGGCTTGAAGAACCCCGGGAAGGTGACGATAGCACCGGCGATACACACGCCCGCGATGACGTACTTGGCTCGTTTCGGCGTGCACAGCACGTGGCCGCGCATCGGGTGACACACGCCGATGTAGCGCTCGATGGTGAAGGTCAGCGTGAGCCACACGCCCGTGTTGCTGGCGATGTTCGCGAACTCGACAACGATGGGGTTACTGCTGGTGAGCAACACCGTGACGACAAACACCAGGTAGAGGATGTCGTAGATGGCCAGAGCCGTCAGGTAGTAGTTGGTCGACGACCGCATCCACTTGCGGGTGAGGACGACGATGTTGATGATGTTGCCGAGGACACCGAAGGCGACGACGATGGGAATAAGAATTAACTTGACAACGATCCGCGTCAGTCGCAACTCCTCCGACGTCTCCGGCGTCGCCGTGACGTCAACATACGGAGACGAAGTCACGTTCCGCATAACGGCGGCCACTGAGTAAACTCCGGCAGCCATTGCTACAGACTTCCGGTATTGAATGAATAAACTTCAACTTCTTCGAAGCGATTTCTTTGTGCCCGAGGACACATCGATTTCAACGCGCGACGTTTTTTGACGACGAGACTTCGGCGTATTGCGTATTTGTTCACGTTCAAACGACAAAACACTCTGCTCGTAGTTTGATGTTACTCTAATGCTTTATATCGTGTGACTGTTTCAGTCGTTGGAGCCAATAAACAAGATTCGAACAGCAGTACGCTTGTGCATATAACTAGGTTGCTACGAGCTACGAGCGACTCGAGACGAACTACGTAGTTTGTACCTGACGCCGAGTCGCACACGTTCACCACTCTGGAGTATAGACGATGGTTGATATACACCTCAGAACTTGGCATGGAAAGCACTTTGAATCAGATCACGAACGCCTTTAACGGCTTCACGTTCACGTATTTGAAGAGTCGCTGTGAATAAGTTGAGTTTATTAGCAGGAGCTGTCAGCGTAGCGTACTAATCGCGTCGCATTGTTGTTGTCGAAACACGGCAGGTTTGTCTAGGTTTCTTCCACAGCGCCCGCTGTTTGATCTCTATAGGCCGGCTGTCGGTTCGTGCCCGGCTCACGATCGTGCTACCGTGGGCGTTCGTCTTGCTGGTTGGCTGCCGCGTGATATGTCTCACCGATATGTCCCTCCGGCGGCAACAGCAGCTGACGTTCGACCAAACACTGCCGAGACGATGGCGACGGTTACCGGGCACACTGGGACTGGCGCTGGTCGATCGCGTTGTATCGAGGTTGAGGCCCGCGCCACGCCGCAGCCGCGTCCGCCTCACGTGCGTGTGCGCGCGCAAAAATAGCTCAACCAATCTACGCGCAGCAGGGCCAGTGTTAATCCGCGAGTGCGTTTTACGTCGGATTTTCAGCGGCGTTTTCTAAGCGAATCTGATAAAACCTGTCAGACGTCACGGTGTCGTCAGCGCTCTGAGCATCGTCCGTTCAAGCACACAGTTGTTGCCACAGGCGGTGAATGGTTGACGTTCGGTGCTTAGACGGTTTAGCCTACTCGGTACAAGAGAGCGCTCTTTGCCCCGTCCCTCCTCCAGGTGGCGCTGGGTTTCTTCCGCTAAGCACGACGTCTGCCTCTGGAAAAGAACAATTTGTGGCAGTGATTGTTGGTGTCATTCATTAGGCTCAAAGGCGCGAACATTGACAGGGGAAATTGTAAACGTAGTTTCCAGCTTTGTGACGAGAAGCGTCTACACAGTAATACAATCAGTTGGGGTTTCGACCCTTCTTGTTGTGCTATTTAACTAAATATTACCAAGCATTCTGCAACACACACTCGACAATTTGAACGTATGGGGTTTAATAGGGAAGGTATGTCTGTACATAGATGGAATTTTGCGCGGAGGCTAAAGCTGGGTATACACGACGCGATATCAACGCCGCAACGTGGGTACGGTACATTAACAGAAACATTCAAGGCTGTTTCATATCGCATCAAATAGGATCAGTTCTATTTTGTGCGACGGCACGCCGGTGTGTGGTGGCGACCTAGCTGCCATCTAGTAGCTCGCGACGACATCGGCTCGTATCGCTTCATGTAAACCCACACTTATGGAACAGTTGTGCAACATTCGGAACGAATCGCACGCCACGATAAGGATGACAGTCGTTTAAGTAACTGTCTGTTTGACGGCCGACCTACCGTGCAAACGTTTCATTTGGAAATAGGCAATAACGTCTTTGTTAATAATAATGTGGCAATGATGTATCATAGTGGTTGCGATGATGATAATTGAGATGCAATTTGCCGATATTTCGAGTCATGTCACATGGTCATATCGCGTTCGCTGATGAATTACTTATTTGATCACTGTTCTCCTTTACTTAGTAAGATATGCCTTCTATTTGGCTCAAGAGAGAATTGTAAATTAAATAATCTGAGGAGACAACGTTTCGCCGACTACCTCCTATCGACCCGCGGCCATTTTATTCGCGAAAGGTATTTTTAAAAGCACTTTGTTCGACTGTAGCCTAGAGCTGTTGTTGGAATCCCCTAAGCCCTGGTATTATTGCGCCTAATCGTAGCGACAAGTGGCGGTTGATGGAATAGAGGGCACTGTAAACCCGCTCTAGGCACAGTACAGGACGAATGGACTACAAGCTCCGTATTAGTGGCAGCAATATCGTTTCTCACTTGTGTAACCGCCATGAATGCCAAGTGGATAAAAGGGTCGTCACGAATACGTTCTTGTATGCGCACGCTCACTCCACAGTGGCGCCAATCACAATATCACCACTGTCATAACTTGACTAGAAACTTAAAATGGAAGGCTAGCGAAGTGGTATAAACGATTGGTTGGCATGGCAACGCCATTGTTGATTACGACTTGCTACGTAATTGCAACTGTGCACTTGTGTAACGTAACACAGTTTCAGACAAAAACGAACGTTATTGTTTCATAGTCAAGGTTTCAATAAAAAAAATGGTACATTTAGATACCTCAAGATACCCTAAAATGGTTTTGACTGTAGCATTCGTGTTACTCCTCAATGACCAGATCTTCATCATCATATATTTATAGTTTAAGAATTCCAGTTCCAATTGTTTAAGGTGCTTCAAAATTATATAGAATTGCCTGATTGGACCAGAGTTGGTCCAGGCGGTTTGTAAAAGTATTTATGAATGTTGCCTGTACGACTATTTCAGGGAGAGAATTCCAAGACTCAGTCATTATGAAAGGACATTTTTCTTATGATATAATATTCTTTGTATTTGATCTTTGAGTAAAATAAACTTATTAACCCTCTATTCCCTGTCCTGAAAGATGCATCATCCCATTTTAAAAGGTTAGGTGAAGATTCAATGTCGTATAAATTGTGCATAATTTAAAGAAACTTCAATCATATCACCTCGTAAACGTTTATATGCTAATGAGGGTAGTTTCAGTTATTCTAATCTTTCTATAAAAGTTAGGTTTCTCATACCTGGTAATTCTTTGGTTGCTTTTCTTTGGACATTTTCTATTGCAATAATGTGTATTTTCTTGTAAGGGTACTTTACTGCTATGGCGTAGTCAAGATGCGTTCTTACCATTGTTTTATATAATGGCAATATCGCATGTTTGGAAATTGAAAAGGTCTGCGAATTATTTTTATCATCTTTGTTGTTTGGTTTACAACTTGATTAATGTGATCATCAAAGGACAGCTTTGTGTCTACAACAACCCCAAGTCGTTTTGTTTTTCAATCATGTCGAGCGGATGTACAGTGGCGTCAAGTGTCTTAGAATATTCAATTTATTTCTCCAACATTATTTTTACATATAGTCATATGTTTGCCTTTGTTAAGATGAAATTTTAATAACCATTTGTTACTAGTTTTGTTATTTGTTGGAGGAGTGTTGAACGCCCTGATATAAAACCATATTGTTTTGAGCTAAATATACCATTTTTCTTGATATATTCAATAATAGGGTTTCTAATGATCCTTTCAAATACTGTACGTAATGGGTGACATATTGATTCCGAAGGTTCTACCAGTAGCCTGGCTCCTATCTCATCTCGAATATTTTGTTTTAATTTATTGTTAAATCCTCCATCATTGTTTTAGTCTTCACTCTAAGTGCAGTTGGTATTTCCTCTGGTTCTTCGGTTGTAAATACGGTAGCACCTCTATTATAAACATGATCCGTTTACCAAATGAAATAAAGATCGCGCAAAATCTGCACCTCAGGTGTAAGGTGTGGCAGGGATCATTGTTCACGTAAGCGCGGAAGTTTATCGTTACTGCTGCGTCAATATTGTTGTAGAACATCCAGTTGAGTGTGGCGCTACCCGCGGGGACCTGCCCGCGGGGACCTGCCCGTGTGGCTGTCGGCTCTAATTCGATATGTGTGTAGGTGATCATGGCACGCACGCTGTTGCGTCATGCAACCTGAGTAATTCTATTAAATGTTGTGTTGATCCACCTCAAGAGCGCGTCGCTCGCCAGATCAAAGGGCGCTGGTATATCTTCTATAAACGATACGATACATGTTCAGCTCTTGGTCAAGCAGTTGCCTCCCGCAGCTAAATGCACCGAAAGGGACTTTATTGAGAGCTGTGGATGGTGGGAACTCACACGCAACATACAGCAATGTACAGTCATGACGGTTCAGTCATGACGGTTCAGTCATGACAATACAGTCATATGTATTTGTCCTGTTACTCTCTTCAACCTTGATTATTTTTATGTAATGTTTTAGTCAAATGTATGGCTTTATTTACTGCATCGTATGCATACATTGTCCTCATTATTTCAAATGATCCAACATAAATAACCAACTCACTTAACAAGCACTTATTAGAAGCAAGTATTGGTCTTAAGTTAGCAGATAAAATAAACCCTTCAGATAGCCATAAAGATTACTTGCGTAATCAACTGTGGAATAGTATTGTCATGGAAGAAACTACTTGCATGGAGTTAAATTATATCACTTAAATATGAAGTCAAAAGCTAATGCTAGTTATGATAACACAACAACAACATTTATGATACAGTGGGAAGTATTATTTTGCCCATGATTGAAATTTTCTATTCTATGATACGATCCGATATATTCCCCCAATAACCCTGTCTTCACAAGCGAAGGGAAGATTCACTGTCTCCTCCACGAGAAGGAACACGACAGGCAAGATTCACTGTCTCCTCCCCGAGAAGGAACATGACAGGCACAAGGAAGGGAAGATTCACTGTCTCCTCCACGAGAAGGAACACGACAGGCACAAGGAAGGGAAGACTCACTGTCTCCTCCACGAGAAGGAACACGACAGGCACAAGGAAGGGAAGATTCACTGTCTCCTCCACGAGAAGGAACACGACAGGCACAGGGAAGGGAAGATTCACTGTCTCCTCCCCGAGAAGGAACACGACAGGCACAAGGAAGGGAAGATTCACTGTCTCCTCCGCGAGAAGGAACACGACAGGCACAGGGAAGGGAAGATTCACTGTCTCCTCCCCGAGAAGGAACATGACAGGCACAAGGAAGGGAAGATTCACTGTCTCCTCCACGAGAAGGAACACGACAGGCACAAGGAAGGGAAGATTCACTGTCTCCTCCACGAGAAGGAACATGACAGGCACAAGGAAGGGAAGATTCACTGTCTCCTCCACGAGAAGGAACACGACAGGCACAAGGAAGGGAAGATTAACTGTCTCCTCCACGAGAAGGAACATGTCAGGCACAAGGGAAGGGAAGATTCACTGTCTCCTCCACGAGAAGGAACATGACAGGCACAAGGAAGGGAAGATTCACTGTCTCCTCCACGAGAAGGAACACGACAGGCACAAGGAAGGGAAGATTCACTGTCTCCTCCACGAGAAGGAACACGACAGGCACAAGGAAAGGAAGATTCACTGTCTCTTCCACGCGAAGGAACACGACAGGCACAAGGAAGGGAAGATTCACTGTCTCCTCCACGAGAAGGAACACGACAGGCACAAGGAAGGGAAGATTCACTGTCTCCTCCACGAGAAGGAACATGACAGGCACAAGGAAGGGAAGATTCACTGTCTCCTCCACGAGAAGGAACACGACAGGCACATGGAAGGAAGATTCACTGTCTCTTCCACGAGAAGGAACACGACAGGCACAAGGAAGGGAAGATTCACTGTCTCCTCCACGATAAGGAACACGACAGGCACAAGGAAGGGAAGATTCACTGTCTCCTCCACGATAAGGAACACGACAGGCACAAGGAAGGGAAGATTCACTGTCTCCTCCACGAGAAGGAACATGTCAGGCACAAGGGAAGGGAAGATTCACTGTCTCCTCCACGAGAGGGAACACGACAGGCACACATAATTGTTGACACTCCAGACGATCTATTCAAACTTGCACTTGGATAACCCCGGGGTTAACAAATTGGGTGTCGTTTTCGTCGTAGCATTTACCAAGGAAAAACATTCACTACTGGTAGTTCACTACTGGTAGTTCACTACTGGTAGTTTACTACTGGTAGTTCACTACTGGTAGTTTACTACTGGTAGTTCACTACTGGTAGTTCACTACTGGTAGTTCACTACTGGTAGTTCACTACTGGTAGTTCATAATGATAGTGTGTGTGTGTGTGTGTGTGTGTGTGTGTGTGTGTGTGTGTGTGTGTGTGTGTGTGTGTGTGTGTGTGTGTGTGTGTGTGTGTGTGTGTGTGTGTGTGTGTGTGTGTGTGTGTGTGTGTGTGTGTGTGTGTGTGTGTGTGTGTGTGTGTGTGTGTGTGTGTGTGTGTGTGTGTGTGTGTGTGTGTGTGTGTGTGTGTGTGTGTGTGGTATTACATGTAGATATACTAGTACAGTAGATTATTTGATTGTCCAACAAAACTATACAAACACGGAGGGATAAACCACACTAAACGACTTGTTCAACATAACTATACAAACACGGAGGGATAAACCACACTAAACGACTTGTTCAACATAACTATACAAACACGGAGGGATTAGCCTCACTAAACGACTTGTTCAACATAACTATACAAACACGGAGGGATAAACCCCACAAACGACTTGTCCGACTCTTCGCCATCATCTGGGACAGCAGATCCGTCCCGCAACACTTCAAAGACGCATCGCTACAAGCGAAAGGGTGACATAGCCATCTGCGACAACCACCGTGGCATATCCCTACTATGCATAGCTGGCAAGATACTTGCCCGGATTATGCTAAATCGGCTGGCACATCATTATAGCCGACAGTGTCCTACCAGAGAGCCAATCTGGCTTCCGGGCAGGGCGTGGTACTACTGAAATAACATGGCTCTAGAAACTATTAGCAAAGGTTGGCTATTCAGACACGTTTGTTGACATAATACGGTCCTTCCACGATGACATGGTGGCCAGAGTGCAAAACCAAAGAACATCATCAGTTGCGTTTACTGTATCGAATGGCACCAAACAGCGTTGCGTAATGGCGCCAATGCTTTTCGCAATTATATTTTCCATCATGCTCCAAGATGCTCTCCGCGTTAACGATCTAGGCGTTTACATTCAATTCCGCACCAACGGAAACACAGTCAATCTACAGCGTCAGAAAGCCAAGACTAAGATTACAGAACTACTTGTCCGAGACCTGCTGTTTGGTGATGACTGTGCACTCATTGCACACTCAATCAACGATATAAAGAGAATCACTACAGCTAGAGCAAACCACCGATTGGCATTCACAATAAGTCTAAAGAAAACGGAAGTTATATTCCAACCAAAGTCTGGCACCAACCATGTACCATTAAATATTACTATTGACAACATCCCCTTGAATGCCGCGAATAAATTCACTTATTATGGACCCCCTACCGACGACATATCGGACTAATAGAGCAGTTTCACATGCGCTGCAGGGACCAAGTGGAAGAGATATGGTACCAAACACTGAAGTACACGGCCAATGCGGAACATGTGGAATCGAGTTCCACATCAAACGAGCACAACTCCGATGGTCTGGTCACCTGGTCCGTATGAATGATGACGGCATACCCAAGGCGCTGTTCTACGGCCAACTGAAAACCGGTTGCCGAACAAGAGGCGGCCAAAGAAAAAGATACAAAGTCATAATAAAATCAACATTGAAGTCCTGCTCCATCCCTCTTACCGCGTGGGAAACGACAGCAACAAACCGCCCTCTCTGGCGTCACACTTGCCACACCGGTCTACAGGACTTCGAGCAGAAACGACTATAAATAATCAAAGACTAGAGAACAGAGCGGACGAATGGTCAACCTCCGCAGGGACCACCGATGATTGCACTATTTACAAATGCGTGTCGCTCATCGGCTTGCACGGTGACTAGAGAAAACACAACCGACTCGGGACGAGATCCGTCGTTCGACGGCTCACTCCATTACATGTCTGTTTTTAAAGGCTTATCAAAAGGTACTGCACCTTTATTGATTACACTAAAGCTTTTGATACTATAAATATACTTGTCGAGTAAACTCATAAACCATAATATTAATGGTAAAAAAGTGTTATCTATTATTGTATGCTGATGATACTATCACAATGGCGGAGTCAGCCACTGAACTTTATGATTGCATAACGCAGTATCTCATTATTGTAAATTATGGTCATTAAAAGTTGATACAACTAAGGCTAAAGTTTTAATCTTCTCTAAAGATAAAACCCGTAAAATTCCTACATTCTCTTTCAATGGAACAGACCTTTTGACTATGTTTATCTAGGTGTCAACACGAACTATAATGGTTTGTTCTTACTAGGCAAAGGCAATACGTACAAGCACAGAAAGCTATGTTGAGTTTGATTAAAAAGTCACGACAATTACTTCTTCCAATTGATATATTTCAAATATTTGATGTGAAGTATGGGGGTGTGAGAATTGGGGCAGCATTGAAAAGCTTCACATGGAATTCTGTATGATGGTATTACATGTCAACAAATCTTCTAAATGTATGATATATGGCGAACTAGGCAGACCACCACTAGTTATACAAATTAAGCAAAGGATGGCTAATTTCTGGATTGAGTTAGTACGAGGAAAATATTCAAAGTTATCAGAGATAATGTAAAAATTTCTGGATTGAGTTAGTACGAGGAAAATATTCAAAGTTATCAGTGATAATGTACAAATTTCTGGATTGAGTTAGTACGAGGAAAATATTCAAAGTTATCAGTGATAATGTACAAATTATTAGTCAACTTAAATAATAACACTTAGTATGAATCACCTTCGATAAAAACTGTTCAAAATATTTTATATGAAAGAGGTCTTTCTAACGTTTGACACTTTCCTAATGTCGTCGATCACAAATGACTAAATAATTGTCTTAACATCATCTTCATGACAAATATATTCAAACATGGTTATCAAATGTATTGCACAATGATAAATGTATTACGTATTGAATATTTAAAGAAGTATTCGAGTTTGAACCACACTTGACCTTGTTACCGGAGAGATTAAGAAATATTTTTACTAGGCTGGTAACACAAAATTGCTTATTGAAACAGGCAGATGGTTCAATATTGACAGAAATGAAAGGTATTGTACTTTGTGTAACAGAAGTGAGATTGGGGGTGAATTTCGTGTATTGTTTCTATGTGACTCTTTAACAGACCAAATAAATACATTTCTGACAAGATATTTTATTAATCACCCTAATTCTTTCAAGTTCTCTGTGTTATTTAATATTCATAGTTTAAATAAACTAATAAGAATTTGTAAATTGATCAAAATCATAATTGGTAAGTTTAACTAATATTGACTGTTCTTATTATTTAAAAATGTTATGAGTACTTGCAAGTACTCTGGGTATTGTATATTTATATCATACATCATTGTATGGTATTAGAGAATACAATTTGACGTGACTTGACAAATCGTTCGGTTTTCTGGACGAAAAAGTTAACGATGGGGTGAGTTAAGAAACAGTGCGAAGATTGAGAACATTGGTCATGATTAACAGTGATGAGTCGTATACGTACCGAGGCGGGGCAGGAACTGCTGCCGACGACGTCTAGAAAGAATGATTAGTTGGATACTTAATAGTGTGTGCGCGCACGCGTATGTACATATTTACTTTTTCTTCCGTTAATGGGTTCAAATTGAGTTGAGCTCTTGCGAGTATATTTACGCCTGTAGTGAGTCTTACAGAGATAAATCGTCCGTTAGTCGACATCTAATAAACAAAAATAGATTTTACGCATTCGTTCTTAAGCTTTTTCTAATATCCATCTCAGGTCGGCTGTTTGACCCCTTTGCCTATTTCCCTTTCGTGAAACCTGTCTGCTCGATGGGCATTTCTCGCTTGATGAAGCATGATGGGCAGCCAATGTGTATTTTTACACATGTACAGAAAGCGTGCGAAACATGAGTGACGATCATGGCATATTACAATGTTGGTTACACGGGCACACGTAGAATATTAACTATTCCAGGCTTATACTGACATTCTTTATGATGACAACGGCGGAGTAACACTGACATGACACACGGTGTACACGCCTACGTTATTTCCGTCTGTTCACTGACAAATATCTCCTCTCGTTATAAAACGTTTGAAGTTATTGACGAAGACTATTGACATTCGATGTATTGGTGATGTGAACTAATTGGTACCTATGTGTATTTAGGGGTACCTAGGTGTACTTAGGGGTACCTAGGTGTACTTAGGGGTACCTAGGTGTACTTAGGGGTACCTAGGTGTACTTAGGGGTACTTGTATGTACTCAGGGATACCTATGTGAACTTAGGGGTACCTAGGTGTACTCAGGGGTATCTATGTGTACTTAGGGGTACCTATGTGTGCTTAGGGGTACCTATGTGTACTTAGGGGTACCTAGGTGTACTTAGGGGTACCTAGGTGTACTTAGAGATACCTACACACACACGAGTGTTTTCTTGACGTGCGTGTTCGCGTTATTACGAAGTCGAACGACAGTGATTCGATTAATTAAAGGTCGAAGACGAGAACTCGCGAAAGCCGGTGGTCATCGCGAAGGTCAAGGTTGTTCGCGAAACATTTGCTATTTAATTTTGAGCAAATGTTTAGCTGTATGTAACCCAAATATGGACACCCTTAACCGTCGTATTTGTATATTCGATGACACAACTATATTTGAAATTGTTGGCGCTCTCCGCGAGCTTTGGTTTTGAAAACTGTCAAAACTATCAAACCGGTGTGTCACAGAAAAAGTGTCGTTTGTGACACGACGTCTTTTTTAAATTGCATTTTTTTTTCTTCACAAATAAGTCAAATGTAGTGTGTTTGATGGATCGCATTATCAGCCACTTTTGGACTTTTTTTTGCCCAATTGTGCACACTATGGACATTATGATGGAAATTTCGATCATTAGCTTATTAGTATTTTATGAATATTTTGAAAACGCTCTTAAAAATCTATGATGGATTCTCTTTTATGATGAGTTTTTCTTATGAGCTCTGTGTCTTAGTGAAACGCTCTCCGGGCTTCTTAGACACGAGAAGGTGATAATGGACATTGTGCTAGATACGGCGCAAGTCTACAGTAAGCCCAACGGCAAGCCAACAACACTAGGTGACAATTTAGTTCCCATTTGTCCCACCAGGTGACATTACCACTAACATACTTGACTGCTTGTGTCATAAAGATCTACCGATGAGTTTCATCCGTGGACGACAACATCATATTACAGGAAAGTCTAAGTAGACTGGCACGAGATATGGTAAATACAACTCCATCGCCAGATATGCACTGCGATGTTTGTCGATACGAAACATTCACGTTCGATCCCACACTACGAAAACTGGTTTCATTATAAACGTTTCCGATGTGGAGAAATGACTCAGAATAATGTTTGAAGCCGAAAGGCATCGAGCAGTTAACAAAAGAAATGATACTGCGTATGATATTAGTAATTGTGTGACCTGGGGCAAAGTGTTCCTGGGGCAAAGTGTACCTGGGGAAAAGTGTGACCTGGGGCAAAGTGTGACCTGGGGCAAAGTGTACCTGGGGCAAAGTGTACCTGGGGCAAAGTGTTCCTAGGGGCAAAGTGTTCCTGGGGCAAAGTGTTCCTGGGGCAAAGTGTGACCTGGGGCAAAGTGTTCTTGGGGCAAAGTGTGACCTGGGGCAAAGTGTTCCTGGGGCAAAGTGTGACCTGGGGCAAAGTGTTCCTGGGGCAAAGTGCGACCTGGGGCAAAGTGTTCCTGGGGCAAAGTGTGACCTGGGGCAAAGTGTTCCTGGGGCAAAGTGTGACCTGGGGCAAAGTGTTCCTGGGGCAAAGTGTGACCTGGAGCAAAGTGGAATGAACGAAATTACACTAACTTCAAACAGCTACAAGAAGAATCGAACAATGGACGGGGGGAGGGGTGGGGTGGGGGCTCGACCGACAGTCCGGTGAGCTAACATGCACCGTTCCATTTGGTTTGAATAAAATTGATAACGACAGCCAACGTTTGACAAAAAACCACGATCAATGTCAATATGCGGGTTTTCTCTTATTTTTTCTTCTGAGTATCATTTATCGGACTTTGTCGACGCTGATACGCCTTGTCGACCCTGATACAACGCCTTGTCGACCCTGATACAACGCCTCATCGACCCTGATACAAAGCCTTGTCGACCCTGATACAACGCCGATGTCACATATAGTTAACTATGATAAATTAATGTATTGAATTAATGTATTAATTAGAATTGATCAGGTACGAAGAGAAGATGACAGGAATGAAATGAAAATGCCAGGAACGAAGTGAAGATGACAGGAATGAAATGAAAATGAGAGGAATGAAGAGAAGATGACAGGAATGAAATGAAAATGCCAGGAACGAAGTGAAGATGACAGGAATGAAGTGAAAATGAGAGGAATGAAGAGAAGATGACAGGAATGAAGAGAAGATGACAGGAATGAAGTGAAGATGAGAGGAACGAAATAAAGATGACAGGAACGAAGTGAAAATGACAGGAATGAAGTGAAAATGAGAGGAATGAAGAGAAGATGACAGGAATGAAATGAAAATGCCAGGAACGAAGTGAAGATGACAGGAATGAAGTGAAAATGAGAGGAATGAAGAGAAGATGACAGGAATGAAGAGAAGATGACAGGAATGAAGTGAAGATGAGAGGAACGAAATGAAAATGACAGGAACGAAGTGAAGATGACAGGAATGAAATGAAAATGAGAGGAATTAAGAGAAGATGACAGGAATGAAATGAAAATGAGAGGAATGAAGTGAAGATGAGAGGGATGAAGAGAAGATGACAGGAATGAAGAGAAGATGACAGGAATGAAGTGAAGATGAGAGGAACGAAATGAAGATGACAGGAACGAAGTGAAGATGACAGGAATGAAGTGAAAATGAGAGGAATGAAGAGAAGATGACAGTAATGAAGTGAAAATGAGAGGAATGAAGAGAAGATGAGAGGAATGAAGTGAAGATGACAGGAATGAAGTGAAGATGAGAGGGATGAAGAGAAGATGAGAGGAATGAAGTGAAGATGAGAGGAATGAAGTGAAGATGACAGGAATGAAGTGAAAATGAGATGAAGGAAGAGAAGATGAGAGGAATGAAGAGAAGATGAGAGGAATGAAGTGAAGATGAGAGGGATGAAGTGAAGATGAGAGGGATGAAGAGAAGATGACAGGAATGAAATGAAGATGACAGGAACGAAGTGAAGATGACAGGAATGAAGTGAAGTCGACAGGAACGAAGTGAAGATGACAGTAATGAAGAGACTATGACAGGAATGAAGAGAATATGACAGGAATGAAGAGAGAGATAAGGAAGTATGGAAAAAACAAATAAACGAATGACTGAAGAAAGAATGAGTGAAAGACGTAATAATGAAACAATGAAACAATTGAATATATAGAAATAAACAAGTAAATAATAACTGAACCTATCAAAACAAGAGAGAAGGACCCCGGAACGAAAGAAGGAACAACTTACTAAATAATAATTACTCTGAAAACAAATAACAAGGAAGGCGGTGATGGCCGGCGGATAAAATTACTTTCATGACTAAAAAAGAGAATGAATGGATAACTAAGGAAGTAATAAACAAAACAGAAAGATGCCAGGCGGATACTGGCAGGCAGTCCTACATCCGTTGTCATGGACGCTATCTCAACGGGCGATCGTTGCCACGTCAGACACACGTCCACGTCAAACAGACATGATTCATTGTGTAAACGTTTTTCGGCCAGATCGTCTCTCTACGCCGTGATTAAGCTTGCGTCTGACCTGTTCAGCAACGACCCAGGCTAGATAAATACATCTCAACATGGATTCCTAAAAGCAAGGTCATGTCTAACCAATCTCTTATGTTTTTTAGAAAAAATTACAAAGTGGGTAGATGACGGGTCACCAGTGGATGTTGTCTAATTAGATTTTCAGAAAGCTTTCGATAAAGTGCCACATCAAAGATTGTTACTTAAACTAAAAGCCCATGGTATAGGCAATGATGTAATCAACTGGATAGAAAAGTGGCTTACACACAGAAGACAGAGAGTAATAGTAGATGGTGATATTTCAAACTGGAAATCTGTTTTGAGAGGGGTACCACAGGGATCAGTATTAGGCCCTATACTGTTTTTAATATATATAAATGATTTGGAGGATGACATATCTAGCAAAGTACTCAAATTTGCAGATGACACAACAGTATTCAGAAAGGTTACAAATGATACAGATAACCAAAGTTTACAAGATGATCTGGAAAAAATAGTTAAATGGTCAGAAAAATGGCAAATGTTATTCAATTTTGGGAAGTGTAAATGTATACACATAGGACATGGAAATATGGACGAGGAATATAAAATGGGGGATGCTGTACTAGGTAGAACCACACAAGAAAAGGATTTAGGAGTAACATTTAATGCTGACATGAAAGTTTCAGAGCAATGTGGGATTGCTGCTTCGAAAGGAAATCAAATTCAAGGGCTAATTAGGAGAACTATCACGTATAAGGAGAAACATCTAATTGTACAATGCAATAGTTAGACCACATTTGGAATATTGTATTCAAGCACGGAGGCCATATCGTAAAAAAGACATAGATAACCTAGAAAGAATACAACGAAGAGCAACTAAGATGATTCCAGAATTAAGAGACCTTAGTTACGAAAGTCGCTTATTACAATGTGGTTTGACAACACTAGAGACCAGGAGGCTAAGAGGAGACCAAATAGAAGTGTTTAAAATTGTGAACGGTTATGAGGATGTTGATAGGAATATGTTCTTCAAACTTAAAGAAGGCAGTAGAACAAGAGGACACAACGCAGAATTAGTTAAGGAGCAGTGTAGGTTGGACATGAGAAAGTACTCTTTCTCACAGAGGGTGATAAATGAATGGAATAAACTGCCAAATGATTGTGTTATTATTGTAGTGTGAATATGTTTAAAAATAGAATTGACAGATATCTGATAAGGGCGGGCTACACATAGATGAGACAATTTTTGGACTCTCGATAAGCCAATGGCTTCCTTGTCCACTTGCCATCAGGAACTTGTTGTTCGAGATGGCAATCTTGTTAAATCTTGTTAAAGATACAGCGATAGCTAGAGCTAATGACACCTTAGGCATACACGTCATTTTGTTGTCGGAGGACAGTGTTGCCATCTCGCGGTGTCCGCCCTCATACTGGAAGGCACTACCTTTGAAATCCTAGTTGCTCAAGGTGACTACATCACTAGGAACATTAGTCAATCCTGCTTGCAAATATCAGGAAATGAGACTGATTTCGTCCACATCGTGGCTTGTATAGTTGCAAGATCGGAAGCAACACGTTTTCCAAATATACCCAACCGGCGTTTTTCACACGTGTGTCATGAACTCCAAGTAAAAGCAGAGAAGGGGTGCGAACACTGAAACTTTACTTAACGGCGCCAGAACTAAATTTTCATATGCGAATATATGTCAATGTTATTGTATTTCTAAGCTCGCTCTTGGTACCTAACGAGTCTTGATTTGGCGAGAGCTGATGATGACGTCGCACCCAGAAACGTTCACAATGTTCCCTGACGTGTTTGTTTTAGAGTTTACCAATGCTCGTGTGTGGCAAACTTGTCATCTACTTGAAAGATTACTAACCACATTTGGTATCAATGTAAGCAGGAAGAGTAACTCATACTTGTCATCTACTTGAAAGATTACTAACCACATTTGGTATCAATGTAAGCAGGAAGAGTAACTCATACTTGTCATCTACTTGAAAGATTACTAACCACATTTGGTATCAATGTAAGCAGGAAGAGTAACTCATACTTGTCATCTACTTGAAAGATTACTAACCACATTTGGTATCAATGTAAGCAGGAAGAGTAACTCATACTTGTCATCTACTTGAAATATTACTAACCACATTTGGTATCCATGTAAGTAGGAAGAGTAACTCATACTAAAATACACTTCACGACAAATTAAGCTTATACCCGAGATAAATTACTTGGCATCGGAATGTTGTGTGTCATTGTGTTGTGATCCATCACGTTTTTACTCGAATTATTACCGCAGCCTGCATGATTACGGGTTGAACATGATTACGGGTTGAACATGATTACGGGTTTAACATGATTACAGGTTTAACATGATTACAGGTTGAACATGATTACGGGTGTAATATGATTACTGGTTGAACATGATTACGGGTTTAACATGATTACGGGTTGAACATGATTACGGGTTGAACATGATTACGGGTTTAACATGATTACGGGTTTAACATGATTACGGATTTAACAAGCTCAACAATCGATTTCTATTGAATGAGAATTTAATGAGTTGAACTCACGAGGCGTGACAGAATCACACTTTTCTTTATAGAATCACACAATCGTGACGGAATCACATCAACATCTCAATTACATTCCTATCCATAGTCAGGAACTGTCTGGGTAGAATTCAACACTTTTTTTTTAATAGTTATAATATTCACAAAGAAACAATCACCAGCCTTAAGAGTCATTTACACCAAGCCATTCTCCCCGCGATCAAATAGTGTAGACGAAACTATCGAGCTTGTTAAAGACTACGCCCTAATGATTCCATTTCCCGTGTGATGTCTGTTTTCTACCGAAATGCTTCATAATGTTTGTGTTTCCAAATATCACGGCAACATTATACTTCGAAAGTATTCAATAAATTCAAGGTGGGAATTCCTACCAAATACGTCGACATCCGATGGTCGTGGCGTGACATAGATGTCTAGAGGTGATCCCAGTATCACCTGTGGAGTGTGTCTGGGGATGACTATGGCGATGATGCGGAGGATGCCGAACAATGGATCCAGTGTCCTGTTTGTAAACATTGGTTTCATACGAGCTGTGCCGCGGTACATATTTGATTTCCTATGCGACCAATGCGCTGATCAATACAATTGAAGTTGACCTGGTGGGATGTCTGAGTATTTGACTCTAGTTATATGTTGCATTTTGGAGCTTTCTCTATTGTTAATTGTTAATATATTCTGAACCAACTGATATCCCTGAATAAACTCTAGTGCATACCAAGAGGAAAAACAGAGGAAATGTGCACTCGTGATTCCGTCACGCTAACCTGGTGATTTTGTCACAGACTAGTTGTGGCTTGCAATAGTAGAAATACTATATGTATTTGATTGGGCTTGTGAATACGTGTAAGATGATGTATGTCCCTATCAGAATAAGTATCCAGGTTCTGGGTGTGATCAGCAGAAGAACAAAGTTTGGAGTTTAAAAATCTTCGTCCATCATGCGTGTCCTGTTTGTTGTATTTCCATCACGGACTTTTAATTGAATAAATAATTTTATATAATTTTGCCGTAACCGAATTTTTCGTTATGTTTTATGGCTGACCGTTCGTATCAGTAAGTATAAGTTTATCAAGATCAAGTTAACTACTCCTCAAATTGTCAATTTCGTCTCGTAAAATATGTGAAAATGGTAATTCCCTCACGCTAGAATAGTCAAACTGCATGAATCGTATTATCAAGCTGTTCGAATGTTGACATAACTGTTTTTCGCTGCAGTTTTCTTACGCGCATTAATCAAACTGGCCTACTGATCCCGGCTGATCCCGGCTGATAGCATCAGAAAGTGATGGGGATAGTGATCACACCATGGTCTGTACGGCCGAAGTGGTTCCTAAGCTCTAGGGATAGCGAGACTGGCACATGCGATCATAAAATCCGATGCTAAAGCTGTGTTGATAACTATTCTGTCATTCAGTGAGTGTCTGGCTTGAAACAACAGTTATACATGTGGTGTTAAAAAGACGAGGCTATAGGAATATATTGAACGTGAGAAGTAAAAGGTGTGGCTAGATTAGTGGCTATCCGGCTGTAAGAACACGACAGGAAAGAGAAAGCTCTGGCTCGCTCACCTCTCGTGCACATAGCGGATAATATAAGTTTTCAAAATGTGTTTTTTTTGGGTGGATGGGAGTATATGGACGAATATAAATTTATAGTGGCGTGAGGTCGATGTTGGAGTATGTTCCTTGGCTAGCAACCTCTCACTGTTACCCTGTTAACAATTAGCCAATAACAGTTAGCCACTAACCGTTAGCCACTAACAGTTAACCACTAACAGTTAGCCACTAACAATTAGCCACTAATAGACGCTAACAGTTAGCCACTAACAATTGGCCATTAACATTTACCCGCGAACAGTTAGCCAATAACAATTAGTCACTAACAGTTAGACACTAATATTTAGCTACTAACAGTTACCCGCGAATAGCCAATAATAATTAGCCACTAAAGCCCGCCACACACACACCGACTTATAGTCGCCAACAATTACTATGCCGATAAACAGTTAGCAACTACTCATCGACCGACTGTCGGCCGACCGATTTTTCAGATCCCAGACTTCCACAAAAAGTGTTGCCAATTGTTGATGGAGAACATACACATAACGACTACACGTGAGTTGTCAACTGTTGGTGGAGAACATACACATAACGACTACACGTGAGTTGTCAACTGTTGGTGGAGAACATACACATAACGACTACACGTGAGTTGTCAACTGTTGGTGGAGAACATACACATAACGACTACACGTGAGTTGTCAACTGAAAAAGTAGTCGCCAACATGTTGGCAACTCAAGAATCGGTATGTGTGTGGCGGGATTAACAGTTAACCACTAATAGTTAGCCACTAACTGTTAGCCGCCCACAGTTAGCTACTAACAGTTGGCAACTAATAATTAGCCACTAAAAGTTGGCAACTAATAGTTAGCCACTACCCAACCGTTAGCCGTTCCGATTAAAACCCGTCCGAGGCTCAGGACGTACGAACTATGCGGGAGTTGCACCGGGGATGTTTATCTGAGACAACGTATAGATCAACCTAGGCACCAACGACCACCTACTACTAATCTACATTTCCGGTAGACACGCGTTTCACTGACAATGAAACCAGTGTCAAGGGTCCGAGGTTCAGTGTCTGGCACTTCTATGTAAGAATGGGCGCATAACGGTAGGATTCAAAACACAGACCCACAGAAGGCGCACGTGACACTCATTTATCGAAAATATAATAAAGGAGTTGACAATAACGTTAGGATCTGTACAAGGCTTGGACTAAGTTACTACACCATATTCGTAATACAGAAGGAAGCTGACTAAATACAACATGACGCCAAAAGACGTCAAGCAAAGAAGTTTTCAAATGAGGCCAATGTAGAAGAGGAGCACAATGTAGTAGAGGAGCACAATGTAGAAGAGGAGCACAATGTAGTAGAGGAGCACAGTGTAGAAGAGGAGCACAATGTAGTAGAGGAGCACAATGTAGAAGAGGAGCACAATGTAGTAGAGGAGCACAATGTAGAAGAGGAGCACACTGTAGTGGAGGAGCACAATGTAGAAGAGGAGCACAATGTAGTACAGGAGCACAATATAGAAGAGGAGCACCATGTAGAAGAGGAGCACAATGTAGTAGAGGAGTACAATATAGTAGAGGAGCACAATGTAGTAGAGGAGCACAATGTAGAAGAGGAGCACAATTTAGAAGAGGCACAATGTAGTAAAGGAGCACAATGTAGAAAAGTAGCACAATGTAGAAGAGGAGCACAATGTAGTAGAGGAGCACAATGTTGTAGAGGAGCACAATGTAGTAGAGGAGCACAATGTATTAGAGGAGCACAATGTAGAAGTGGAGCACAATGTAGTAGAGGAGCACAATGTAGAAGAGGAGTACAATGTAGTAGTCCTCTACTACAATGTAGAAGAGTAGCACAATGTAGTAGACGAGCACAATGTAGTAGAGGAGCACATTGTAGTAGAGGAGCACAATGTATTAGAGGAGCACAATGTAGAAGTGGAGCACAATGTAGTATAGGAGCACAATGTAGAAGAGGAGCACAATGTAGTAGAGGAGCACAATGTAGAAGAGTAGCACAATGTAGAAGAGGAGCACAATGTAGTAGAGGAGCACAATGTAGTAGAGGAGCACAATGTAGTAGAGGAGCACAATGTATTAGAGGAGCACAATGTAGAAGTGGAGCACAATGTAGTAGATCAGCACAATGTAGAAGAGGAGCACAATGTAGTAGAGGAGCACAATGTAGAAGAGTAGCACAATGTAGTAGAGGAGCACAATGAAGTAGAGGAGCACAGTGTAGAAGAGGAGCACAATGTAGAAGAGGAGCACAATGTAGAAGAGGAGCACAATGTAGAAGAGTAGCACAATGTAGTAGAGTAGCACAATGTAGAAGTGGAGCACAAACCTGAAAGCTATCGCCAAGTCAGCACAATGTTGTAGAGGAGCATAACGTAGAAGAGGAACACAATGTAGAAGAGGAGCACAATGTAGAAGAGGAGCACAATTTAGAAGAGGAGCACAATGTAGTAAAGGAGCACAATGTAGAAGAGTAGCACAATGTAGAAGAGGAGCACAATGTAGTAGAGAAGCACAATGTTGTAGAGGAGCACAATGTAGTAGAGGAGCACAATGTATTAGAGGAGCACAATGTAGAAGTGGAGCACAATGTAGTAGAGGAGCACAATGTAGAAGAGGAGTACAATGTAGTAGAGGAGAACAATGTAGAAGAGTAGCACAATGTAGTAGACGAGCACAATGTAGTAGAGGAGCACAATGTAGTAGAGGAGCACAATGTATTAGAGGAGCACAATGTAGAAGTGGAGCACAATGTAGTAGAGGAGCACAATGTAGAAGAGGAGTACAATGTAGTAGAGGAGCACAATATAGTAGAGGAGCACAATGTAGAAGAGGAACACAATGTAGAATAGGAGCACAATGTAGAAGAGGAACACAATTTAGTAGAGGAGCACAATGTTGTAGAGGAGTACAATGTAGTAGAGGAGAACAATGTAGAAGAGTAGCACAATGTAGTAGACGAGCACAATGTAGTAGAGGAGCACAATGTAGTAGAGGAGCACAATGTATTAGAGGAGCACAATGTAGAAGTGGAGCACAATGTAGTAGAGGAGCACAATGTAGAAGAGGAGTACAATGTAGTAGAGGAGCACAATATAGTAGAGGAGCACAATGTAGAAGAGGAACACAATGTAGAAGAGTAGCACAATGTAGAAGAGGAGCACAATGTAGTAGAGGAGCACAATGTTGTAGAGGAGCACAATGTAGTAGAGGAGCACAATGTATTAGAGGAGCACAATGTAGAAGTGGAGCACAATGTAGTAGAGGAGCACAATGTAGAAGAGGAGTACAATGTAGTAGTCCTCTACTACAATGTAGAAGAGTAGCACAATGTAGTAGACGAGCACAATGTAGTAGAGGAGCACATTGTAGTAGAGGAGCACAATGTATTAGAGGAGCACAATGTAGAAGTGGAGCACAATGTAGTATAGGAGCACAATGTAGAAGAGGAGCACAATGTAGAAGAGGAGCACAATGTAGAAGAGTAGCACAATGTAGAAGAGGAGCACAATGTAGTAGAGGAGCACAATGTAGTAGAGGAACACAATGTAGTAGAGGAGCACAATGTATTAGAGGAGCACAATGTAGAAGTGGAGCACAATGTAGAAGAGGAGCACAATGTAGTAGAGGAGCACAATGTAGAAGAGTAGCACAATGTAGTAGAGGAGCACAATGTAGAAGAGTAGCACAATGTAGTAGAGGAGCACAATGAAGTAGAGGAGCACAGTGTAGAAGAGGAGCACAATGTAGAAGAGGAGCACAATGTAGAAGAGTAGCACAATGTAGTAGAGTAGCACAATGTAGTAGAGGAGCACAATGTAGAAGAGGAGCACAATGTAGAAGAGTAGCACAATGTAGTAGAGTAGCACAATGTAGAAGTGGAGCACAAACCTGAAAGCTATCGCCAAGTCAGTTTGGTCGGAAAAGTATTGAGAGGGGATGATGACAGGCACGAGACAAGATGTATTGAGAGGGGATGATGACAGGCATGAGGCAAGATGTACTGACAGGGGATGATGACAGGCATGAGACAAGATGTACTGACAGGGGATCATGACAGGCACGAGACAAGATGTATTGAGAGGGGATAATGACAGGCATGAGACAAGATGTATTGAGAGGGGATGATGACAGGCACAAGACAAGATGTATTGACAGGTGATGATGAAAGGCAGGAGACAAGATGTATTGACAGGGGATGATGACAGGCACGAGACAAGATGTATTGAGAGGGGATGATGACAGGCATGAGAAAAGATGTATTGAGAGGGGATGATGACAGGCACGAGACAAGATGTATTCATAGGGTGCCATCACCAGATAATGTACTGGGTCCCATCACCAAATGATGTACAGAGTGCCTTCACCAAACAATGTACTGTCCTTCTTAATGTCTGTCCGCCAGTCTTAATGTATGTATCTTCATCTTAATGTGTATCCACCGGTCTTAATGTTTGCCCGCCAGTCTTAATGTCTGTCTGCCGCTTTTAATGTATGTTTGTCTGTATTAATGTATATCCACCTGTCGTAATGTATGTATGGCTGTTTTAATGTGTGTCCATCTGTAGCATTGCGGGCGATAAATATCTGCACCAATCACAAATGTCACGCCGCAGTTTCTTTTCAACACGTTATTTATTTATAACCACCTACTTTCCTTCTAAAACCATTAACCAGAGATGATGTAGGTAAATGATACGTGCCAGGTTCGGATCTAGGCGGGGGGTGTCGGTCAGTCGTAGTCATATGTTATTCTACTTACGAATCGTGGAGGGGGCGACACATGTGTCGTTCTACTTACTGAAGGGTTACTATTAGCCGGCTGCTAATGCAAGATTTAACAAGATTTGCCATCCAAGCCAAAGGTCCAGCTGGCAAGTGGACAAGAAAGCCATTGGCTTATCGAGAGTCCAACAATGTTTATCTACTTATAACCCGACCTCCTGAGATATGTGTCAACCTTGTTTTTAAACATATTCACGCTGCTAGCATTACACAATCTGTAGACAATTTGTTCCATTCATTTATTGTCCTTTGTGAGAACGAGTGCTTTCTGATGTCCAATCTACATTGATCCTTTACTAATTTTACCTCATGTCCTCTAGTTCTGCTATCCTTCTTGAGGGAGAAAAACATATTTCTATCAATATTTTCATACCCATTCAATATCTTAAAAACTTCAATCTGATCTCCTCTTAACCTCCTTGTCTCTAGAGTTGTTAAACCACATTCTTTCAGGCGTTCTTCATAACTAAGGTCTCTCAGTTCTGGAATCATTTTAGTTGCTCTCCTTTGTATGCGTTCAAGCGTATATATATATATATATATATATATATATATATATATATATATATATATATATCCTTCTTGCGATATGGTCTCCATGCTTGTATACAGTATTCTAAATGAGGTCTAACTATTGCTTTATAAAGAGGTATAATTAACTGTTTTCCCTTGTATGTTATGTTTCTTCTAATCAACCCAAGAATTTGATTACCCTTTGAAGCTGCAATACCACACTGCTCTGAAACTTTCATATCAGCGCTTATTGTAACTCCTAAGTCCTTTTCTTTTACAGTAGTACCCAGAGCAGTATTTCCCATTTTATAGTTTACATCCAAGTTTCCATGTCCTGTATGAGGCATTTACATTTACCAAAATTTAACAACATCTGCCAATTCTCAAACCAATCTTTACATTGACACTAGTTCTGATGTAGGCCTAGATACGTGTTCCTTTACCGCAATATTTGCCACGGACACAGGGGGGTCTAAGACCCCCTCCATGGCCTGGGGGGGGGTCGTGACCCCTAAGACCCCCTGGATCCGCTGCAGTTTTCGCACTTCCCCATTAAACTACATCTCGTGTTTTATGGGTTGCTTTAAGTAGAGATTATTCCAGACCGACCAGGTGTGGAATAGCAGCTTGCTTTAAGCAGTGCAACGATTCTCTCGAGCGTTTATGCGATCAATATTTCAAGTGTTGAGCACTGCTTGATATCTGTCGGTCAAGGCACATACCCAGACCGAACAATGCACCGACCCAGACCGAACAATGATGGTGATCGTAACTATTCGTGACGTAGATTGTGTGGCGACAACCGATCTGACGGCCTCGTCTTTGAAACCTTGACGCACAAAAATCCAACTATTCACATTGCAAAAATAGCGCCTCTTCCAATCGTTTTATTCGTGACGTATCTAACTTAGGTATAGGTGGAAGGTATAATATCTAACTTAGGTATAGGTGGAAGGTATAATGTGGGACAGAAAGAAACAGTTAAAGGGAAAAGTGTCGGAAGCCTGCGTTGTACCAGTTTGTGTAGAAGGGTTGGGAAGGGGGAATTAAGATGAAGAGATCGGAAGGAAGAAACACCCGAGGATGGAGGTAGTGGGGGGATGAAGATAGTGGGGAGGATGAAGGTAGTGGGGAGGACGAAGGTAGTGGGGAGGACGAAGGTAGTGGGGAGGACGAAGGTAGTGGGGAGGACGAAGGTAGTGGGGAGGACGAAGGTAGTGGGAAGGATGGAGGTAGTGGGGAGGATGGAGGTAGTGGGGAGGATGGAGGTAGTGGGGAGGTTGGAGGTAGTGGGGAGGATGGAGGTAGTGGGGAGGATGGAGGTAGTGGGGAGGACGGAGGTAGTGGGGAGGATGGAGGTAGTGGGGAGGATGAAGGTAGTGGGGAGGATGAAGGTAATGGGGAGGATGAAGGTAGTGGGGAGGACGAAGGTAGTGGGGAGGACGAAGGTAGTGGGGAGGACGAAGGTAGTGGGGAGGACGAAGATAGTGGGGAGGATGAAGGTAGTGGGGAGGATGAAGGTAGTGGGGAGGATGAAGGTAGTGGGGAGGATGAAGGTAGTGGGGAGGATGAAGGTAGTGGGGAGGATGGAGGTAGTGGGGAGGATGAAGGTAGTGGGGAGGATGAAGGTAGTGGGGCGGATGAAGGTAGTGGGGAGGATGAAGGTAGTGGGGAGGATGAAGGTAGTGGGGAAGATGAAGGTAGGTAGTGGGGAAGATGAAGGTAGTGGGGAGGATGAAGGTAGTGGGGAGGACGAAGGTAGTGGGGAGGACGAAGGTAGTGGGGAGGATGAAGGTAGTGGGGAGGATGAAGTTAGTGGGGAGGTTGAAAGTAGTGGGGAGGATGAAGGTAGTGGGGATGATGAAGGTAGTGGGGAGGACGAAGGTAGTGGGGAGGATGAAGGTAGTGGGGAGGATGAAGGTAGTGGGGAGGATGAAGGTAGTGGGGATGATGAAGGTAGTGGGGAGGACGAAGGTAGTGGGGAGGATGAAGGTAGTGGGGAGGATGAAGGTAGTGGGGAGGATGAAGGTAGTGGGGATGATGAAGGTAGTGGGGAGGACGAAGTTAGTGGGGAGGATGAAGGTAGTGGGGAGGACGAAGGTAGTGGGGAGGATGAAGGTAGTGGGGAGGATGAAGGTAGTGGGGAGGATGAAGGTAGTGGGGAGGATGGAGGTAGTGGGGAGCAGACTGCGATGAACGAGTGAGGAGATACTGACAAAGAGAGCAAGAAAAAAGAGGACGGAGATGTGGAAGACCGGAAGTAGGACGGAGGTACAGTGTTAACATAAGTCTCGCAAAGTCAGAGGTGAACAGCCGAAAGTGGGAAAGAGTGGCAGAGGATTACGATGGACGGAGACGACGCGTCGAAAGGGCAGACCAAGTGACGTGGCCCCATCCCGCAAGGGACCACGGGGAAGATGAAGATCTAACTCACTATTGTTGTTGCGGCAGTTAAACAAATGAACTCAGCAGAATGTGTTGTAGTCAGTAAGTCCGTGCGTTGTTTAAGAGCGTCCAGGGTGTAGAGGTAACGGAACGTTTGTGAAAATGCAATACGATAGTGTAATTTTTCCAAAGCCATCGAATAGGATATTTCCATAGTATTTCCATAGTATTTCCATAGTATGCTATTCACCTAGAAATAACTGTTTAGTATATGTAATTCACACCTACAGAGGTTTGTCATGCTCAGTATTTTTTCTGAGACTGTCGGTATCTGGATCAAAATGTTGACCTTTCTTAAATGTGCTTCACTACTAACACTAACAGTAGCACAAGTTGTCTCAATCTCAGAACATCGTCGTTATTTTTAACACTCTTAACGTATGACTACGATGCAACGTTATGTTACGTGCGTTTTGCGTCAAAGGCCACTTGGCATTTTTGAGCAGAAGTACCGAACTCACGAACCAGTTCACGAGAATACCATAAAAAATGCATCACTTATGCGGCAATCACGTGAACGCCACAATCACAAACTCGCCATTATCAATATTAACGACGTCGTCAAAAGGCATTTTATGAGAGTTGGCCAGATTAGAGAACATTACGACGCGATTACTCAACATTACTTAGTTCTAATGATCGCTGACGGATTTTAAGGCAAGTCACGACAACTAAGTGATGCATGCATTGAATACATGTTAGTGTTTTTCCATCTGCCGACACATCAATAATATTTTAAGCGCATGACTCGCATGAACACGAGTAAACATGTCCTTGTGGAAGGTGTAGCCTACTCACGCTATATTTTGACCCGCACGAACACGAGTAAACATGTACTTGTGGAAGGTGTAGCCTACTCACGCTATATTTTGACCCGCACGAACACGAGTAAACATGTACTTGTGGAAGGTGTAGCCTACTCACGCTATATTTTGACCCGCACGAACACGAGTAAACATGTACTTGTGGAAGGTGTAGCCTACTCACGCTATATTTTGACCCGCACGAACACGAGTAAACATGTACTTGTGGAAGGTGTAGCATACTCACGCTATATTTTGACCCGCACGAACACGAGTAAACATGTACTTGCGAAAGGTGTAGCCTACTCACGCTATATTTTGACTCGCACGAACATGAGTAAACATGTACTTGTGGAAGGTGTAGCCTACTCACGCTATATTTTGACCCGCACGAACACGAGTAAACATGTCCTTGTGGAAGGTGTAGCCTACTCACGCTATATTTTGTCCCGCACGAACACGAGTAAACATGTCCTTGTGGAAGGTGTAGCCTACTCACGCTATATTTTGACTCGCACGAACACGAGTAAACATGTACTTGTGGAAGGTGTAGCCTACTCACGCTATATTTTGACCCGCACGAACACGAGTAAACATGTACTTGTGGAAGGTGTAGCCTACTCACGCTATATTTTGACCCGCACGAACACGAGTAAACATGTCCTTGTGGAAGGTGTAGCCTACTCACGCTATATTTTGACTCGCACGAACACGAGTAAACATGTACTTGTGGAAGGTGTAGCCTACTCACGCTATATTTTGACCCGCACGAACATGAGTAAACATGTACTTGTGGAAGGAGTTGCCTACTCACGCTATATTTTGACCCGCACGAACATGAGTAAACATGTACTTGTGGAAGGTGTAGCCTACTCATGCTATATTTTGATTCGCACGAACATGAGTAAACATGTACTTGTGGAAGGTGTAGCCTACTCACGCTATATTTTGACCCGCACGAACACGAGTAAACATGTCATTGTGGAAGGTGTAGCCTACTCACGCTATATTTTGACTCGCACGAACACGAGTAAACATGTCCTTGTGGAAGGTGTAGCCTACTCATGCTATTTTATGACTCGCACGAACATGGGTAAACATGTACTTGTGGAAGGTGGAGCCTACTCAAGCTATTCTATGAATCGCACGAACACGAGTAAACATGTACTTGTGAAAGGTGTAGCCTATTCACGCTATTCTATGACTCGCAAGAACACGAGTAAACATGTACTTGTGGAATGTGGAGCCTACTCACGCTATTCTATTCTACTGTCTCAACGACGTATTTTGTGACTGCAGGTCCCAGTCGACCTATTATAAGGCAGCAAATGGAAAATTCATATCTGAAGATGTGGTTCTAGGTCTGACCACAACGTGCGTGGGGTCACGTCAACGTGCGTGGGGTCACGTCAACGTGCGTGGGTTCACGTTAACGTGCGTGGGTTCACGTCAACGTGCGTGGGGTCACGTCAACGTGCGTGGGAACAACAACACCCACGCAGAAACAATTTACCGAGTCAGCAGTGACATGTAAACAAAATTCTACACAGTGAAATTATACCAATTCCAATTACAGCTGCTGTCGTGAAATCTGCAAAAGACAAAATATCCGATCTTGCCGATATTCTCACTCATGATGTAAACAATCGTGACAGTCAGTTGTGTAAATGCGTGTTTGGTGATGGATCGTCAGATACTTCTGGCGCCTCTTACACTGAGGAATTTGTGGAACAAGAATTTCAGATGCATTAATGAAGTCAGTTTATTCCACATTAATGCAACATGCACCAGGATTGATGTGACCTTCAGAATGGAAAGAGGCAAACATTACTCTGCTATTTAAGAAGGGATCGACGAACAAGCCAAACAATTACAGACCTTAATTAGAGAGCACATGGTGGAATTCCTTGTAAAGCATAATTTAATAAATACATCTCAACACGGGTTCCTAAAAGCAAGGTCATGTCTAACCAAGCTGTTATGTTTATGGAAGAAATTACAAAGTGGGTACATGACGGGTCACCAGTGGATGTTGTCTACTTAGATTTTCAGAAAGCTTTCGATAAAGTGCCACATCAAAGATTGTTACTTAAACTAAAAGCCCATGGTATAGGTAATGATGTAATCAACTGGATAGAAAAGTGGCTTACACACAGAAGACAGAGAGTAATAGTAGATGGTGAGATTTCAAACTGGAAATCTGTTTTGGGTGGGGTACCACAGGGATCAGTATTAGGCCCTATACTGTTTTTAATATATATAAATGATTTGGAAGATGACATATCTAGCAAAGTATTCAAATTTGCAGATGACACCTAAGTATTCAGAAAGGTTACTAATGATACAGATAAACACAGTTTACAGGTTAATCTAGATAAATTAGTTAAATTGTCAGAAAAATGGCAAATGTTATTCAATTTTGGGAAGTGTAAATGTGTACACACAGGACATGCATGGAGGCCATATCGTAAAAAGGACATAGACAAGTTAGAAATAATAAAATGAAGAGCAACTAAAATGATTCCAGAATTGAGAGGCTTTAGTTATGAAAGTCACTTATTACAATGTGGTTTGACAACACTAGAGACCAGGAGACTAAGGGGAGACCAAATAGAAGTGTTTAAAATAGTGAACGGTTATGAGGATGTTGATAGGAATATGTTCTTCAAACTTAATGAAGGCAGTAGAACCAGAGGACACAAAGCAGCATTAGTTAAGGAGCAGTGTAGGTTGGACATGAGAAAGTACTCTTTCTCACAGAGGGTGATAAATGAATGGAACAAACTGCCAAATGATTGTGTTAATGCTAGTAGTGTGAATATGATAGATAAAAATATAATTGACAGATATTTGATAAGGGCGGGCTACACATAGATGAGAAAATTTTTGGACTCTCGATAAGCCAATGGCTTCCTTGTCTACTTGCCATCTGGAAATTGTTGTTTGGGATGGCAATCTTGTTAAATCTTGACTTTTGAAATAAATCAACAAAATTCCATCAAAACTAGCACAATCCGGAAGCGCATAAATACACCGAGTTATCGAAAACTATCAGTTTCTTTTCCCTAGCTATCGATCAAACTTTCTTGATCCGTATGGCAGCAAGGAAATATCACACAGCTCGGTCTACATGTTTATTTCTTCATTCTGTGCCACGCAATTATCTTACCTTTGCTTGCCCAACTGTTAACACAACATGATTTACGTCAGCAGTAAAATATGGAGAGCAGACCATTGTGTGTGTGTGTGTGTGTGTGTGTGTGTGTGTGTGTGTGTGTGTGTGTGTGTGTGTGTGTGTGTGTGTGTGTGTGTGTGTGTGTGTGTGTGTGTGTGTGTGTGTGTGTGTGTGTGTGTGTGTGTGTGTGTGTGTGTGTGTGTGTGTGTGTGTGTGTGTGTGTGTGTGTGTGTGTGTGTGTGTGTGTGTGTGTGTGTGGTGTGTGGTGTGTGTGTGTGTGTGTGTGTGTTCGTGTGTGTGTGTGTGTGTGTGTGTGTGTGTGTGTGTGTGTGTGTGTGTGTGTGTGTGTGTGTGTGTGTGTGTGTGTGTGTGTGTGTGTGTGTGTGTGTGTGTGTGTGTGTGTGTGTGTGTGTGTGTGTGTGTGTGTGTGTGTGTGTGTGTGTGTGTGTGTGTGTGTGTGTGTGTGTGTGCGTGTGTGTGTATGGGTGTGTGTGTGTGGTGTGCGTGCATGCGTGCGTGCGTGGGGGATCTATACACAATATATATTTTATATAATATAATTATAATAATTTAACATTAGCATATTTGCATTGCGGGTATTGGCATGAGAAATTACCAGCGAAAACCTGACAGAAGTCGTGTGGCACACAAACGTGTCATAAATGACCTGACAGAGGTCGTGTGGCACACGAACGTGTCATAAATGACCTGACAGAGGTCGGGTGGTACACGAACGTGTCATAAATGACACGACAGAGGTCGTGTGGCACACGAACGTGTCATAAATGAACTGACAGAGGTCGTGTGCCACACGAACTTGTCATAAATGAACTGACAGAGGTCGTGTGGCATACGAACTTGTCATAAATGAACTGACAGAGGTCGTGTGGCACACGAACGTGTCATAAATGAACTGACAGAGGTCGTGTGACACACGAACGTGTCATAAATGAACTGACAGAGGTCGTGTGCCACATGAACGTTTCATAAATGCAGTGCGCGAAGTCATCGACAAAGGCCGCCCAGGTCGCTATGTTGCGAATGAAAATCAAATTCCTCATTCGTCATTGTACTTTACTTTACTTGCATACCATTCGTCAATGTACTTTACATTACTTTCATACCATTCGTCATTGTACTTTACTTTACTTGCATACCATTCGTCATTATACTTTACTTTACTTGCATACCATTCCGCAGGAGTGGGGGTATTGATGAAAAGCGCATCATATATTTTAATAACATGTTTTCTCAGGTCATGCATGTCAAGAAAGCTTTCTCCTACTACGGGTTAAGTACCAACGACGTCCGTCGCATCGCGTTCGACAACGCAACGAAACTCACGAAAACAACGCCAAACTCTTGGGAAGAGAGAAAGTCATGCACCAACGTGAAGGAACACAAGAAGGTCAGGCACAACCGTGAGGGAACACAAGAAGGTCAGGCACAACCGTGACGGAACACAAGAAGGTCAGACACAACCGTGAGGGAACACAAAAAGGTCAGACACAACCGTGAGGGAACACAAAAAGGTCAGACACAACCGTGAGGGAACACAAGAAGGTCAGACACAACCGTGAGCGAATACAAGAAGGTCAGGCACAACCGTGAGGGAACACAAGAAGGTCAGGCACAACCGTGAGGGAACACAAGAAGGTCAGGCACAACAGTGAGGGAATACAAGAAGGTCAGGCACAACCGTGAGGGAACACAAGAATGTCAGGCACAACAGTGAGGGAACACAAGAATGTCAGGCACAACCGTGAGGGAACACAAGAATGTCAGACACAACAGTGAGGGAATACAAGAAGGTCAGGCACAACCGTGAGGGAACACAAGAAGGTCAGGCACAACCGTGAGGGAACACAAGAAGGTCAGGCACAACCGTGACGGAACACAAGAAGGTCAGACACAACCGTGAGGGAACACAAAAAGGTCAGACACAACCGTGAGGGAACACAAGAATGTCAGGCACAACAGTGAGGGAACACAAGAAGGTCAGGCACAACCGTGAGGGAACACAAGAAGGTCAGGCACAACCGTGAGGGAACACAAAAAGTTCAGACACAACCGTGAGGGAACACAAGAATGTCAGGCACAACAGTGAGGGAACACAAGAATGTCAGGCACAACCGTGAGGGAATACAAGAAGGTCAGGCACAACCGTGAGGGAACACAAGAACGTCAGACACAACCGTGAGGGAACACAAGAAGGTCAGACACAACCGTGAGGGAACACAAGAAGGTCAGACACAACCGTGAGGGAACACAAGAATGTCGGGCACAACGGTGAGGGAACACAAGAATGTCAGGCACAACAGTGAGGGAACACAAGAAGGTCAGGCACAACCGTGAGGGAACACAAGAAGGTCAGGCACAACCGTGAGGGAATACAAGAAGGTCAGACACAACCGTGAGGGAACACAAGAAGGTCAGACACAACCGTGAGGGAACACAAGAAGGTCAGGCACAACGGTGAGGGAACACAAGAATGTCAGGCACAACAGTGAGGGAACACAAGAAGGTCAGGCACAACAGTGAGGGAACACAAGAAGGTCAGGCACAACCGTGAGGGAACACAAGAATGTCGGGCACAACGGTGAGGGAACACAAGAATGTCAGGCACAACAGTGAGGGAACACAAGAAGGTCAGGCACAACCGTGAGGGAACACAAGAAGGTCAGGCACAACCGTGAGGGAATACAAGAAGGTCAGACACAACCGTGAGGGAACACAAGAAGGTCAGACACAACCGTGAGGGAACACAAGAAGGTCAGGCACAACGGTGAGGGAACACAAGAATGTCAGGCACAACAGTGAGGGAACACAAGAAGGTCAGGCACAACAGTGAGGGAACACAAGAAGGTCAGGCACAACCGTGAGGGAATACAAGAAGGTCAGACACAACCGTGAGGGAACACAAGAAGGTCAGACACAACCGTGAGGGAACACAAGAAGGTCAGACACAACCGTGAGGGAACACAAGAAGGTCAGGCACAACCGTGAGGGAACACAAGAAGGTCAGACACAACCGTGAGGGAACACAAGAAGGTCAGGCACAACGGTGAGGGAACACAAGAATGTCAGGCACAACCGTGAGGGAACACAAGAAGGTCAGGCACAACCGTGAGGGAACACAAGAAGGTCAGGCACAACCGTGAGGGAACACAAAATGATCAGGCACAACCGTGAGGGAACACAAGAAGATCAGGCACAACCGTGAGGGAACACAAGAAGGTCAGGCACAACCGTGAGGGAACACAAGAAGGTCAGGCCAACCGTGAGGGAATACAAGAAGGTCAGGCACATTCATGACCTCCCAGTATGGAAGGATCACAACTCAGAACCACCGCAGCATTTGATGACGATCTTGAAGAAGATCTTGAAGAAGGTGATGTTCACCAAGAAAGAGGTGGAGACGAGAGCGGGGATCACCAGACGCCGGAACCAAAAGTCATGTCCTGGACCTTACAGCCGAACCTTTCGGATTTGACCTTCCCCAACGCAAGTGGACCACCATCAACCGCTTAAGAACATTGTACTGTGGAGCATTGTACTGTGGAGCATTGTACTGTGGAGCATTGTACTGTGGAGCATTGTACTGTGGAACATTGTACTGTGGACCATTGGAATGTGGAGCAAAGTTCTTCCGTAATATGTCACGGCGAATGCTTGTTTGCGTGTCGTCTGTTCAGTCTATTACCAACCGGTGTGTGTGTGTGTGTGTGTGTGTGTGTGTGTGTGTGTGTGTGTGTGTGTGTGTGTGTGTGTGCGTGTGTATGTGTGTATGTGTGCGTGCATGCGTGACTGCCGTTGTCGTTGGTTGTTGTTGTTACTGCTGCTACTGTCGGTCGTGTTGTTGTTGTTGCCGCTGTCGCTGACATTGCTGCCGCCGCCTCTGTTGTTACTGTTGCCTATGCACCCCTTCACCCCTCCCCCCACACACGTTATTATAGGCCACCGTCTATCGCTGTGTACGTCAACAGGTCCTCGGTCTGTCCGGGCATCAATGTCGTGTTGTCTCTGTCGTGTGTCCCCAGTCAACTCTCACAGCAAGACCACACACGACAACGTCCCTGTATTGTCGATGCACAAGCACTGCCATTTCTCCCAGGGTTTCAGGAATCATTGTCAGCAGACAGAGAACAAAAACAGGAAATATAGAATCAATAAGAAAGCCATGGAAAAATTCCAACCAAACAGCAAATGATAAACTTATTATGAAACTAATGAAAATAGAAGAACATAACTCCATGTTTATTTTGATAATATAAAAGTTCATGTCATGTGACGTTATGCAAAATGTGTACAATGATTGAAACAGGTAAACAGGTAAACAAAATTTTATCTTTGCATCTGTAGAAGCGCCCAGCAAACCTCAACCTTCTTCCCGTATCCTAGCTGTCTGTAAATGTGCTCATTCCGCCATAGAGCTCAACGTGTGTCATTGCTATGTTGCTGCCGGTGAATGTTGAACGCTGTCCGCAGCATTCTAGTGTAACACCCGGCAGTTGTTTGAGTGCTTGTGTCATTGTCCTCGATTCGTACCCGCAGAGGAGCACAGACAACAGAGGAGAACAGACAGCACAGACAACAGTGGAGCACAGACAGCAGAGGAACACAGACAACAGAGGAGAACAGACAACAGAGGAGAACAGACAGCAGAGGAACACAGACAACAGAGGAGCACAGACAGCAGAGGAACACAGACAACAGAGGAGAACAGACAACAGAGGAGAACAGACAGCAGAGGAACACAGACAACACAGGAGCACAGACAGCAGAGGAGCACAGACAACAGAGGAGCACAGACAACAGAGGAGAACAGACAGCAGAGGAACACAGACAAGAGAGGAGCACAGACAGCAGAGGAACACAGACAGCAGAGGAGCACAGACAGCAGAGGAGCACATACAACGGAGGAGCACAGACAACAGAGGAGAACAGACAGCAGAGGAACACAGACAGCAGAGGAGCACAGACAACAGAGGAGCACAGACAACAGAGGAGCACAGACAACAGAGAAGCACAGACAACAGTGGAGCACATACAGCAGAGGAGAACAGACAGCAGATGAGCACAGACAGCAGAGGAGCACAGACAACAGAGGAGCACAAGCAGCAGAGGAGCACAGGCAACAGAGGAGAACAGACAGCAGAGGAGCACAGCAACAGAGGAGAACAGACAGCAGAGGAACACAGACAACAGAGAAGCACAGACAGCAGAGGAACACAGACAACAGAGGAGCACAAGCAGCAGAGGAGCACAGGAAACAGAGGAACACAGACAGCAGAGGAGCACAGCAACAGAGGAGAACAGACAGCAGAGGAACACAGACAACAGAGGAGCACAGACAGCAGAGGAGCACAGACAACAGAGGAGAACAGACAGCAGAGGAACACAGACAACAGAGGAGCACAGACAGCAGAGGAACACAGACAGCAGAGGAGCACAGACAACAGAGGAGCACAGACAACAGAGAAGCACAGACAACAGTGGAGCACAGACAGCAGAGGAGAACAGACAGCAGATGAGCACAGACAGTAGAGGAGCACATACAGCAGAGGAGCACAGACAACAGAGGAGCACAAGCAGCAGAGGAGCACAGGCAACAGAGGAGCACATACAACGGAGGAGCACAGACAGCAGAGGAGCACAGACAACAGAAGAGCACAGGCAACAGAGGAGCACAGGTAACAGAGGAGCACAGACAACGGAGGAGCACAGACAACTGAAGAGCACAGACAGCAGAGGAGCACATACAACAGAGGAGCACAGACAGCAGAGGAGCACAGACAGCAGAGGAGCACAGACAGCAGAGGAACACATACAACAGAGAACCACAGACAACAGAGGAACACATATAACAGGAGAGCACATACAGCAGAGGAACACAGACAATAGAAGAGCACAGACAACAGAGGAGCATATACAACAGTGGAGCACAGACAACAGAGGAGCACAGACAACAGAGGAGCACAGACAACAGAAGAGCACAGACGATAGAAGAGCACAGGCAGCAGAGGAGCACAGACAACAGTGGAGCACAGACAACAGAGGAGCACAGACTGCAGAGGACAGAGGAACACAGACAGCAGAAGAGCACAGACAACAGAAGAGCACAGACAACGGAGGAGCACAGACAACAGAGGAGCACAGACAACAGAAGAGCACAGACGATAGAAGAGCACAGGCAGCAGAGGAGCACAGACAACAGTGGAGCACAGACAACAGAGGAGCACAGACTGCAGAGGACAGAGGAACACAGACAGCAGAAGAGCACAGACAACAGAAGAGCACAGACAACGGAGGAGCACAGACAACAGAGGAGCACAGACAACATAGGAGCAGAGACAGCAGTTGGAATAAAAGGTTAATACATCTAATTTCACGTGTGAAAGAAAGCGGGGATTACTCAATTACTCAATAAGGCAATCTTCATAATCCGCATCGGAATTGACTTTTACAGCGATATGGTGCAATGTGCACATGACGAACCCCCGCTGAATACCTTCATTGCATTCAACGTGGTCTGTGGTACAAGAACACAAAACAAGGCTTGAATACTCGGCTACCGTGAGCATTATTGTATATACAATGTAGTAAACAACTTATACCATTTGATCTTGACACACTGGATCAGTTCTCTCGTTGGAGTAATATTTCATCCGCCCGTGTCTTGCCTCAGACGGTTTGCAATCACCCAGTTGACATTCACTGGCTGTGCACTACCCACAATACAAGGCCAAGTATTTGTAAAGTAAACACCAGCCGTCAGCGTACAACAAATGATGTCCCGGTATGAGAGCGTGGGGGGGGCGGGGTGGGGCGGGGCGGGGCGGGGCGGGGGGAGTAAAAGGGTGTTTTCAAAGGATGAAAAAAGGTGGAAAGGGGTATACAATAGCTGTGTTGTCTCGCATAAACGCAGGCTCAACGTTCCAGGGAAATTATGCATCTAAAAAGGGTATAATCTCAATTAACAAATTCCCAAAGGGGGCTTATTTTGGGTTGAACTGACATGGGTAGCCACATATTCTCGGAGTGAACCCCGGGGTACGAGACACGGACTAGTTCCTGTTTTACGACGCGGCCACTACTGTCAGAGTCAGTGGTTCGTCATGTGTAACACTGAATGTTGATCGTCTGTTGAAGTGCAACGTGGGGTGCTTTTCGTTCAATCACATGTCAAGTTACAAATACACGCAGTTACCCATGTAATGTAATATATGAAATGAATAAAAAATGGACTGGGTTAGCTTAGAATAAATAAACAGTGTAGCGCTCGGTTTATTTACGGCAGTGAATCGACCCTAGCTGCACCCGTCGTGTCACCGGCTGTGCTCGTGCGCGCGTCTATCACACAAATAGAACTGATAAGTACAAGCATTTATTTGACCGACGCAACATTTGTTGAACCGATTCAAAAATTGAATCGCGGCAACTATTGTTGTGTATACGTCAAGACGTCTCGCAGAATCGGTCAATCTATGCCAGTCAACAAAAAAAAAAACATTCGCAACGGGCAACTGACAGCGTGTCATTTTCTCATATGAGATGGCAGCAGCTGGACGAAGACAGGCTACCGTTGATTGATATTTGGCAGGAAAGGTAGACTCGATAATTATGAAAATGTTTCAAAAGAATATTCTTATTGAAACAAGCTACTCGCCGTACTGAGTGAGATGGCCGAGGTGTTCGGTACTTCCAGTACGGGTCACCTGGAGCACTGAGTGAGATGGACGAGGTGTTCGGTACTTCCAGTACGGGTCACCTGGAGCACTGAGTGAGATGGACGAGGTGTTCGGTACTTCCAGTACGGGTCACCTGGAGCACTAAGTGAGATGGCCGAGGTGTTCGGTACTTCCAGTACGGGTCACCTGGAGCACTGAGTGAGATGGACGAGGTGTTCGGTACTTCCAGTACGGGTCACATAGAGCACTGAGTGAGATGGCCGAGGTGTTCGGAACTTCCAGTACGGGTCACCTGGAGCACTGAGTGAGATGGACGAGGTGTTCGGTATATCAGCACTGAGTGATATGGCCGAGGTGTTCGGTACTTCCAGTACGGGTCACCTGGAGCACTGAGTGAGATGGCCGAGGTGTTCGGTACTTCCAGTACGGGTCACCTGGAGCACTGAGTGAGATGGACGAGGTGTTCGGTACTTCCAGTACGGGTCACCTGGAGCACTGAGTGAGATGGACGAGGTGTTCGGTACTTCCAGTACGGGTCACCTGGAGCACTGAGTGAGATGGCCGAGGTGTTTGGTACTTCCAGTACGGGTCACCTGGAGCACTGAGTGAGATGGACGAGGTGTTCGGTACTTCCAGTACGGGTCACCTGGAGCACTGAGTGAGATGGACGAGGTGTTCGGTACTTCCAGTACGGGTCACCTGGAGCACTGAGTGAGATGGACGAGGTGTTCGGTACTTCCAGTACGGGTCACCTGGAGCATTGAGTGAGATGGACGAGGTGTTCGGTACTTCCAGTACGGGTCACCTGGAGCACTGAGTGAGATGGACGAGGTGTTCGGTACTTCCAGTACGGGTCACCTAGAGCACTGAGTGAGATGGACAAGGTGTTCGGTACTTCCAGTACGGGTCACCTGGAGCATTGAGTGAGATGGACGAGGTGTTCGGTACTTCCAGTACGGGTCATCTGGAGCACTGAGTGAGATGGACGAGGTGTTCGGTACTTCCAGTACGGGTCACCTGGAGCAGCGCGATCCCTCTAAGGAAAACTGTCAAATTGTGCGACATTAAACTATGTTGGTATGTCTTTTACGTGTTCATATTATAGACATATATTGTGCTATATATTGGAAACCTATTTTCAGCAAATAGACAAATTAGCTGCGTTGCATTTGAAAAATAGTAAGCTTACAACAAGAAACTGACTGTCTTGTCCCATCCTTGGAATAAGACGGCCACCTGTCTGGGGCAA
>BSQZ01000025.1:8322500-8412500 GCA_033239005.1 Lamellibrachia satsuma
GTTGTGTCGGATCCACATATCGACGATCTGAAAACAGATGCCTTGTCCTTGTCGGCTGATTAGAAGACAAGAAGCGATATTCTTGTGATAACTATCTTATGGTTGGATCACGTCACTAATTAAGCTGCCTGGTACATGCATCCTTAATACGGCTTAGTGGATATAACAGCAACAGCAACAGCCTACCTTTGGTTTGCACCGAAAATCACCTTTTATCCTCGTCGTTATTTCGTTGCTTGCCAATACATAGCTGCTCAAACAAGGGCGTTTCTGGCGTTGTTTGTTGAAGAAATGACGCCGTTATGCACTTTGTCTTTGTCGTTGTTCTCCAGAATGGCATGTATCCATCCCAGCGAACGTCACCTCGCAATCAACGCCAGACCGCTGCGTGGCGTGGAGCGTGTAGCAATGAGGTATGTGCAGTGTGCCGCCTGGTCGATCGGATATGCCGCTATAGTTATTTAGTCAACCGTCGCTCGAGCACTATGAGCAGGCGCCGTTGGCAGGCGGTATCGATGGCTGCATCTAGCAGTGGCCGCCTGCAACAAAGGCCCGCTTGTGTCAGTCAAAGAATGAGGGATTCTCCCGCGACTCGCTGCGTGCTTCCAGACAACGTCATACACTATGACAAAAGTGTGTGTGAAATTACATGTCACCCTGTGCACTCAGCGATTCCTTCAACACGGCGACTCTTTGTCGTTTTAGAGTTACACCAGCTAGTGCACTCCCTCTTACTGTGAGTTCTGGTATCAGAACTCAATTATAATACCGGACAGTTGATATCTTCTACCCTTTTAAAGAGAGAGGCTTCATAATAGCCAACGGGTCAGGAACTCAGAGCATTGACCTCTAGCTGAGGGAACTATTATTAGAATCAGAGTACTCCACACCTGTCACCTGCGCCCTCTCAGCAGGCCGCCAACATGTTGGCGATTACTTTACTCGAGTGTAGTCGTTATGTGTATGTTCTCCACCAACAGTTTACAACTCACGTGTAGTCGTTACGTGTATGTTCTCCACCAACAGTTGACAACTCACGTGTAGTCGTTACGTATATGTTCTCCACCAACAGTTGACAACTCACGTGTAGTCGTTACGTGTATGTTCTCCACCAACAGTTGACAACTCACGTGTAGTCGTTACGTGTATGTTCTCCACCAACAGTTGACAACTCACATGTAGTCGTTACGTGTATGTTCTCCACCAACAGTTGACAACTCACGTGTAGTCGTTAAGTGTATGTTCTCCACCAACAGTTGACAACTCACGTGTAGTCGTTAAGCGTATGTTCTCCACCAACAGTTGACAACTCACGTGTAGTCGTTAAGCGTATGTTCTCCACCAACAGTTGACAACTCACGTGTAGTCGTTACGTGTATGTTCTCCACCAACAGTTGACAACTCACGTGTAGTCGTTACGTGTATGTTCTCCACCAACAGTTGACAACTCACGTGTAGTCGTTACGTGTATGTTCTCCACCAACAGTTGACAACTCACGTGTAGTCGTTACGTGTATGTTCTCCACCAACAGTTGACAACTCACGTGTAGTCGTTACGTGTATGTTCTCCACCAACAGTTGACAACTCACGTGTAGTCGTTATGTGTATGTTCTCCACCAACAGTTGACAACTCACGTGTAGTCGTTATGTGTATGTTCTCCACCAACAGTTGACAACTCACATGTAGTCGTTAAGTGTATGTTCTCCACCAACAGTTGACAACTCACGTGTAGTCGTTACGTGTATGTTCTCCACCAACAGTTGACAACTCACGTGTAGTCGTTAAGTATATGTTCTCCACCAACAGTTGACAACTCACGTGTAGTCGTTACGTGTATTTTCTCCACCAACAGTTGACAACTCACGTGTAGTCGTTATGTGAATGTTCTCCACCAACAGTTGACAACTCACGTGTAGTCGTTACGTGTATGTTCTCCACCAACAGTTGACAACTCATGTGTAGTCGTTATGTGTATGTTCTCCACCAACAGTTGACAACTCACGTGTAGTCGTTATGTGTATGTTCTCCACCAACAGTTGACAAATCACGTGTAGTCGTTATGTGTATGTTCTCCACCAACAGTTGACAACTCACGTGTAGTCGTTATGTGTATTTTCTCCACCAACAGTTGACAACTCACGTTGATCACTGCCAGTACAATGGCGTCGGTGTCCTCGCCCTCGAATGTCTCAGGAACCCAGTGAATTCGTAAGTTGGGCCGACGTGTGTATTGTTCTAGGTTGTCGCTGGTTTCTTCGAGTGCGTGTATCTTTTTCTCTAGCTCAACTATACGTATGTCTTTTGCCTTTACCTGTTTGTCAGGTTTTCGATGTGTGCGTTCAGCGAATCGATCTTGTCCGCTAGATCGCGTGGGTACAGAGCTTTTGTCAACTTTTCAACTATTGCGTCATCATTTAATAGCTAAATAATTCGTAGCGCAAGCACTTCCCCTGAGTCGTCTGTGTGACTGTTGCTCTGTGTTGGTTTAGGAGGCATTGCAGGACTCAGTACACAACAACAAGTTGTTGGGGTGTGGCAATACTCTGTTACATCACGTGGCAATACTCTATTATTTCACGTGGCAATACTCTATTATTTCACGTGGCAATACTCTATTATTTCACGTGGCAATACTCTATTACTTCACGTGGCAATACTCTAGTACTTCACGTGGCAATACTCTGTTACTTCACGTGGCAATACTCTATTACTTCACGTGGCAATACTTTATCACTTCTTGCGTGGCAATACTATATCACTTCATGTGTCCAGTTTGTCTATGTAATAGGAGTACACATTCGTGCATATATCGTGTCCATTTAACAGCGCCTCTTTCTTTCCTCACAATCACGACTTATTCGGAATATATACACCGTACACGTATACAGAGTACACGTATACATCTTATACGTATACACCGTACACGTATACACCGTACACGTATACACCGTACACGTATACACCTTACATGTATACACCCTTACATGTATACACCGCACACGTATACACCGTACACGTATACACCTTACATGTATACACCTTATACGTATACACCTTACATGTATACACCATACATGTGTACACCGCACACGTATACACCTTACATGTATACACCTTATACGTATACACCTTACATGTATACACCATACATGTGTACACCGCACACGTATACACCTTACATGTATACACCTTATACGTATACACCTTATATATATACACCTAATACGTATACACCGCACACGTATACACCGTACACGTATACACCTTACATATATACACCTTATACGTATACACCTTACATGTATACACCTTATACGTATATACCTTACATGTATACACCTTATACGTATACTACGTACACGTATACACCGTACACGTATACACCTTATACGTATACACCGCACACGTATACACCTTATACGTATATACCGTACACGTATACACCTTACACGGATACACATTATACGTATACACCGTATACGTATACGCCGTATACGTATACGTCTTATACGTATACACCCTACACGTATACGCCGTATACGTATACACCGTATACGTAGACGCCGTACACGTATACACCTTATACGTGTACGCCGTATACGTATACGTCTTATACGTATACGCCGTATACGTATACAGCGTATACGCACAAATCATACGACTAGTGGCAATGTGGGTCATCACTGGGCAAAAGTCATATAATATGTAATACTGAGCCAAAGGTCGGCGTGACCCGGTGACCTCTAGACACATCACTGGCAGCGATACTTCCGGTGAACGATAATTTACGTAGGAAGCACAGACCGGGTCGTTTGTCTATTCATACATTCTACAATAGATTGATTCATTACGCCAGTAGCAGACTTTCGGTGAACTCCATCGTGACCTCTTGTCTGCAGCAAACGTGTGTTACTTAAGTAGCCACGTGCGCACCACATTAAAAATCATTTTATATATACATACATACATACATACATACATACATACATACATACATACATACATACATACATACATACATACATATATATATATATATATATACGGTGGGGCAAAACGGTCCCCGTACACGTGGGGCAAGACGGTCCCCGTACACGTGGGGCAAAACAGTGCCCGTACACGTGGGGCAAGACGGTCCCCGTAGACATGGGGCAAGACGGCCCCATACACGTGGGGCAAGACGCTCCCCGTACACGTGGGCCAAGACGGTCCCCGTACAAGTGGGGCAAGGCGATCCCCGTACACGTGGGTCAAGACGGTCCCCGTACACGTGGGGCAAGACGCTCCCCGTACACGTGGGCCAAGACGGTCCCCGTACACGTGGGGCAAGACGATCCCCGTACACGTGGGGCAAGGCGATCCCCGTACACGTGGGGCAAGGCGATCCCCGTACACGTGGGTCAAGACGGTCCCCGTACACGTGGGGCAAGACGCTCCCCGTACACGTGGGCCAAGACGGTCCCCGTACACGTGGGGCAAGACGATCCCCGCACACGTGGGGCAAGGCGATCCCCGTACACGTGAGGCAAGGCGATCCCCGGACACGTGGGGCAAGACGGTCCCCGTACACGTGGGGCAAGACGATCCCTGTGCATAAAGAATAAGTTAGATTCTGTTCCATTTCTAGGATTGTTGATGAATTAATAGATGAAATGTAATCAAAGGAATGTTCTTGGAACATTCCAACTAACCAGGAAACATATCAATGCGTGGAATAAAAGGCCGAAGGTTTGACAATTGTTGTTTGACTTCTTTACCAACGATGTTAGTTATTGACAGATCACACGCACAGAAGAAGTGTGTACACTACTAATGGGGAAATTAACCCCTGTTCTCAAAATAATGCCGTATGTAAATAGGGGAATACATCACGTAACGCAATATCATCGCTGTCACTCATGTGATATTGTACAATATCATCGCTGTCACTCATGTGATATTATACAGCGCTCTGTATTACACGCACACGAAACAAATTCAGCTCGCGTTTTTTTTAGAGTATTCGGTAAATTATCCTGCACTGTATGTCGAAAAGCTTTCTATGTTGGAGACGCGTCTGTCTCCGTCATGGACGGATAGGTGTCAATCACCCGAGACAGGCTCGATTTTTAAAGGAAAGTGCAAACATGTTAATATGTTAACCCACTAAACCTGTCGAAGGGGATCCTTGCCAAAGTGGTCAAAGGTGTCAATGTAGTCAGTGTGGTCAAGCTGGTCTTGCTTCGGGACAAATTATTTATTCACAAGGAGTATGAACATGTTAGGGAGCTTAGTAACAGTGTGCTTTGATGTGGTTTGACGTGGTTTGATGTGGTGTTCATAGTTTTTTCAACTACTTTGACGTGGTACCATTGTTCATTACCAGTCAATGTTTAACTCAACCGTTATGGCTGTGCTCGTGGACGGATCACAGCCATGGCGTAAGCCTACTACACAATTCATGCTGTGGAAGATACAAACTTTAACAGTGAATGTTTAACTCAACCGTTATGGCTGTGCTCGTGGAGAATTAGGTCAAAGATGGACCCAACATGGAAATAAATACTACAAAGGTAATTTGTTCAGCCTAGTTGCAAAATACTACACTGGTCAGCATATCAAGGGTCCCCTAGTTTCCCCTGTGTGCGTTTGTCTATTATAGACTGACTGAACAAAACTGGCTGTAAAATATCCAGTATGTGAAATATGCATAGGCAGATCAGAGTTAAGGTCAAAATCCTATCTTAACGAAATAATTATGGAGGCAGTGTATTCCCGTAAGCATGAAATGTGAAATGTTAAGTAACAGCTGGTCGATCTATCTTTCAGGAAGTGTTATCTTACAAAACATTGCTGTTTCCATATTAATTGTTTTAGCCATTATGACACCCACTGGCATCACTCTTGGTCATCTTGAGTCATGTGGCATCACTCTTGGTCATCTTGAGTCATATGGCATCACTCTTGGCCATCTTGAGTCACGTGGCATCACTCTTGGTCATCTTGAGTCACGTGGCATCACTCTTTTTCATCTTGAGTCATGTGGCATCACTCTTGGTCATCTTGAGTCATGTTGCATCACTCTTGGTCATCTTGAGTCATCACTCTTGGTCATCTTGAGTCATGTGGCATCACTCTTGGTCATCTGGAGTCACGTGGCATTACTCTGTGGATGCAAGTATTGATTTCATGGTCACAATGTACCCCACTCTGTAAAGTCGCGAGTCCATTAAACAAAAATAAACATTAAGACACTATCGTAACACTTTAGCCAAATTAAATTGGTATTTTGCTATTGTGACACCTACGACCATGAGTCGTGGACATACTCAACCATTGTAGGCATACACCACTCTGTGGTGCACACACTGATGTCTTCGCTAAAACCTTCCTACGCACTGTATACTCAACCATTGTAGGCCTACACCACTCTGTGGTGCACACATTGATGTCTTCGCTAAAACCTTCCTACGCACTGTATACTCAACCATTGTAGGCCTACACCACTCTGTGGTGCACACACTGATGTCTTCGCTAAAACCTTCCTACGCACTGTATACTCAACCATTGTAGGCCTACACCACTCTGTGGTGCACACACTGATGTCTTCGCTAAAACCTTCCTACACACTGTATACTCAACCATTGTAGGCCTACACCACTCTGTGGTGCACACACTGATGTCTTCGCTAAAACCTTCCTACGCACTGTATACTCAACCATTGTAGGCCTACACCACTCTGTGGTGCACACACTGATGTCTTCGCTAAAACCTTCCTACGCACTGTATACTCAACCATTGTAGGCATACACCACTCTGTGGTGCACACACTGATGTCTTCGCTAAAACCTTCCTACGCACTGTATACTCAACCATTGTAGGCCTACACCACTCTGTGGTGCACACACTGATGTCTTCGCTAAAACCTTCCTACGCACTGTATACTCAACCATTGTAGGCCTACACCACTCTGTGGTGCACACACTGATGTCTTCGCTAAAACCTTCCTACGCACTGTATACTCAACCATTGTAGGCATACACCACTCTGTGGTGCACACACTGATGTCTTCGCTAAAACCTTCCTACGCACTGTATACTCAACCATTGTAGGCCTACACCACTCTGTGGTGCACACACTGATGTCTTCGCTAAAACCTTCCTACGCACTGTATACTCAACCATTGTAGGCCTACACCACTCTGTGGTGCACACACTGATGTCTTCGCTAAAACCTTCCTACGCACTGTATACTCAACCATTGTAGGCCTACACCACTCTGTGGTGCACACACTGATGTCTTCGCTAAAACCTTCCTACGCACTGTATACTCAACCATTGTAGGCCTACACCACTCTGTGGTGCACACACTGATGTCTTCGCTAAAACCTTCCTACGCACTGTATACTCAACCATTGTAGGCCTACACCACTCTGTGGTGCACACACTGATGTCTTCGCTAAAACCTTCCTACGCACTGTATACTCAACCATTGTAGGCCTACACCACTCTGTGGTGCACACATTGATGTCTTCGCTAAAACCTTCCTACGCACTGTATACTCAACCATTGTAGGCATACACCACTCTGTGGTGCACACACTGATGTCTTCGCTAAAACCTTCCTACGCACTGTATACTCAACCATTGTAGGCCTACACCACTCTGTGGTGCACACACTGATGTCTTCGCTAAAACCTTCCTACGCACTGTATACTCAACCATTGTAGGCCTACACCACTCTGTGGTGCACACACTGATGTCTTCGCTAAAACCTTCCTACGCACTGTATACTCAACCATTGTAGGCCTACACCACTCTGTGGTGCACACACTGATGTCTTCGCTAAAACCTTCCTACGCACTGTATACTCAACCATTGTAGGCCTACACCACTCTGTGGTGCACACACTGATGTCTTCGCTAAAACCTTCCTACGCACTGTATACTCAACCATTGTAGGCCTACACCACTCTGTGGTGCACACACTGATGTCTTCGCTAAAACCTTCCTACGCACTGTATACTCAACCATTGTAGGCATACACCACTCTGTGGTGCACACATTGATGTCTTCGCTAAAACCTTCCTACGCACTGTATACTCAACCATTGTAGGCCTACACCACTCTGTGGTGCACACATTGATGTCTTCGCTAAAACCTTCCTACGCACTGTATACTCAACCATTGTAGGCCTACACCACTCTGTGGTGCACACACTGATGTCTTCGCTAAAACCTTCCTACGCACTGTATACTCAACCATTGTAGGCCTACACCACTCTGTGGTGCACACATTGATGTCTTCGCTAAAACCTTCCTACGCACTGTATACTCAACCATTGTAGGCCTACACCACTCTGTGGTGCACACATTGATGTCTTCGCTAAAACCTTCCTACGCACTGTATACTCAACCATTGTAGGCCTACACCACTCTGTGGTGCACACACTGATGTCTTCGCTAAAACCTTCCTACGCACTGTATACTCAACCATTGTAGGCCTACACCACTCTGTGGTGCACACACTGATGTCTACGCACTGTAGGGACACGGGTGCCACTGTAGGGACACGGGTGCCACTGTAGGGACACGGGTGCCACTGTAGGGACACGGGTGCCACTGTAGGGACACGGGTGCCACTGTAGGGACACGGGTGCCACTGTAGGGACACGGGTGCCACTGTAGGGACACGGATGCCACTGTAGGGACACGGGTGCCACTGTAGGGACACGGGTGCCACTGTAGGGACACGGGTGCCACTGTAGGGACACGGGTGCCACTGTAGGGACACGGGTGCCACTGAAGGGACACGGGTGCCACTGTAGGGACACGGGTGCCACTGTAGGGACACGGGTGCCACTGTAGGGACACGGGTGCCACTGTAGGGACACGGGTGCCACTGTAGGGACACGGGTGCCACTGTAGGGACACGGGTGCCACTGTAGGGACACGGGTGCCACTGTAGGGACACGGGTGCCACTGTAGGGACACGGGTGCCACTGTAGGGACACGGGTGCCACTGTAGGGACACGGGTGTTGTCAAACAAATACACAGTTAAACAACATTTTAGCCCTTTTTGCAACAGCGTCTCCTGTGTCATTAGTCGTTTTGCAAAACTTATTAATTTGAGTAGCCGTTGTGTCTTATTTATGTTTTAAATGGCTAAACATGGCAAAAACTGCTCTTCTCACCCTTACTTGTATTTGTTGCAGCTCTTGCCCAAGAAATACCACGTAAGACATAAGACAATAAGTTATTTTTTAATTTGGACATGTTAACACAACTTTGGGTCAAATATGAAATACTGGTGTACGCTGTGTTTCTCTGTCATACTCCGTTTCCACGTAACAAATAAAATGGCCACCATTTTGAACAAATGTTGACAAATTGAGAATCAATGTCATTCTTTGCTGTCAGTTGGGTAGAAAAGATTGAAATTAATTAAGGAAGGTAAATTTTTCAAGAAACTACTGAAACCTCAATTGTACACTTTTTGCCGTTTTTACTGTTACGACATTCTGCAGAATTAGTGATTCCATGACAGGCTTTTCATTTCCCTGCGTGGGATCTTCTACTTCACCTGACATAGACATCATGTAGAAGAGGTCGTCTACTTCCCCTGACATAGACACCGGGTAAAATGGATCTTCTACTTCCCCTGAAATAGCCACCAGGTAGAAGGGATCTTCTACTTCCCCTGATATAGCCACCAGGTAGAAGGGATCTTCTACTTCTCCTGACATAGACACCGGGTAGAACTGATATTCTACTTTACCTAACGTAGACTGGTAGTCACCAGGTAGAAGGGATCTTCTACTTCCCCTGATATAGCCACCAGGTAGAAGGGATGTTCTACTTCCCCTGAAATAGCCACCAGGTAGAAGGGATCTTCTACTTCTCCTGACATAGACACCAGGTAGAACCGACATTCTACTTTACCTAACGTAGACTGGTAGTCACCAGGTAGAAGGGATCTTCTACTTCCCCTGATATAGCCACCAGGTAGAAGGGATGTTCTACTTCACCTGACGTAGCCACCAGGTAGAAGGGCTCTTCTACTTCACCTGACATAGACACCAGGTAGAATGGACTGATATTCTACTTTACCTAACGTAGACTGGTAGTCACCAGGTAGAAGGGATCTTCTACTTCCCCTGATATAGCCACCAGGTAGAAGGGATGTTCTACTTCCCCTGAAATAGCCACCAGGTAGAAGGGATCTTCTACTTCTCCTGACATAGACACCAGGTAGAACCGACATTCTACTTTACCTAACGTAGACTGGTAGTCACCAGGTAGAAGGGATCTTCTACTTCCCCTGATATAGCCACCAGGTAGAAGGGATGTTCTACTTCACCTGACGTAGCCACCAGGTAGAAGGGCTCTTCTACTTCACCTGACATAGACACCAGGTAGAATGGATCTTCTATTCTACTTCACCTGACATAGCCACCAGGTAGAAGGGCTCTTCTACTTCACCTGACACAGACACCAGGTAGAAGGGATCTTGTACTTCCCCTGGTATAGACACCAGGTAGAAGGGATATTCTACTTCACCTGATATAGCCACCAGGTAAAAGGGATCTTGTACATTACCTGACATAGACGCCAGGTAGAAGGGATATTTTATTTCACGTGGCATAGACGCCAGGTAGAAGGGATATTTTATTTCACGTGACATAGACACCAGGTATAAGGGATATTCTACTTTACTTTTTTAATCATGAGCACTTGCTGATGCTCAGATCCTCATGTTTGGTTCTCCTGAACTATACCTATTTAGATCATGATATTTGTTATCAAATGTGAAATTGACAGTTTTTGTGTTCTGTGTGTTCTATGTGTTTTGTGTGTTGATAATAATAAAAAGTCAATAAATTGATAATAAAGTGTTGTTATTCAAAGTATGGTTATCCAAAACATGAGTTGAAATAAGTCCAGAAGGTTAAACTAAAGTTGTCTATTGGAAAAATGTTTCCCTATGTACTGGTTGGCCAAATGGCAATTGACCAAATGTCCCAGATTCCTGTTTAAGATATTTGAGTTTATAATTCTAGACAGAATAAAATCTTACATACAAACATGTGATAATCAATTTGTATTTAAGAAGGAGCATGGTACTGACTCGTGTATATACATAATGAAAGAGGTTATTAATAGGTACCAGATGTTATGTAGTACTGTGTATCTTTGTTTCTTAGATGCCTCCAAAGCGTTTGATCGTGTAAACCAACTTATGTTAATTAAGAAACTTGTGACTAGAAAGGTTCCTGGTTGTATTACCAGACTGTTAGCCTTTTGGTAGTCATCAGAAAATGTTTGTAACGTGGGGAAATGTTATATCTGATGGTTTACTGTTTGTAACGGAATAGGCGGGTCCAGAGGGAGGTCCAGGGGGTCTGGACCCCCCTTTTTGAGTCCCAAAAAGTCAACGGGGGACAAAGGCATTGCCAAGAAACCACAGAAGGTAAAAATTGTCGCTTAATATATACGAATTCTTTATAGTAGCAGTCCGACGTTTTCAGACACTGATCTAACACAGGCGATATACATGGCGTCCAGGGGATCCTCAAAGTTATTCTTAGCATTATCGGTGACATCGTTCATTGATTCACTGCACACACACACTAACCATGTCTCCCCACGAAAGAATGAGCATACAATGGGAATGTTTGGCGTTCCTAGACGTATTGTCTGCAGTGGCTGGATCTGCACAATCTGCAGATTTCGCTCGATTGCGCTGCGCAATCCTTGGATACTAAAAAATCTGCAGATTGCGCAGATCCAGCAAATGCGCCCAACAGACGCGCTGGTCCTTTAATGAAAATCGTCTCCATCAGTTCTTCGGACCTGACTTTCAAGATATCAATTGGCAATTTTTACATGTCAAAATTTAAGCTATCCTATCGGTTCAACGTCAAATGACACCAGAATGTTCCTTGCCCTATACTTGATAAGCCAGTCCAACCAGAAGATGTACAACAAAAACGTTCATATCCTGAAGAACATTATAGGAACAGTTGTACTTTGTGGAAAACAAAACGTGTCACTTCGAGGCCACAGGGATGATCGGACAAGTACATCATCCAACAGGGGAAACTTCTGGGCAGTTCTGGAAATGTTAGCCAAACGCGACGACACACTCCGAGAACACACTGAGACCGGAAGGAAGAATGCGCAGTATACATCAAGAATTATCTTGAATGAAATGACTGATGTAGTAATCGAATACATTAGAAAGGAACATACACGAAGCTTTGAAGACGAAAATGCCTTCTTTTCCATCATGGCAGATGAGGTCACAGATCCACATGGTAACTAAATTCTGTCAGTGTGCTTGAGGATGCTGGCTGACTGTAAAGTCAAACAGTTCTATTTTTGATTTATATACATTGAGAGGGCAACGGGGGAAGCCATAGGTCATGGTGTCATCGAGTGCCTGATCATAACGTCGACATTAGTAAAGTCAGGGGTCAGAGCTACGATGGTGCGCAGTGTATGTCCTCGGATAAGGTTGGCGTCAGGCGAGGATAAAGCAGTTTCCACACGAGCGTTGTATATATTTATACACTGCAGCAGCCACGTCCTCAATGGCAATGCCTGTAGATTACCTACCACCCAGATTGACACCCTTAATTTTCTTCGATCTGTCCCTCAAACGACAACGATTCCTGGAACGAATCCTACAACATCTGGCACCAGATATGAGGAAAAGGAAACTTGTCGGAATGTGCAAGACCAGATGGATGGAGGGTCACATATGCTACGACACGTTTTATGACATGTATGAGCTTTTGTGTGAATGTCTGGAAGCCGTACTGAATCCCTCTGAATATCATGACATCTACGAGGAGGTTGCATTGATTGGCAGTTGGGGTCAGGAGACCAGGACGAAGGCGCAAGGGCTAATAACCAATCTCACTTCGTCACATGCCATCATCGCATTCATCACCACCAAGAATGTTTCGGAGAATGTCAGGCCAATGGTCTACAAGGTTGAAAAGAGGGACTCAGACATATATCAAGGGTACAGTATGATCGACCAAACCAGGGAACGAATGATAACGATGAGACAGGAGATAGAAGAGGAGCACAGTGTGTGGTATAAAGAGGAGTACAGTGTGTGATATAAAGAGGAGTACAGTGTGTGGTATAAAGAGGAGTACAGTGTGTGATATAAAGAGGAGTACAGTGTGTGGTATAAAGAGGAGTACAGTGTGTGATACAAAGAGGAGTACAGTGTGTGGTACAAAGAGGAGTACAGTGTGTGATATAAAGAGGAGTACAGTGTGTGGTATAAAGAGGAGCACAGTGTGTGGTATAAAGAGGAGCACAGTGTGTGGTATAAAGAGGAGTACAGTGTGTGGTATAAAGAGGAGCACAGTGTGTGGTATAAAGAGGAGCACAGTGTGTGGTATAAAGAGGAGTACAGTGTGTGGTATAAAGAGGAGTACAGTGTGTGGTACAAAGAGGAGTACAGTGTGTGATATAAAGAGGAGTACAGTGTGTGATGTAAAGAGGAGTACAGTGTGTGATATAAAGAGGAGTACAGTGTGTGATATAAAGAGGAGTACAGTGTGTGGTACAAAGAGGAGTACAGTGTGTGGTACAAAGAGGAGTACAGTGTGTGGTATAAAGAGGAGTACAGTGTGTGGTATAGAGAGGAGTACAGTGTGTGGTACAAAGAGGAGTACAGTGTGTGATATAAAGAGGAGTACAGTGTGTAGTATAAAGAGGAGTACAGTGTGTGATACAAAGAGGAGCACAGTGTGTGGTACAAAGAGGAGTACAGTGTGTGATATAAAGAGGAGTACAGTGTGTGGTATAAAGAGGAGTAGAGTGTGTGATATAAAGAGGAGCACAGTGTGTGGTATAAAGAGGAGTACAGTGTGTGATATAAAGAGGAGTACAGTGTGTGGTATAAAGAGGAGTACAGTGTGTGGTACAAAGAGGAGTACAGTATGTGGTACAAAGAGGAGTACAGTGTGTGATACAAAGAGGAGTACAGTGTGTGGTATAAAGAGGAGTACAGTGTGTGGTATAAAGAGGCGTACAGCGTGTGGTATAAAGAGGAGTACAGTGTGTGATACAAAGAGGAGTACAGTGTGTGGTATAAAGAGGAGCACAGTGTGTGGTATAAAGAGGAGCACAGTGTGTGGTATAAAGAGGAGCACAGTGTGTGATACAAAGAGGAGTACAGTGTGTGGTACAAAGAGGAGTACAGGGTGTGATACAAAGAGGAGTACAGTGTGTGGTATAAAGAGGAGTACAGTGTGTGGTACAAAGAGGAGTACAGTGTGTGATATAAAGAGGAGTACAGTGTGTGGTATAAAGAGGAGTAGAGTGTGTGATATAAAGAGGAGCACAGTGTGTGGTATAAAGAGGAGTACAGTGTGTGGTATAAAGAGGAGCACAGTGTGTGGTATAAAGAGGAGTACAGTGTGTGGTATAAAGAGAAGTACAGTGTGTGATACAAAGAGGAGTACAGTGTGTGGTATAAAGAGGAGTACAGTGTGTGATACAAAGAGGAGTACAGTGTGTGGTACAAAGAGGAGTACAGGGTGTGATACAAAGAGGAGTACAGTGTGTGGTATAAAGAGGAGTACAGGGTGTGATACAAAGAGGAGTACAGTGTGTGGTATAAAGAGGAGTACAGTGTGTGGTATAAAGAGGAGTACAGTGTGTGGTACAAAGAGGAGTACAGTGTGTGATACAAAGAGGAGTACAGTGTGTGGTATAAAGAGGAGTACAGTGTGTGGTATAAAGAGGAGTACAGTGTGTGGTACAAAGAGGAGTACAGTGTGTGATACAAAGAGGAGTACAGTGTGTGGTACAAAGAGGAGTACAGTGTGTGATACAAAGAGGAGTACAGTGTGTGGTATAAAGAGGAGTACAGTGTGTGGTATAAAGAGGAGTACAGTGTGTGGTATAAAGAGGAGTACAGTGTGTGATACAAAGAGGAGTACAGTGTGTGGTACAAAGAGGAGTACAGTGTGTGGTACAAAGAGGAGTACAGTGTGTGATACAAAGAGGAGTACAGTGTGTGGTATAAAGAGGAGTACAGTGTGTGGTATAAAGAGGAGTACAGTGTGTGGTATAAAGAGGAGTACAGTGTGTGGTATAAAGAGGAGTACAGTGTGTGGTACAAAGAGGAGTACAGTGTGTGGTATAAAGAGGAGTACAGTGTGTGATACAAAGAGGAGTACAGTGTGTGGTATAAAGAGGAGTACAGTGTGTGGTATAAAGAGGAGTACAGTGTGTGGTATAAAGAGGAGTACAGTGTGTGGTATAAAGAGGAGTACAGTGTGTGATACAAAGAGGAGTACAGTGTGTGGTATAAAGAGGAGTACAGTGTGTGATACAAAGAGGAGTACAGTGTGTGGTATAAAGAGGAGTACAGTGTGTGATACAAAGAGGAGTACAGTGTGTGGTATAAAGAGGAGTACAGTGTGTGGTATAAAGAGGAGTACAGTGTGTGGTATAAAGAGGAGTACAGTGTGTGGTATAAAGAGGAGTACAGTGTGTGGTATAAAGAGGAGTACAGTGTGTGGTATAAAGAGGAGTACAGTGTGTGGTACAAAGAGGAGTACAGTGTGTGGTACAAAGAGGAGTACAGTGTGTGGTATAAAGAGGAGTACAGTGTGTGGTACAAAGAGGAGTACAGTGTGTGGTACAAAGAGGAGTACAGTGTGTGGTATAAAGAGGAGTACATTGTGTGGTACAAAGAGGAGTACAGTGTGTGGTATAAAGAGGAGTACAGTGTGTGGTACAAAGAGGAGTACAGTGTGTGGTATAAAGAGGAGTACAGTGTGTGGTATAAAGAGGAGTACAGTGTGTGGTATAAAGAGGAGTACAGTGTGTGGTATAAAGAGGAGTACAGTGTGTGGTATAAAGAGGAGTACAGTGTGTGGTACAAAGAGGAGTACAGTGTGTGGTACAAAGAGGAGTACAGTGTGTGGTATAAAGAGGAGTACAGTGTGTGGTATAAAGAGGAGTACAGTGTGTGGTATAAAGAGGAGTACAGTGTGTGGTACAAAGAGGAGTACAGTGTGTGGTATAAAGAGGAGTACAGTGTGTGGTACAAAGAGGAGTACAGTGTGTGGTATAAAGAGGATAGAGTGTGTGGTACAAAGAGGAGTACAGTGTGTGGTATAAAGAGGAGTACAGTGTGTGATACAAGAGAGAGTACAGTGTGTGGTATAAAGAGGAGCACAGTGTGTGGTATAAAGAGGAGCACAGTGTGTGGTATAAAGAGGAGCACAGTGTGTGATACAAAGAGGAGTACAGTGTGTGGTATAAAGAGGAGTACAGTGTGTGGTATAAAGAGGATTACAGTGTGTGGTACAAAGAGGAGTACAGTGTGTGGTAGAAAGAGGAGTACAGTGTGTGGTATAAAGAGGAGTACAGTGTGTGGTATAAAGAGGAGTACAGTGTGTGGTATAAAGAGGAGTACAGTGTGTGGTATAAAGAGGAGTACAGTGTGTGGTATAAAGAGGAGTACAGTGTGTGGTATAAAGAGGAGTACAGTGTGTGGTATAAAGAGGAGTACAGTGTGTGGTATAAAGAGGAGTACAGTGTGTGGTATAAAGAGGAGTACAGTGTGTGATATAAAGAGGAGTACAGTGTGTGGTATAAAGAGGAGTACAGTGTGTGATATAAAGAGGAGTACAGTGTGTGGTATAAAGAGGAGTACAGGGTGTGGTAGAAAGAGGAGTACAGTGTGTGGTATAAAGAGGAGTACAGTGTGTGGTACAAAGAGGAGTACAGTGTGTGGTATAAAGAGGAGTACAGTGTGTGGTATAAAGAGGAGTACAGTGTGTGGTATAAAGAGGAGTACAGTGTGTGGTAAAAAGAGGAGTACAGTGTGTGGTAAAAAGAGGAGTACAGTGTGTGGTATAAAGAGGAGTACAGTGTGTGGTAGAAAGAGGAGTACAGTGTGTGGTATAAAGAGGAGTACAGTGTGTGGTATAAAGAGGAGTACAGTGTGTGGTATAAAGAGGAGTACAGTGTGTGGTATAAAGAGGAGTACAGTGTGTGGTATAAAGAGGAGTACAGTGTGTGGTACAAAGAGGAGTACAGTGTGTGGTACAAAGAGGAGTACAGTGTGTGGTATAAAGAGGAGTACAGTGTGTGGTATAAAGAGGAGTACAGTGTGTGGTATAAGAGAGGAGTACAGTGTGTGGTATAAAGAGGAGTACAGTGTGTGGTACAAAGAGGAGTACAGTGTGTGGTACAAAGAGGAGTACAGTGTGTGATACAAAGAGGAGTACAGTGTGTGGTACAAAAGAGGAGTACAGTGTGTGATACAAAGAGGAGTACAGTGTGTGGTATAAAGAGGAGTACAAAGTATAAAGAGGAGTACAGTGTGTGATATAAAGAGAGCACAGTGTGTGGTAAAGAGGAGTACAGTGTGTGATATAAAAGAGGAGTACAGTGTGTGGTATAAAGAGGAGTACAGTGTGTGATACAAAGAGGAGTACAGTGTGTGGTATAAAGAGGAGTACAGTGTGCGGTATAAAGAGGAGTACAGTGTGTGGTATAAAGAGAAGTACAGTGTGTGATACAAAGAGGAGTACAGTGTGTGGTACAAAGGAGTACAGTGTGTGGTACAAAAGAGGAGTACAGTGTGTGATACAAGAGGAGTACAGTGTGTGGTATAAAGAGGAGTACAGTGTGTGGTATAAAGAGGAGTACAGTGTGTGGTACAAAGAGGAGTACAGTGTGTGGTAGAAAGAGGAGTACAGTGTGTGGTAGAAAGAGGAGTACAGTGTGTGGTAGAAAGAGGAGTACAGTGTGTGGTAAAGAGAGGAGTACAGTGTGGTACAAAGAGGAGTACAGTGTGTGATACAAGAGAGAGTACAGTGTGTGGTATAAAGAGGAGTACAATGTGTAGTATAAAGAGGAGTACAGTGTGTGATATAAAGAGGAGCACAGTGTGTGGTACAAAGAGGAGTACAGTGTGTGATATAAAGAGGAGTACAGTATGTGGTATAAAGAGGAGTAGAGTGTGTGATATAAAGAGGAGCACAGTGTGTGGTATAAAGAAGGAGTACAGTGTGTGATATAAAAGGAGTACAGTGTGTGGTATAAAGAGGAGTACAGTGTGTGGTACAAGAGGAGTACAGTGTGTGGTACAAAGAGGAGTACAGTGTGATACAAAGAGGAGTACAGTGTGTGGTATAAAGAGGATAGAGTGTGTGGTACAAGAGGAGTACAGTGTGTGGTATAAAGAGGAGTACAGTGTGTGATACAAAGAGGAGTACAGTGTGTGGTATAAAGAGGAGCACAGTGTGTGGTATAAAAGAGGAGCACAGTGTGTGGTATAAGAGGAGTACAGTGTGTGGTATAAGAGAAGTACAGTGTGTGATACAAAGAGGAGTACAGTGTGTGGTATAAAGAGGAGTATAGTGTGTGATACAAAAGAGGAGTACAGTGTGTGGTACAAAGAGGAGTACAGGGTGTGATACAAAGAGGAGTACAGTGTGTGGTATAAAGAGGAGTACAGTGTGTGGTATAAAGAGGAGTACAGTGTGTGGTACAAAGAGGAGTACAGTGTGTGATACAAAGGAGTACAGTGTGTGGTATAAAAAGAGGAGTACAGTGTGTGGTATAAAAGAGGAGTACAGTGTGTGGTACAAAGAGGAGTACAGTGTGTGATACAATGAGTACAGTGTGTGGTATAAAGAGGAGTACAGTGTGTGGTGATACAAAAGAGGAGTACAGTGTGTGATACAAAGAGGAGTACAGTGTGTGGTATAAAGAGAGGAGTACAGTGTGTGGTATAAAAGAGAGTACAGTGTGTGGTATAAAGAGGAGTACAGTGTGTGGTATAAAGAGAAGTACAGTGTGTGGTACAAAAGAGGAGTACAGTGTGTGATACAAAAGAGGAGTACAGTGTGTGGTATAAAGAGAAGTACAGTGTGTGATACAAAGAGGAGTACAGTGTGTGGTATAAAAGAGGAGTACAGTGTGTGGTATAAAGAGGAGTACAGTGTGTGGTACAAAGAGGAGTACAGTGTGTGATACAAGAGAGAGTACAGTGTGTGGTATAAAGAGGAGTACAGTGTGTGATACAAGAGGAGTACAGTGTGTGGTATAAAGAGGAGTACAGTGTGTGATATAAAAGAGGGAGTACAGTGTGTGGTACAAAGAGGGAGTACAGTGTGTGGTACAAAGAGGAGTACAGTGTGTGACAAAAGAGGAGTACAGTGTGTGGTATAAAGAGGAGTACAGTGTGTGGTATAAAGAGGAGTACAGTGTGCAGTATAAAGAGGAGTAAAGTGTGTGGTACAATGAGGAAGTACAGTGTGTGATACAAAGAGGGGAGTACAGTGTGGTACAAAGAAGGGAGTACAGTGTGTGATACAAAGAGGAGTACAGTGTGTGGTACAAAGAAGGAGTACAGTGTGTGATACAAGAGGAGTACAGTGTGTGGTATAAAGAGGAGTACAGTGTGTGGTATAAAGAGGAGTACAGTGTGTGATACAAAGAGGAGTACAGTGTGTGGTACAAAGAGGAGTACAGTGTGTGATACAAAGAGGAGTACAGTGTGTGGTATAAAGAGGAGTACAGTGTGTGGTATAAAGAGGAGTACAGTGTGTGATACAAAAGGAGTACAGTGTGTGATATAAAGAGGATAGAGTGTGTGGTACAAAGAGGAGTACAGTGTGTGGTATAAAGAGAGGAGTACAGTGTGTGATACAAAGAGGAGTACAGTGTGTGTGGTACAAGAGGAGTACAGTGTGTGGTATAAAAGGAGTACAGTGTGTGGTACAAAAGGAGTACAGTGTGTGGTATAAAGAGGAGTACAGTGTGTGGTAAATTAGGAGTACAGTGTGGTACAAGGAGTACAGTGTGTGATACAAAGAGGAGTACAGTGTGTGGTATAAAGAGGAGTACAGTGTGTGGTATAAAGAGGAGTACAGTGTGTGGTATAAAGAGGAGTACAGTGGGTGGTATAAAGAAGTACAGTGTGTGGTACAAAAGGAGTACAGTGTGTGATACAAAGAGGAGTACAGTGTGTGGTATAAAGAGGAATACAGTGTGTGGTATAAAGAGGAGTACAGTGTGTGGTACAAAGAGGAGTACAGTGTGTGATACAAAGAGGAGTACAGTGTGTGGTATAAAGAGGAGTACAGTGTGTGATATAAAGAGGAGTACAGTGTGTGGTATAAAGAGGAGTACAGTGTGTGATATAAAGAGGAGTACAGTGTGTGGTATAAAGAGGAGTACAGTGTGTGATATAAAGAGGAGTACAGTGTGTGGTATAAAGAGGAGTACAGTGTGTGATATAAAGAGGAGTACAGTGTGTGGTATAAAGAGGAGTACAGTGTGTGGTATAAAGAGGAGTACAGTGTGTGGTATAAAGAGGAGTACAGTGTGTGGTATAAAGAGGAGTACAGTGTGTGGTATAAAGAGGAGTACAGTGTGTGGTATAAAGAGGAGTACAGTGTGTGGTATAAAGAGGAGTACAGTGTGTGATATAAAGAGGAGTACAGTGTGTGATATAAAGAGGAGTACAGTGTGTGGTATAAAGAGGAGTACAGTGTGTGGTACAAAGAGGAGTACAGTGTGTGGTATAAAGAGGAGTACAGTGTGTGGTATAAAGAGGAGTACAGTGTGTGGTACAAAGAGGAGTACAGTGTGTGGTATAAAGAGGAGTACAGTGTGTGGTATAAAGAGGAGTACAGTGTGTGGTACAAAGAAGTACAGTGTGTGGTACAAGAGAGGAGTACAGTGTGTGATACAAAGAGGAGTACAGTGTGTGTGGTACAAAGAGGAGTACAGTGTGTGATATAAAGAGGAGTACAGTGTGTGGTATAAAGAGGAGTACAGTGTGTGCTATAAAGAGGAGTACAGTGTGTGGTATAAAGAGGAGTACAGTGTGTGGTATAAAGAGGAGTACAGTGTGTGGTATAAAGAGGAGTACAGTGTGTGGTATAAAGAGGAGTACAGTGTGTGATACAAGAGAGTACAGTGTGTGGTACGACAGTACAGTGTGTGGTACAAAGAGGAGTACAGTGTGTGATACAAAGAGGAGTACAGTGTGTGGTATAAAGAGGAGTACAGTGTGTGGTATAAAGAGGAGTACAGTGTGCAGTATAAAGAGGAAGTAAAGTGTGTGGTACAATGAGAAGTACAGTGTGTGATACAAGGAGTACAGTGTGTGGTACAAAGAGAGTACAGTGTGTGATACAAAGAGGAGTACAGTGTGTGGTACAAAGAGGAGTACAGTGTGTGATACAAAGAGGAGTACAGTGTGTGGTACAAAGAGGAGTACAGTGTGTGGTATAAAGAGGAGTACAGTGTGTGATACAAAGAGGAGTACAGTGTGTGGTACAAAGAGGAGTACAGTGTGTGATACAAAGAGGAGTACAGTGTGTGGTATAAGAGGAGTACAGTGTGTGGTATAAAGAGGAGTACAGTGTGTGATACAAAGAGGAGTACAGTGTGTGGTATAAAGAGGAGTACAGTGTGTGATACAAAGAGGAGTACAGTGTGTGGTACAAAGAGGAGTACAGTGTGTGATACAAAGAGGAGTACAGTGTGTGGTATAAAGAGGAGTACAGGGTGTGATACAAAGAGGAGTACAGTGTGTGGTATAAAGAGGAGTACAGTGTGTGGTATAAAGAGGAGTACAGTGTGTGGTACAAAGAGGAGTACAGTGTGTGGTACAAAGAGGAGTACAGTGTGTGGTATAAAGAGGAGTACAGTGTGTGGTATAAAGAGGAGTACAGTGTGTGGTACAAAGAGGAGTACAGTGTGTGATACAAAGAGGAGTACAGTGTGTGGTACAAAGAGGAGTACAGTGTGTGATACAAAGAGGAGTACAGTGTGTGGTATAAAGAGGAGTACAGTGTGTGGTATAAAGAGGAGTACAGTGTGTGGTATAAAGAGGAGTACAGTGTGTGATACAAAGAGGAGTACAGTGTGTGGTACAAAGAGGAGTACAGTGTGTGGTACAAAGAGGAGTACAGTGTGTGATACAAAGAGGAGTACAGTGTGTGGTATAAAGAGGAGTACAGTGTGTGGTATAAAGAGGAGTACAGTGTGCGGTATAAAGAGGAGTACAGTGTGTGGTACAAAGAGAAGTACAGTGTGTGATACAAAGAGGAGTACAGTGTGTGGTACAAAGAGGAGTACAGTGTGTGATACAAAGAGGAGTACAGTGTGTGGTACAAAGAGGAGTACAGTGTGTGATACAAAGAGGAGTACAGTGTGTGGTATAAAGAGGAGTACAATGTGTAGTATAAAGAGGAGTACAGTGTGTGATATAAAGAGGAGCACAGTGTGTGGTACAAAGAGGAGTACAGTGTGTGATATAAAGAGGAGTACAGTGTGTGGTATAAAGAGAAGTACAGTGTGTGATACAAAGAGGAGTACAGTGTGTGGTACAAAGAGGAGTACAGTGTGTGATACAAAGAGGAGTACAGTGTGTGGTATAAAGAGGAGTACAGTGTGTGGTATAAAGAGGAGTACAGTGTGTGATACAAAGAGGAGTACAGTGTGTGGTACAAAGAGGAGTACAGTGTGTGATACAAAGAGGAGTACAGTGTGTGGCATAAAGAGGAGTACAGTGTGTGGTATAAAGAGGAGTACAGTGTGTGATACAAAGAGGAGTACAGTGTGTGATATAAAGAGGATAGAGTGTGTGGTACAAAGAGGAGTACAGTGTGTGGTATAAAGAGGAGTACAGTGTGTGATACAAAGAGGAGTACAGTGTGTGGTACAAAGAGGAGTACAGTGTGTGGTATAAAGAGGAGTACAGTGTGTGGTACAAAGAGGAGTACAGTGTGTGGTATAAAGAGGAGTACAGTGTGTGGTATAAAGAGGAGTACAGTGTGTGGTACAGAGAGGAGTACAGTGTGTGATACAAAGAGGAGTACAGTGTGTGGTATAAAGAGGAGTACAGTGTGTGGTATAAAGAGGAGTACAGTGTGTGGTATAAAGAGGAGTACAGTGTGTGGTATAAAGAGGAGTACTGTGTGTGGTACAAAGAGGAGTACAGTGTGTGGTACAAAGAGGAGTACAGTGTGTGGTACAAAGAGGAGTACAGTGTGTGGTACAAAGAGGAGTACAGTGTGTGGTATAAAGAGGAGTACAGTGTGTGGTATAAAGAGGAGTACAGTGTGTGGTATAAAGAGGAGTACAGTGTGTGGTATAAAGAGGAGTAGAGTGTGTGATATAAAGAGGAGCACAGTGTGTGGTATAAAGAGGAGTACACTGTATGATACAAAGAGGAGTACAGTGTGTGGTATAAAGAGGAGTACAGTGTGTGGTATAAAGAGGAGTACAGTGTGTGTTATAAAGAGGAGTACAGTGTGTGGTATAAAGAAGAGTACAGTGTGTGGTACAAAGAGGAGTACAGTGTGTGGTATAAAGAGGAGTACAGTGTGTGGTATAAAGAGGAGTACAGCGTGTGGTATAAAGATGCTACACGTTTAGCCACACTTCTTGGTATATCCATCTCAGCACCAGGGACACCCCGACCGTCCCGACAGATGCAAAGAGCCAATGCCCCCAGCACATCCCCACGGGAGCAATATCTGCGCAATCTGGCAATCCCGTTTTGTGACCACCGGTCTGCCGAATTACACAATCGATTTAACCCAGAAAGAAAGACGGGTATGGATATTCTTGTTTTACTCCCCATGATCAATACAGAGACGGGGAATGTACAGAATGTTGTGGACGGGTTGATGTTCTAGGAGTCAGACATGCCAAACGTCTCTTCACTGCTAGCTGAGGTGAAGGAATGGCAGAACTTCCGCACCTTGTTGAGGATCGGTTGCGCTCTTGTTGTGAGGCAGAGTGTTCATTCTCCAGCCTGGGACGGGTCAAAGCCTACCTACGCAACAGGATCTGGTAAGATTGGCTTTTTTTGGCTTAGCTAAAATCGAAAAAAAGAATAGGTGGAAGGCATTTTTATTATGTGAAATTTAAATAAACTCATATATAGTTTTAGAATTCATAGGTGTTGTTGTCGGAATCCAATATGTTCAAATGGCCAAGTGTAATAACGTGTTAATCGATCAAGGTACATATTCTTTTTTAGTGAAATTATGTAGAGATTGTTTTGTACTGCAAACGCTTAATAACATTTTGTAGACGTGAATGAGTGCCCCAGCAACCCATGTCAGAATGACGGAACATGCAATGCTGGAATGAACGGCTACACTTGCGATTGTTCTCCTGGTTACGTTGGTACAAAAACAGGTCTACACACGTATATTGTACTTATATGTAGGGCACACATCATTTTCGAGTAACCCTATATTTATGTATGCTTCACCTATATTATAATATGCCAATTATATGTTAAAAACGGTACATTCAAATATGGGTTCAAATGTATTTAAATTGAAAACACTTCAACATACATTCTATAGCACAACATAACAAGAGAAAAGAAATATAGCCATTAAATATAGGCATCTTGTGGCTGGCAGTGACCACAAGTCCACAATTAATGTTTGCTGAGAGGGTGGATTAGCACCTGCCAATGTCCAGGGCTCCCCTGTGTACATGAAATAAACTACAAATTGGCACCAAGCAATACTGGTTCAGGCTGTCTAACTTGAGTCACCAAACTTCTTCAGAAGAAGACTCAGTTAGCAGTACTTAGCACTGTCACTTGTGAGAGCAACAAAGACATGATGAATGACCCTTTCACTATGGGCTTACTGGACTTTAATTAAACAAGGATTGTGGTCTGGGCTGGTAACTAGTACAACTATGGGGTAAACGGAAAGAAACAGGAAAAAAAGAAATGTGCAGAAAAGTGATCTACGTTGTGAAAACTCATCAATGCCAAGTAAAAATGAATAATTTGTAGGAGAACGAGTATTTAAAAGATGTACTCAAGTACTTCGGCCCCAGGTCTGATACTAATGTGACTAATGTGGCAAGTTGCCAATGTGTTATAAGAAAGAATATATATAATTTTATGAAACGTATGGAGAATATGAGCAATAATATTATTAACAGTACTGTAAAAAGTGGCATGATGTATTTGTCTCTGCTGCGAAAAAAAATGGATAAATCAACTATATGGTTTATACTAATTTCCTCAGGACTCTACACTAATTATCTTTGATATGGCTGTTATGACATGCATATGATTGTATTGAGTAGCGTATTGGTGTTGTTATACTACCTGTGTCTGTATGGAACGTTCCTTGTAATAAGGAATGAGTCTGAAATAAACTTATCTTATAATCTATAAACAATGTCAATGAAGTTTCTTCGTGGATTTCGTAAATAATGCTGATATTCAGATTTCAATAAGCTATTGCTATATGTAGCTAAACGCATTAACTTTAAAATATGTGCTAAATAATCGATGCGTATGCAATAAGTGTTAAAAAAAACCTAGGCGGCGCTTCAGAAATCGCATTAGACCAAGCGAAGTACAGCCTCTTATATTCTACGTTCGTTGTCGTGTTTTGATGGCTGCTTCCGTTCATTTCCGTTAGTTATAGCGGATCTTTGAAAGCGGTAATTTATCTTTTTTCAAATTTTTTTATTGAAATTGAACCTAAATAAAACTGAAACCATAAAATTGACGGCATACCAGGCATAGGTGAATATGTATTTGTGTTTGTGCTGGCAAGTAATAATTATCCTTAAAAGTTAAGGACACATCATTTCAGTACGCATGGTGGTTAGCTGATTGGCTAATCTCTTAGATGTTGAACGAGACTAAATTATTACTTGAGATAGTGCTTGAAGGCAGAGAGTTCCACTTTTTAATGGTAGACAGGAAAAAACTGTTCCAAATGTGATGGATGTGTGTATAATTGAAAGAAATCGTGTTTACGTGAGCACCTAGTGTTGTGTTTACGTGAACACCTAGTGTTGTGTTTACGTGAGCATCTAGTGTTGTGTTTACGTGAGCACCTAGTGTTGCATTTATTGAGCACTTAGTGTTGTGTTTACGTGAGCACTTAGTGTTGTGTTTACGCGACAACTTAGTGTGTTTACGTGAGCACCTAGTGTTGTGTTTACGTGAGCTCCTAGTGTTGTGTTTAATAGTTCTAGTTCTTTGAGTAAAGGTGTATTGTGTGAATTACATTTACTGTTTGATATAAATCTAATTGCTTGTTTTTGTAGTTTGTTCATTCGTTTGTCAATTTGTCCGCACCATACCAATATACCATAGCGCAGGTGTGACATAAATAGCGAAGAATATATTATGTTTAGGATGTGTATTGGTATATAGTGTTTTAATTTACAGAGAATTCCACATATCCTTGAAAGTTTGTTGACTATGAAGTTTTGATGAGGAGACCATGTTATGTTGGAGTCTATTATGACTCCAAGAAGTTTAAATTGAGTCACCTGTTCAACCGGTATATTGTCGATTTTAATGTTAGGTACTTCGTGGTTCTTTAATTGTCTCTGTTTATAGTGAAAAATCATCATGTTTGTTTTTGTAGCATTCAGGGACAGTTTATTTACTTCTAACCAGTCTGTTATTTTAGTCAATTCTGAATTTATGTTGTTAGTCTTTCATTTGATCATTTGTAAATGTATTTAGTGTGCTCAGCAGGGTGGAATCATCTGCATACATGACTGGACAGAAATTGGTGCTTGCTGGTGCTAGATCATTAATGTGTATTAGGAATAATAATGGCCCTAGAATTGAACCCTGGGGGACTCCAGTAATAATAATTTCTAAGGTTGATTTATGTGGTTGAATCCCAACATGCTGTTTGTGCAGTAGATAGCTTTTTTGTGGATAGGAAATTTTTTTATTTTTGAGGAATTTTCCACTAAGTAGATATTGATTAATTATACTGGTAAGGGGTTTGGCAATGACAGAAGCTTTCAGTAAGATTGAAGAAACATTGTCATTTGCCATACATCTATTTGACTTTGTTATTTATTATATTTTTTTGTAATTTTCACTGACAGTTGTAAATTGGAAGTTAATATCATTAATTTTTTTCTTTTTTTTATATACCATTTGAAGCTTCGTTTCCCGTTAGTGTTTAATATGTTTGTAAGGTGTGGTCCAATATTTATGAAAATGTTATTGAATTGTGTTGTTATTTCTTTTTTATTTGATATCTTGGTTTCATTTACATTGAAATATGTAGGAAATTGTTTGTGGATTTGTTGATAACATGTTTTCTTGATGTAATTCCTGTATTTACAAAATTGCAGATTATAATAAGTAGCCTTTGCTTCTCGTTTTAATTTCCTTACTTCTTATTTGATTTTCCAACTCAGTTTATATTTGAGTTAGGACTTCTAAGTATAGTTTGTCTCGTGTTTGATTTTAGTTAGGAGATCATAAGTCATATATCGACTTCTTGTGTTTGTATTTATTAAACTTTCAATAGGAAGTGACTGTTCATTACCTCCTCTAGTTTGGTAGAAAATTTGTCATCGTACGATATGAGTGGATCTGCTGCTAGATTGTTATCAGACTTGATGCCAGTTTACATCTTTTAATTCATTTGTAAAGCTATCAATGTTTCTTCCTGTGAATGATCTCATGCTAATGATGTTATGCTAATTTTATTAGTTACAGTATGTTTTATTGATGTTGAGATTAATCGCAGCAAATATTGCCATATCACCACAGGTTTTTGCAGCCAACATGCCACTATCTGCTATGGTAAGAGGGTTTGGTGATTTACAGTAAATTTGGTCAATCAATGTTGCATTTCGGGTTGACATTCTTGTGGGTAGTGTCATAACAGGCAGGAGGTCTATTTTGGTTAAAGCATCAAAGAATTCTTGAAATTTTTCATTTGATTTAAGTTTCAATGTTGAAATCGCCTGTTAGTACATTTTTGGCATCCTTGTTAATGTCTAAGAGTATAGGATTTAATTTTTGCATAAATAAATCAATCGAGGCATGGTTGTTGCAGTTTTTAGGGGGTCTGTAGATATTACAAATTGTTATTTTTTATTTGAGTCATCAACAATATCCAGGCATAAAGCTTCCCAGATTGAGTATGTATTATATGCTTTGTAGACTGATATTGTGATAACATTTGATACATATGTGACTAACCCTCCTTTCTTAGAGCATATATCTGTGGATGCTTGTGTTGTCATGGTATAATTGTTTACATTAAGATGTTGTGTATTTGTGGGGTTTTTTCGAATTCTTGCTCCCTGTATACAAATTACATTTATTTATCTGATGCAGCAAGATTAAAACATTCAGTTCATCAATACTTGTAATCATCATACTCATGATTGTAATCATCATTCTCGTGATTGTAATCATCATACTCATGATTGTAACCATCATACCCATGATTGTAATCATCATACTCATCATTGTAATAATCATACTTGTGATTGTAATCATCATACTCGTGATTGTAATCATCATACTCATAGCATCCAGTAAAAAACTGTGAGTTAACATGCTGTTATATAACAGTAACACAAGAACATGTCTCTGTTTCAGCAAAATAGCATTATTTCTCAGAATATTTGATGTTGTAAACATGTTCTGTAGGTTAAAATTAATGGGGGAAACGATTATTGCACTTGAACGCAATATATGGTTTTAGAGAATTGAATTCACTACCAAGACAATACTGTCTGTTTTATATTTGTTAACAAAACAAATGTTATTAATCTTTATATGCAGGATATGGATAATTTTGTTATACATAAGTCGTAATATAATATGCAATTTTCCAATGATATTGACAAAAATAAAGTGTGCAAGGGCTCGATGAGTATTGTGAATCACCAACAATTATTTAAATAAATGCATAAGTACTTGCACTGAGTCCGAGGACACTGAAGGCAGAGACATTATTTTGAAATTTATATACATATTCATTAAATATTTACTTACCTGTTCAGTTTAGACACGAACAACTGGATGAATTCATAAAAGTAGGTGTTTCCATTTTTTATAGTTCAGGCTCATATACACATAAATATATATGTCCATATAGGCTCATATACACATAAATATATAGGTCCATATAGGCTCATATACACATAAATATATAGGTCCATATAGGCTCCAAAGAGAATATACAAAAAGGATGTAACATAAAACACACATTGACATTATCTTATGATTTACATGTGCACATGTTCATGAAATAGTTTCTTACCTGTGAATTTTAATTTCCAACAACTGGGTTGATTCATAACATTCTTTGAGACTTAATTATTTCCATTTTTTATTTCAGACTCAAGTTCACATACATAGGTCCATATAAGTTCACATACATAGGTCCATGTAAGTTCACATACATAGGTCCATATAAGCTCACATACATAGATCCATATAAGCCCCCAAAGGAAGATCTATTTTTTTTTATTTCTACACCAGGTCATAACATTGTATATGTACATATAGGAATCCATTGTCTCCTTAGATCCTTATTGTGGTTAGGCAATGTGTACTTGATTTGTGTGACTAACCATTGTCTCCTTAGATCCTTATTGTGGTTAGGAAATGTGTACTTGACTTGTGTGACTAACCATTGTCTCCTTAGATCCTTATCGTAGTTAGGAAATGTGTACTTGACTTGTGTGACTAACCATTGTCTCCTTAGATCCTTATCGTAGTTAGGAAATGTGTACTTGACTTGTGTGACTAACCATTGTCTCCTTAGATCCTTATCGTAGTTAGGAAATGTGTACTTGACTTGTGTGACTAACTATTTGTCTCCAGAAGCCTTTATCCCTCACTGCTATTTACAACTCTATCTATTGAGTTTGTTCGCTAATTAACCAATAAAGCCCACTATTTACATATTAATTGCATCAATTGAGTTATTAAATGACTGTGTTTTGTATATTTATGACCCTGGTTACTGAGTTTATAAACCCTAAACAAATTATACAAATATCTCCATAATCATGGCACATATGGAGTTTTATTGAAATGTGTCAGTCTGTTGACTTTGTGCACTAATTAGCCAGTGTTGACTTATTAATTGCATTAACTGAGTTACTTTTAATAATAAATGACTGGGTGATGTAGATTTATGACCCTAATTAATGTGCTTGCAATCCCTGAACAAATTATTAAAATAACAGTACAAATAAAAAAGCAACTGCCGTTGTGAAGGGGATAGTTCAAGGGAGAAAGGGTGTCACAAGCCAAAGTATCGACCCTCAAAATATTGCCATATTGATAAATGACAATGAGTCATAACAGTGGACAAAACTAAATATAATATGGAAACTATTTCTGAGTCAAAATGTCTCACATGTGAACTGCGCAGCCACCTAGTGAATAAACATGTCAGCTTTGATTATATACACATGAAATAGTGATTCGTTTGTATTTCAAATCGGTATATTATGATTACTTTTTCACCATGAAATTGCAGTTTGGTGCTACATAACAGGACGAGTTGTTGTGCACTGGTACTGGTATTACATAACAGGACAAGTTGTTGTGCACCGGTACTGGTATTACATAACAGGACAAGTTGTTGTGCACCGGTACTGGTATTACATAACAGGACGAGTTGTTGTGCACCGGTACTGGTATTACATAACAGGACAGGTTGTTGTGCACTGGTACTGGTATTACATAACAGGACAAGTTGTTGTGCACCGGTACTGGTATTACATAACATGACAGGTTGTTGTGCACTGGTACTGGTATTACATAACATGACAGGTTGTTGTGCACTGGTACTGGTATTACATAACAGGACAGGTTGTTGTGCACCGGTACTGGTATTACATAACAGGACAGGTTGTTGTGCACTGGTACTGGTATTACATAACAGGACAGGTTGTTGTGCACCGGTACTGGTATTACATAACAGGACAGGTTGTTGTGCACCGGTACTGGTATTACATAACAGGACAGGTTGTTGTGCACTGGTACTGGTATTACATAAAAGGACAGGTTGTTGTGCACCGGTACTGGTATTACATAACAGGACAGGTTGTTGTGCACTGGTACTGGTATTACATAACAGGACAGGTTGTTGTGCACAGGTACTGGTATTACATAACAGGACAGGTTGTTGTGCACAGGTACTGGTATTACATAACAGGACAGGTTGTTGTGCACTGGTACTGGTATTACATAACAGGACACGTTGTTGTGCACCGGTACTGGTATTACATAACAGGACAAGTTGTTGTGCACCGATACTGGTATTACATAACAGGACAAGTTGTTGTGCACTGGTACTGGTATTACATAACAGGACAGGTTGTTGTGCACCGTTACTGGTATTACATAACAGGACAAGTTGTTGTGCACTGGTACTGGTATTACATAACAGGACAAGTTGTTGTGCACTGGTACTGGTATTACATAACAGGACAGGTTGTTGTGCACTGGTACTGGTATTACATAACAGGACACGTGGTTGTGCACTGGTACTGGTATTACATAACAGGACACGTGGTTGTGCACTGGTACTGGTATTACATAACAGGACAAGTTGTTGTGCACTGGTACTGGTGCTATGTAACACGGCAAGTTGTTGTGCACTGGTACTGGTGCTATGTAACAGGACAAGTTGTTGTGCACTGGTACTGGTGCTATGTAACACGGCAAGTTGTTGTGCACTGGCACTGGTGCTATGTACACGGCAAGTTGTTGTGCACTGGTACTGGTGCTATGTAACACGGCAAGTTGTTGTGCACTGGTACTGGTGCTATGTAACATGGCAAGTTGTTGTGCACCGGTACTGGTGCTATGTAACACGGCAAATTGTTGTGCACTGGTACTGGTGCTATGTAACACGGCAAGTTGTTGTGCACTGGTACTGGTGCTATGTAACATGGCAAGTTGTTGTGCACTGGTACTGGTGCTATGTAATAGGACAAGTTGTTGTGCACTGGTACTGGCATTACATAACAGGACACGTTGTGCCCCGGTACTGGTGCTACATAACAGGACAAGCATTAGAGTCAAAAGGTCATAGCTAACGTAAGTTTATTATGTAATTATATGATGTTTTTAAAAGTATTTGGAATTGGTGAATATGTAATTGGTTCCTCAATTACTTTTCTCAGTTACATCACGTAACATTCTTACTTTAAATTATTTCCTTATGGTGAACTCCAATTTTGAATGGAAGAAAATTTAAATTGCATTTGTTAAATAAACCTTATCTACAAATAAATGTTATTGTTTAGTGTTGAGTATGTCTATGGTTGCTCTTTTGAGTATGTCTATGGTTGTTCTGTTGAGCATGTCTATGGTTGCTCTGTTGGGTATGTCTGTGGTTGCTCTGTTCACATGTTGTTATTTATGTCTATGGTTGCTCTGTTGAGTATGTCTATAGTTGCTCTGTTGAGTATGTCTATGGTTGCTCTGTTGGGTATGTATATGGTTGCTCTGTTGAGTATGTCTATGGTTGCTCTGTTGAGTATGTCTATGGTTGCTCTGTTGAGTATGTATATGGTTGCTCTGTTCACATGTTGTCTGTGGTTGCTCTGTTGAGTATGTCTGTGGTTGCTCTGTTGAGTATGTCTATGGTTGCTCTGTTGGGTATGTCTATGGTTGCTCTGTTGAGTAAGTATATGGTTGCTCTGTTGAGTATGTCTATGGTAGCTCTGTTGAGTATGTCTATGGTTGCTCTGTTGAGTATGTCTATGGTTGCTCTGTTGGGTATGTATATGGTTGCTCTGTTGAGTATGGCTGTGGTTGCTCTGTTGAGTATGTCTATGGTTGCTCTGTTGAGTATGTCTAGGGTTGCTCTGTTGAGTATGTCTATGGTTGCTCTGTTGAGTATGTCTGTGGTTGCTCTGTTGGGTATGTCTATGGTTGCTCTGTTGAGTATGGCTGTGGTTGCTCTGTTGAGTATGTCTATGGTTGCTCTGTTGAGTATGTCTAGGGTTGCTCTGTTGAGTATGTCTGTGGTTGCTCTGTTGGGTATGTCTATGGTTGCTCTGTTGAGTATGGCTGTGGTTGCTCTGTTGGGTATGTCTATGGTTGCTCTGTTGAGTATGGCTGTGGTTGCTCTGTTGAGTATGTCTATGGTTGCTCTGTTGAGTATGTCTAGGGTTGCTCTGTTGAGTATGTCTGTGGTTGCTCTGTTGAGTATGTCTATGGTTGCTCTGTTGAGTATGTCTATGGTTGCTCTGTTGAGTATGTCTGTGGTTGCTCTGTTGGGTATGTCTATGGTTGCTCTGTTGAGTATGGCTGTGGTTGCTCTGTTGAGTATGTCTAGGGTTGCTCTGTTGAGTATGTCTAGGGTTGCTCTGTTGAGTATGTCTGTGGTTGCTCTGTTGAGTATGTCTAGGGTTGCTCTGTTGAGTATGTCTATGGTTGCTCTGTTGAGTATGTCTGTGGTTGCTCTGTTGGGTATGTCTATGGTTGCTCTGTTGAGTATGGCTGTGGTTGCTCTGTTGAGTATGTCTATGGTTGCTCTGTTGAGTATGTCTATGGTTGCTCTGTTGAGTATGTCTATGGTTGCTCTGTTGGGTATGTATATGGTTGCTCTGTTCACATGTTGTCTGTGGTTGCTCTGTTGAGTATGTCTATGGTTGCTCTGTTGAGTATGTCTATAGTTGCTCTGTTGAGTATGTCTATGGTTGCTCTGTTGGGTATGTATATGGTTGCTCTGTTGAGTATGTCTATGGTTGCTCTGTTGAGTATGTCTATGGTTGCTCTGTTGAGTATGTATATGGTTGCTCTGTTCACATGTTGTCTGTGGTTGCTCTGTTGAGTATGTCTATGGTTGCTCTGTTGAGTATGTCTATGGTTGCTCTGTTGAGTATGTCTATGGTTGCTCTGTTGGGTATGTCTGTGGTTGCTCTGTTGAGTATGTCTATGGTTGCTCTGTTGAGCATGTCTGTGGTTGCTCTGTTGGGTATGTCTATGGTTGCTCTGTTGAGTATGGCTGTGGTTGCTCTGTTGAGTATGTCTGTGGTTGCTCTGTTGGGTATGTCTATGGTTGCTCTGTTGAGTATGGCTGTGGTTGCTCTGTTGAGTATGTCTATGGTTGCTCTGTTGTTGAGTATGTATATGGTTGCTCTGTTGTTGAGTATGTATATGGTTGCTCTGTTGTTGAGTATGTATATGGTTGCTCTGTTCACATGTTGTCTGTGGTTGCTCTGTTGAGTATGTCTATGGTTGCTCTGTTGAGTATGTCTATGGTTGCTCTGTTGAGTATGTCTGTGGTTGCTCTGTTGGGTATGTCTATGGTTGCTCTGTTGAGTATGGCTGTGGTTGCTCTGTTGAGTATGTCTATGGTTGCTCTGTTGAGTATGTCTATGGTTGCTATGTTGGGTATGTCTATGGTTGCTCTGTTGAGTATGTCTATGGTTGCTCTGTTGAGTATGTCTATGGTTGCTCTGTTGAGTATGTCTGTGGTTGCTCTGTTGGGAATGTCTATGGTTGCTCTGTTGAGTATGTCTGTGGTTGCTCTGTTGAGTATGTCTATGGTTGTTCTGTTGAGTATGTCTATGGTTGCTCTGTTGAGTATGTCTAGGGTTGCTCTGTTGAGTATGTCTGTGGTTGCTCTGTTGAGTATGTCTAGGGTTGCTCTGTTGAGTATGTCTATGGTTGCTCTGTTGAGTATGTCTATGGTTGCTCTGTTGAGTATGTCTATGGTTGCTCTGTTGAGTATGGCTATGGTTGCTCTGTTGTGTATGTCTAAGGTTGCTCTGTTCACATGTTGTTATTTTGATATGGAACTGATAATTGGAATTGGTATTTTGAAGTGGAATTGGAATTGGTATGAGCTGTAATTAGAATAGATATTTAATGTAATTGACCCAAGTCTGCTGTTCTGTTTCAGACCCCAATTGAGTGGTGGTACTAATGTGAGAGTGAACTGCTTGCAGTGAATCGAGTGGTGGTGCTGATATGACAGTGAACTGCTGGCAGTGAATTGAGTGGTGGTGCTGATGTGAGAGTGAACTGCTGGCAGTGAATTGAGTGATGGTGCTGATGTGAGCGTGAACTGCTTGCAGTGAATTGAGTGATGGTGCTGATGTGAGAGTGAACTGCTGGCAGTGAATTGAGTGGTGGTGCTGATGTGAAAGTGAACTGCTTGCAGTGAATTGAGTGATGGTGCTGATGTGAGAGTGAACTGCTGGCAGTGAATTGAGTGGTGGTGCTGATGTGAGAGTGAACTGCTGGCAGTGAATTGAGTGATGGTGCTGATGTGAGAGTGAACTGCTGGCAGTGAATTGAGTGGTGGTGCTGATGTGAAAGTGAACTGCTTGCTGTGAAATGAGTGATGGTGCTGATGTGAGAGTGAACTGCTTGCAGTGAATTGCATGTACAGAGGAACCACAAAAGTATTCAGAGTAGCTGTTGATACCACAAGGAAACCTTACATATCTGATGCACGAGGGACATTTACCCTGAAAGAGTAATATGTAGTTTATAAAAAACATGTCTGGGACAGAATTTGTAAAATTGGAAAAGATGCACAGTTTTCACTGGCTTATGCGCACTCACACTGGGGAGAACCCCTACCCATGTTATATGTGTGGAGCAAAGTTTTCATGAGCTGACCATTTGCATGTGCATGTGCGCTCTCACACTAGTGAGAAACCCTACAAATGTGAGACATGTGGGGCATAATTTGCACGAAATGGAAGTTTACAAAATCATGTAAGCACTCACACTGGTGAGAAACCCTACAAATGTGACACCTGTGGGGTGCAGTTTACTAAGAAAAGGCACACATATGCACCCTCCCTGTGGGAAAACCGTACAAAGAGGCAGGCATTAAAGGCACATATATGCACCCAAACAGGGGGAAATCCCTACATATGTGACATCTGTGGGGCACATACACACACACATTCACACTGGGGAGTAACCCTATAAATGCAACACATGAGTTTGCCCAGGGTGCTCACTTAAGGTGACACACTGACACACGCTAGTGAGAAACGTTACAAATGTGAGACGAGGGAAGAAGTATGCATTGAGTCACTCCTCAATCATCAATACATTCACAAGACGGAGACACCGTACAAATGTGATGTTTGTGGAGCACGAAGACGTTTGTCGAGCACAGTTTGCACATAGCAATTATTTACAAAACCATCGGAAAACTCACAGTGGGGAACTGCATATGTGTGACATGTGTGAAGCACAGTATTGTCATATTGGTAGCTTGAAGAGTCACCTACATAGCCACAATGAAGAGATGTGTGATTTCTGGGTTTGCAGTGAGTAGCGAGTTTGTCAGACATATGCCCTGTCACTCTGACAGGCCCCACAATTCTTACTATTCATACTGTGGAACTTTGGAACGGTTCCTCAATTAAAGACCCATACGCTCATTCATGCTGCGGAGAAGTCCCACAAATGTACCATTTGTGGATCACTGTTTCACCTGAGTCGTCAACTAAAGGTCCACATGTGCATTCACACTGGGGGAAACACACGTCATATATGTGGAATCACGTTTGCACAGGTTGGCAATTTATGTGTGCATATGCGCACTCACCCTGGTTAGTAACCTTACAAACGTGACACCTGCGGGGCACAGTTTATGCAAAGTAGATGCTTAAAAACACATGCTCTGATGTATAATATAAAGAAACCTACACACAACAAAGCTTTGTGAATGTTTGTGCTGTTGTGGTTTAAAGATGTTATATTGTCAGTGGTGCATCTTTAAGTATCTAAGTTTAACAGTGTGTTTATGAACCGATATATGAACAGAATCTGTAAATGTACAACTTGTACCATGGTGTACAACTTATATTGTGGTGTACAACTTGTATTGTGGTGTACAACTTATATTGTGGTGTACAACTTATATTGTGCTGTACAACTTATATTGGGGTGTACAGCTGATATTGTGGTGTACAACTTATATTGCGGTGTACAACTGATATCGTGGTGTACAACTTATATTGCGGTGTACAACTGATATTGTGGTGTACAACTGACATTGTGGTGTACAACTTATATTGTGGTGTACAACTAATATTGTGGTGTACAACTTATATTGTGGTGTACAACTTGTATTATGGTGTACAACTTGTATTGTGGTGTACAACTTATATTGTGTGCACACAGTGGTGTATCTAGGATCTCGTGGGGGGAAGCTTAGTCACCCATTCGTTTACCATGCTACCATGTAAGGTAAGATAAGATAAGTAGTGGCGCAGTGCCAGTGGACAAATATAGAAAAACTTCAAAAAAGTTAATCAAACGTGGGGCCTCAGCCACTGCCTTGGCCCGAGGTTATAAACCGTACTCAAACTCAAGCTCAAGTCTGTGCTCAAGCCTGAGATTTCATGCTCACCAGTGTAAAGTTCTCTTTCTGGGTTCAGTATAATAAGGCTAGCTTTTCAACTAACTGTAATGTTTATTTGAACGGCTGACTACATCGGTACAGTGCTCTGGCCAACTCACCCATGAGTGCCTACTCAATCATGCAACATAGTCCAGGATATTACATCCCCCTTTTTAACATAATGAACAAGAACAGTAAACTATAACTTATTGTCTCTGCATGTATTGTATTATTCTAATATGGCGCACCTATTCTAGTATGGCACAACTATTCTAGTATGGCACACTATTCTAAATAGTTACAGGTCAAGCCTGTCCGGCTGCTTGACAGCTCTGCCAGACCGCGTTCGGTATGCCAGTTGCATCGCGTCGTCAGCTCTTCTCGTGTGCTCATCGTGTTGCCCCGTTGTTGCTGGCTGTGCGCGGGGTGTGTCATCGCCGCCTACCGCTGTCAGTGTTTCGTCTGCGAAGTGTACCCTTCTTGGCGATGGTGTCGCTTGTAACTGACGTCGATTGCGCCTCAGGATGCGACCGTTCTGCGTCTCTACTAGGTACGACCGCGGCTCTTCGCAGGTCGCTGTTACAGTGGCTTTCTGCCACCGGCCAGACGCTTGGTCTTGTATGCGCACATGTTGCCCTGCCGTCAATTGTGACATGTCGTGGGCGTGCGCGTCGTGAAACGTCTTCTGCGTGTCCTGGCGCTCCTGCAGTCGCCTATAGATGTCGTCTCTACGCGTCAACGAGTTGCGAATCTGGATGGGGAGGTCGCCTTTCAACTTCCGTGCGTACAACAGTTCGCTGGGTGACGGTAGATGATGATCGAGAGGCGTCGTCCTCAAGCACAGCAGCGCCTTGCATGGATTCATGTTGCTCTCCTTCGCCTTCAGAAGAGTGCGCTTGACCGTCTGTATGGTGCGCTCAACAAATCCATTTGACTGTGGGAAGTGAGGAGAACTTGTCACATGCTCGAATCCCCATTCCTGTGCGAACTTCTTGTAGTTGACGCAATCGTAGTGTGGTCCGTTGTCGCTCACGACCTTCTCTGGAACCCCGTGTTCTGAGAATATGTCTGCCGTTGCCGCTACTACTGCGTGACTGGTACACGGTGTCGGCATCTTGCGTACAAACGGAAACTTGGAGTAATAATCAACTACTATTAACTACTCCGAGTTGTTGTAGTGGAACAGATCTGTCCCCAGGATCTGCCACGATCGTGTTGGCAACTCGTGCGGCAACAGTGTCTCTCTGGGATTGGTGTGCTGGTGTTCCTGACACACGGCACATCTCTTCACTACGTCCTCAAGGTCATTGTTGATGCCATTCCAGAAGACGCTAGTTCTCGCCCTCATCTTGCATTTCTCGATGCCTTGATGACCGGCGTGTATGCGCTGGATCACGTCCGCCTGCATACTTTGTGGTATAACTACACGCTCGCCTTTCAGGATGACTCCGTCCTCTACCGAGAGCTCATCACGGTAGCACCAGAATGGTCGCAAGATTATCGGGATGTCGGCACGCGTCTTTGGCCAACCTCTGATGATGACTTCTTGTAAGTCGCGGAGAATCGTGTCCGTGTCCGTCTCCCTTCGCAGTTCCAGTATCTTGTTGTTCGAGAACTGCACCATGCTGACCATCACATCGAGGTCAATTTCTTCTCTACTTCGAGGGTTTGGCAGTTTCGACAACCCGTCGGCTAGGAGCAACTCCTTTCCTGGCCTGTACTTGATAGTGATGTCATAGTGCTGAATCCTCAGTAGCATCCTTTGCAGTCTAGGTGGGGCTGCCATCAAGTTCTTCAGCTGAATCATTTCTAAAGGCTTGTGGTCGCTCTCAACTACGAAGTGTTTGCCATACACGTATGTTCTGAAACGTTCTGCGCCAAACACAACAGCGAGTAGTTCTCGTTCTATGTTGGCGTACCGCTTTTCGGTGTCTGTCAGGCTCTTGGAAGCGTATGCGATTGGTCTTCCTTCCTGTAACAGGACAGCTCCCAATCCTCCTCCTGACGCATCAACTTGTATTGTATAGTCTTTATCACAGTCAAAATACGCGAGTGTCGTCTCAGCGCATATCGAGGACTTGACCTTATCGAAGACTTCTTGGTGCATCTGTGACCACTGGTATTCGACGTCTTTCTTCAGTAGGTCGCGCAACATTGCCGTGTTCTGCGACAAGTTGGGTACGAACGGGCCCATGTATGTGACGATTCCCAAGAACTCCTGCAGTTCCGTTCTGTTCGTTGGAGCTGGGATCATCTGAATGTCCTCCACCTTCTTCGGGTCTGGGTGAGCGCCCTTGTCGTCGTACAAAATACCAAAGAAGCTGATCTGTGATGCCTTCACCACACACTTCTTGCTGTTGAACACCAAGCCGTACTCACGGGCAACGTTCATGAGATTCCGTAGGTTGGCGTCATGCTCCGCCTCTGTGCGTCCAAATACGGCGACGTCATCAGCTATGCCGACCGTCCCGGGACAGTTGTCGAGGATCGCGTCCATCTTCTGCTGGAACACGTCTTGCGACATGACGAGACCAAACGGCATTCTCGTGAAGCAGTACCTGCCAAAGGGACTGTTAAAGGTCGTCAGAAGGCTGCTTTCATGGTCCAGTTTCACTGACCAATAGCCGTTCTTTGCATCTAGCTTTGAGAAGTGCTTTGCGCCTGTGAACTTGTGAGTGATTTCTTCAAGTGTCGGTGTCTTGTGGTGGCATCTCTTTATGGCTCGGTTGAGATCCTTGGGATCCAGGCATATCCTCAACGAACCGTCCTTCTTGCGCGAGAATGCCAGACTAGATACCCACTCTGTTGGTTCGGTGACTCGCTTGATAACTTTATCTTGCACCATCTTGTCTAGCGCTTTCTGGAGCTCCTCCTTCAGTTGAATCGGACACTTCCTTGGCGCGTGTATCACTGGCTGCACGTCTGGGTCTGTCACGATGTGATATGTTCCTGGGAAGTTTCCCAAGGTGTCGAAGCGATCTGGGTACGTCTGCTTCAGCACTTGCGTTGACCCAATCGGATCGGCTTGTTGACTGATCGTATTCTTCTCTATGGCGCAGTGTAGAGTCACGAGTCGTAGTTGGCGAGAGTTTGGTAGTCCTAGGATTGCTGGACCTTCTGTGTCTGCCACAAAGAATTCGGCGTCCACCCAATCGCTCTGCTGATATCGACATGCCAATTGGATTGTTCCATACTGTGGAATTCGTGTACCGTTATAAGCAGACAAGATCGTGTGGTCTCGCGGCATCAACGTTCCATGTGTCGGGTGTTGTCCAGTTATCGCGTCAGGGAACATCTTCCTGAATACCCTCAGCGGGAGTATGTTCCCTTGGGCCCCTGTGTCCACTTTGACCTTCAGGTCTGCCGTTTGCCCCTTGCGTATATTGGGCAGTTTGATGTCGAGATTGGCGAATACTTCGTCGCGTGTATCCATTGTAGTGCCGTTTGTCGTCAATGATGCGAAGCTCAGGTGTTCAAATTGTGCTTCCAATTTGTCTTGTGGCTCCGCGTATCCTCTCTGCAGACCTACAGCGTGGACGTCTCGCTTCCGCCTGTATGCTGCGGATGCCCCGTCGCTGTGCCATTCGCGTCTTGTCTTGGATCGCGCTCTGACGACATGCTGTCCTCTCCCCCTTTTAGGTTGACCTTGACCCCCATCAGACTTCTTACACACCGCCTGCCAATGATTTCTGCCGCCACATTTCTTACAGGTGGAACCGTATGCTGGGCATCTGTCCTTTTTTAGGTGAGCCCTCCCACAGAATCGACAGCCTTTACTGGGATTGGCTGCGCGGACATAGTGCACGTTGGTGTGATTCGACTGTACGCTTTGCAGCTACGTCATGTGACTTATTGACGCTTCTGTTGTGCGCCCTATGTCCAGTGCTTTTTCTAGCGTGAGTTTATCGTCATGACCCAATAGCTCTTTTTGTAGCTCTGCAATGTTAGTGCCGATGATCAACTGTTCAATGAGTCTTTCCTCTGCTTCAGCTTGATTAAATTTGCATTTTTGCACTTGCAGCTTGCACCGTGTGACGTAATCATCGATTGATTCACCTCCTGCCTGACTGTATTTCTGTAGATAAAAACGTTGCACCGTAAAGTTTACTTTGGGCTCAATGTGTGCTTGGAATTTTTCCCACACCAGTGATGGATCTGTTCTATCACTATCTGATAAGTTCCACGAATTGTATATTTTTATACCTTCATCACCGGCATATAGCAGTATATGGTTGACCATTTTGTCGACTTTTGTGTCTTTTACATTGAAGTATATTTCACATTTTTGCTTGAACAGTTTGAATGTTCCAGCTAGGTCTGCGTTAGACCAGTCCATTCGTGGATGGTCAGACATTATTCCGTGTTCGCAGTAGTCAGTTCAGTGTGTATTGCATACAATGTATTTCTTTATTTATAGCAATCACAACACGGCGTACGTCTTGCACGCGCTACACTCGTCCGTCGACGAGCATTACGTATAGCGTAGATCATCACACTTCTTCGCTTTTGTCGCGTCACGCTTTTCGTTGTATGTGCCGCTTTACTTTTGTAGCTTTCAATGTATTCATACGCCTGCTTTTCTAGCGATGGACGTCTCTACTGCAGTGTGCTGTACGTGAAAATAGTTCGGCTTCATTTTACTTCATTCGCTATGCTGCCTTCGTGGCACAACAATCGCATATTTCAAGTTAGTTTGACATTCAATGTTCTTACGTGGTCCATGCGTGCTTTCTTTGCATCGAACCGCTGCCACCATGTAAAGTTCTCTTTCTGGGTTCAGTATAATAAGGCTAGCTTTTCAACTAACTGTAATGTTTATTTGAACGGCTGACTACATCGGTACAGTGCTCTGGCCAACTCACCCATGAGTGCCTACTCAATCATGCAACATAGTCCAGGATATTACAACCAGAGTTTTCGTGCTCAACCGAGGTTATAAAACGTCTTGAGTACGTACTCAGCTGAGTACGAAACGACGCGGTTTTTTCAAATGCACAAGCGGCCAAGTGGAACTCTCTTTTTGAAAAAGATAACAAAGATACTTCCGCATATAAACAGTGGTGGAGAATTTCGGCTGCAAGCGTCTTTTGCGGGAAAAAGCGCCGGAGAAAAATCAACCCATCACCAATATCACATGCTGTGTGGAAAGTCGAGCACACATACACTTCGCATATATCGTATTGGTATGCCTTAATGTCCAGTATGGCATGTTATAAATCGTTCAACTAAACCACATAGTTTTAATTTCTGTAGACACATTTCGTGTGAATCATGATTCTGACTCGGCAGTTGAAATATAATGTTGTCGTCCTGCAGCAGCTGTAAATGAATGGTCCCCGTCGCCAAAAAAGCCGCAACTAAAAGTAAACTATCACTTGTTTTGCGGTGTCTGTCGCTGCTGCGGTTACATTTGGCAAATGTTCGTTAAATAGTGCAGTTTGAGCCATCAAACAAAATCTTTCACAAATGTCGTATTCCATCAGGTCTTCATACGGATAAAACTCGGAAGTAGGCGGCCTGGACCCTAAAATCGGACAGCTTATCTTCTGAAAACGGACGAACTTTCAACGACTTCAATAAATTTATGCGTGAGCCGCTCTTCATATGGTAAATCATAAATCCATCAATACGTTTAGTGGCTCTATGCTGAACTCTCTCTAATACTGCTATGTCTTTCTTCTTGTATGGCCTCCATGCTTGTATACAGTACTCTAAATGTGGTCGAACTAATGCCTTATATAATGGAACAAGTATTTTGCGGTCCCGGCACGCGATGTGCCTACGAATAATTCCCAAAACCTTATTACCTTTTGCTGCTGCATTGCTACATTGTTCCGACACCTTCAAATCTGCACTAATTATCACTCCTAAATCCCGTTCCTTCTGTGACTTACCTAGAGTTGTATTACCCATTTTATACTCTTTTTCTTCATTCCCATAACCTACATGTAAACACGTACACTTCTTACAGTTAAACAGCATTTGCCATTTTTTGGACCAATCAACAAGTTTACTCAAGTCGTTTTGTAGAACATCCTGATCGGCACCTACTTTCATTTTCCTAAATATTTTTGTGTCATCCGCAAATTTTAAAAGTTTACTGTCTATATCGTCCTCCAAATTGTTGATGTATAGTAAAAAAAGAGTAGGCCCTAATACCGATCCTTGTGGAACACCACTAACAACTGGTGCCCAACGTGAATATTCTCCATTTATAACTACTCTCTGTCTACGATCATTTAGCCAATTTCCTATCCATTTAACGATATCATTCCCAATTCCGTGAGCTTTTAATTTTAGGAGCAATCTCTTATGTGGAACTTTGTCAAACGCTTTCTGGAAATCTTTTGCGTGTCTGATACCTTCCTTATAATTTTTAACGCTTTACCTATTCAATATGCTAGTCTGCTAGCGGTCTTCTGCATACACAAATTACATGCATACTCGTTGATTGTTAGTCTTCCGTCAGCTCAGTGCCTATCAATGTTATGCCGGACGATCTGTCTACAGACTACACTCTACAGTCTTCCGTGAGCTAGCCGGAAGTTTTATCGCATGCCGAATTTCCGATAGTCTTCCGTGAGTTTACTAGTATCGGTGCCGGACGATTTTTCGCCTGCCGATAGTCTTCCGTGAGTTCCGACAGTTAGCGAAGTACCGGATGATATTTCGGGTGTCCGTATTCGTCCGGGAGTTCCGCGACGCATGCGCCGTCGCCGTGGCGGAACTCACGGACGAATAACGGTGGAAATCACGCGTACGGCAGCCGGACGAATATACACGTCGTTTTATTTATGCTTGAGCACGGCGTTGAACATGGTCTTGAACAAACTCAGGGCCCGAGGTTATAAACCGTACTCAAACTCAAGCTCAAGTCTGTGCTCAAGTCTGAGATTTCATGCTCACCAGAGTTTTCGTGCTCAACCGAGGTTATAAAACGTCTTGAGTACGTACTCAGCTGAGTACGAAACGACGCGGGTTTTTCAACTGCAGAAGCGGCCAAGTGGAACTCTCTTTTTGAAAAAGAGAACAAAGATACTTCCGCATATAAACAGTGGTGGACGAAGAATTTCGGCTGCAAGCGTCTCTTTTGCGGGAAAAGCGCCGGAGAAAAATCAATCCATCACCAATATCACACGGTGTGTGGAAAGTCGAGCACGCAGTGAACGATTTAACAGACAGAACGAGACGAATCACAAGATAAAACTGTGTAAAAATTCAAAATAGCAAAAAGTAATACCTCGCAGCCAGGCTAAGATTATGCCCCAACTAAGCGATTCGGCAGCCTAATTATGTTTGCCATGTTCATTTACGGCGTGGTAACTAGAACTTCTGGAAATTTACCGAGGAACACGATAAGTTGTACTTTTTTTAATGAATACAAGTGTTAATATAACATCAATTTCGTTACAAAAATATATTATATTTATGTTAGAATGCCCGTTGTTTACATAATCTATAGATGTGTGTAAGAATACACACGTACTGGAAAGAGGAGTACAACACTGACACTGTCAATAAACATTTTGTGAAACAAAGGTTCAGTTTCATAGTTTTGATCATTCTATGTGTATTGAATATGTAAAAACTACTCTGTTTAGATCATGTTGTACCTATGCTATATGGCTATACACTTGAAATATAGTCTATACACGTGTCTGTTATGCCTTATGGTGGAACCATACGTCAGAGTCACTTAGAAGACTCTGTGTGGTACACAGTAATGTATTCAGATTGTTGTGCAGTGAACCCAGAAAGTGAAGTATTTGTCAAAACTAAGAAATAGCACACGCTCGCTCGCACGAACGCACGCATACGCTCGCACACACACGCACACGCTCGCGCGCACACACACACACGCGCACACACACTGTTGAACAACAGTTATTAAAACACAGCTGATTGCCTGATATAAACATAGTTTCTAGTATCTAGTTGTTTCCAGCACCCGGCAACGTTCTATTAACTGACTACAGTCTGTATAATTAGTGGTTAGAATGTTATGGCCTTTTGAAGTCTCATTAAACTAGTCAGCTTTTTCAGAACTTTATCGCCAAGCACCAGATGTACCGTGTCCGGTTTGCGTCTTGAATTCAAAACTCTGACATAAAAGGCGGATGTGCTAAACACTACATTTACATTTTTGGGTTTTGTAATATAAGTACACAACGTCAATTAGTTATGTCATAATGTTCCTCGTTCTATGGTGTATGTATTTCTATGATGCATTTTTATTTACATGGCGCAAAAGTCTCAAGAAACGTTTTAATCTACCAGTTTGCACTCACTTTTATTATATGGCACTACTACTACTTTTAGCAGAATGTATCCCGATTCAAATTCAGACCATGAATCGAATGGTAAGCTTTATACAGAGTAGTTTAAAATGCAATAACAGTTTGGATAGACTCTCTTGAGAGGGAAATCTAGCCATTCGGGGTATTGGTTCATATATGTCTAAAAGTTTCAATTACACCTTGTCTCAGTTCAAACTTGATGCCACGACTTTCTGTAATATGAAACCTAGCTACTTTTGTTATATCATTCAGAACCAATATCGGAAGGGGCTGGATGAAAAAATATTAAACACAGTTTCCTTGGCAAAGGATGTGCTGAATAATATTGAGAATGCGTGTAGCACTTTTTTAGTCAAAGACGTGTTAGTCTCTTTGTGTGCAAAGGTACTTCAATTGTAATTGAACTGTACACATTGTCGTGCGAATAAATATCTATGTTTACTATTACTATACTATGGTGCCTCTAGTTTGCAATAATGCTGACACAGAGTTAAGACGATTACGTGTTGGTTTAGTCAATTGTAGTATACTCGTTTGGAAAAGGCCTACCTATAGGCGTGAATGAAACAAAATTCACTGCGTTTAGCCGAAACTCTAGACTCAAAAGTAGTTGCACCTCGTCTACTGTAAATTTGAAGTTATACTTATGTGACGAATACAAGAAAATACATAGTCATGATAGGACTACTTTATCACGATTTTTATATTTTCAGCGAATCCGTATTAAAACGGGACACGGCCCAAGGCCGTATTCCTCGCAAAAATCCGTTGGGTTGATTACATTAGACCCTAACTCGATTAAAACCGGATAATTGGTGTCCCAGCTTACACCTTTCAAGTGTTGTGTATAAAAAAAACGTCAAATGAGAAGTAAGGTGAATACTCCCCTACCACACACACCCCAAGCCAAGGCGCTTCACGCCTCGTTTCACGCCTTTGGCGCTTCATACATTACGTTGGACCCACCCTTTTTCTAAACCCTGGATCCGCCCCTGTATATCGTATTGGTATGGCTTAATGTCCAGTACAGCATGTTATAAATCGTCCAACTAAACCACATAGTTTTAATTTCTGCAGACACGTTTCGTGTGAATCGTGACTCTGACTCGGCAGTTGAAACAGAATGTTGTCGTCCTGCAGCAGCTGTAAATGAATGGTCCCCGTCGCCGAAAAAGCCGCAACTAAAAGTAAACTATCACTTGTTTTGCGGTGTCTGTCGCTGCTGCGGTTACATTTGGCAAATGTTCGTTAAATAGTGCAGTTTGAGCCATCAAACAAAATCTTTCACAAATGTATTCCATCAGTTCTTCATACGGATAAAACTCGGAAGTAGGCGGCCTGGACGCTCAAATCGGACAGCTTATCTTCACAAAACGGACGAACTTTCAACGACTTCAATAAATTTATGCGTGAGCTGCCATTTTTATTTATGCTTGAGCACGGCGTTGAGCACGGTCTTGAGCATACTCAGGATTTCAGCATTTCGTGCTCAACGCTGAGGACGATTTCGTGCTCAAGATGTTTTATAACCTCGCCTGAGTTTGAGCGTAGTGAAAGCGAGGCTTGAGCATGAAACCGTGCTCAATTGAGTTGAGTACAGTTTATAACCTCGGGCCCAGCCTACTGCCCTCACTCACTGCCCTCGCCCATTGCCTGGCCTACTGGCAGTACTGCCTTCGCTCACTGCCTGGCCCACTGCCCTCGCCCATTGCCCTCGCTCACTGCCCTCGCCCACTGCCCTCACCCACTTCCTGGCCTAATGCCCTCGCCCACTGCCCTCGCTCACTGCCCTCGCCCACTGCCCTCATCCACTGCCCTCGCCCACTGCCTGGCCCACTGCCGTCGCTCACTGCCCTCACTCACTGCCCTCGCCCATTGCCCTCGCTCACTGCCCTCGCCCACTGCCCTCACCCACTTCCTGGCCTAATGCCCTCGCCCACTGCCCTCGCTCACTGCCCTCGCCCACTGCCCTCATCCACTGCCCTCGCCCACTGCCTGGCCCACTGCCCTCACTCACTGCCTAGCCCACTGCCTTGTTCTTAGCATGGACACAAAGGTCTATATATCTACCCATAACAGTGTAAAGAATAAATAGATAACGTGTTTTGTTTTAGTACGATAAAGGGAATCAGCAAGAATCAATAATGAACAATTGGCACCAATAATGAACAATTAAATGAACTGAATAGTGAGGTAATGCGCTATAAACACGCACATCTTCTCTTGCTTGGAGATTTTAACAACCCCAACATAGACTGGCAAAACTGGTACACACTCTCAGAGAATACTAACAGCCCAGACACTAAATTTAAAGAAGGAATAAGAGATAATTTCCTCTTCCAACATGTCACACTCCCCACAAGGGGGCGATTAGGAAATAAATCGAACATTCTTGATTTAGTTTTCACCAATGAAAAAGGTATGATAGATGATATAGTGTATGAAAGCCCACTTGGTAAGAGTGATCACTCTGTCCTCATCATTACATTTAGGTGCTATGCAGAAATAGCAAGCGATACACGACTTAAATATTATTACGACCAAGGGGATTATAATAGTATGAAGACGAAACTAGACCACACAGACTGGGGCGAGATACTTGGCACGAGCACTATAAACCATCAATGGTTAGGTTTTAAAGAATATATTAAAATTGATAGAGGATGAATTCATCCCTCATCGACTTATGAGTAATATTAACAGACATAAAGGAAAAGTACCCCTAAACAAGGAATCAGTAAAGAAAATTAAGAAAAAGAACACTATGGAAACGTTATATGGGGACAAAGGAAGGAAAATACTATACTGAATATTGTAGGGCTAGAAATCAAGTCCGTAAATTAACGAGGAGGATACAGAAGGAATTTGAGATGAAGCTAGCAACAGAATCTAAGACAAACCCAAAAGCAGTATGGAAATATATGAATTCCAAAACCAAGAATCGGGAAGGTGTTTCAGATCTGAACACAGACCCTAAAGATCCTAAATCTAGACTCACAGATTCTGATAGGGAAAAGGCAGATGTCTTAGGAATTTTTTTTTCAAGTGTTTTTACTATAGAACCAGATGGTGACATCCCTCATATTCCTCCAGTGAAGTTAAGGCCCAACATGGAAGAATTGACTATTGATGAGGAAATTATTAAAAAAAGACTTGATAACCTTAATGTGTGTAAATCGGTAGGGCCAGATGGTTGGTGTTCATCCTAGGTTGTTGAAAGAGCCAACTAATCATCTATGTAAACCACTAGCTAGGCTATTTAATAATTCACTGGCTGTCGGTGAACTACCAAAGGAACGGAAACAGGGAAGGATCGCAGCCATATTTTAGAAGGGTAATCGAAAAAACGCAGGAAATTATAGACCAGTCAGCTTAACAAGTATAATAATATGTAAATGTATGGAACAATGTGTCAAAGATCATATTGTCAATCATATGATTAGGAATAAATTATTTAGTACGCAACAATTTGGTTTTATTAAAGGTCGATCTACAGTACTCCAATTATTAAATGTTATTGACTCATGGACCAAAGCTTTAGATAGAGGGGAATCTGTAGACGTTGTATATTTGGATTTCATGAAAGCATTTGATACCGTCCCTCACAAAAGATTGATAGGCAAACTTAAATCGTATGGTATAGAGTATTACACACTAAGATGGATCCAGGCGTTCTTGTCTGACCGGGTACAGCAGGTCAATGTAAATTGTACAAATTCTGAGTGGGCAAATATAACAAGTGGTATTCCACAGGGCAGTGTCTTAGGACCGATCCTATTTGTTTTATACATCAATGATCTTCCTGAGAATATAGTTTCAAATGTATATATGTTTGCGGATGATACAAAGATTTTCAAAACGATTACTAGTCCACATGACCAGCTTACACTACAGAACGACTTAGATTATTTAACATCTTGGTCAAGTAAATGTTTATTAAGGTTCCACCCAGATAAATGTAATTTAATGCACGTAGGGAAAACAATACAGCAAGAGTATGCATACAACCTGAAGATAGATAATACTGCCCATGAATTAGGAGGAATAGAAGAACAAAAAGACATTGGGGTTATAATTGATTCAAACCTAGAATTTGATAAACACATCAACCAAAAAATAAACAAAGTAAATAGTATCATGGCAGTTATTAGAAGGTCCTTTACAACCCTAAATCAACATAATTGTGTGCCATTATATAAAGCTTTAGTTAGGAGTCATTTAGATTATGCAATATCAATATGGTCTCCCTATAAACAGAAAGTTATGTTATGAAGAATATTCCTTACGAGGAAAGACTTCAGAGATTGAAACTTCCTACACTTGCATATAGACGAACTCGTGGTGATATGATTGAGGTATATAAACTGCTCCATGGGAAATATGACAGTGATGTATCTAACATTGTCAAGCTGCACAAAGACAGTGATACAAAGGAAGGAACAAGGGGTTATAGTTTGAAATTGTTTATAGAACGTGCATGTACAAATGCTAGAAAAGAAAGCTTCTCCCATAGAGTTACCAGATTATGGAATGATCTACCGGAAGTAGCTGTAACTGCTCCAAGTGTCAACTCATTTAAAAACCGTCTAGGTAGACAATAGAGTACTGAGGAGTTTCTCTACAACTACAAAGCTGCCTTGCCAGGAAGTCGTAGAAAATTCCAAGGGAAAATTTAAGGTCTGACCACCGAGGCCACCGCCTACGGTCAGGAAGATCTGACCACCAAGGCCACCGCCTACGGTCAGGAAGATCTGACCACCGAGGCCACCGCCTACGGTCAGGAAGAACCTATGGTAAACCTAAGTAAGAATCCGGCATTTTATTGAAGTATTGTTTGAACTCCAATCGTTTCTAGAATGGGTTCGTGTTGATATATAAAACCACTGCAGTAAGCCTGAGTTCTAGGAAACTAGATTTTGTAGGATCAACTCAAATATTTCGTTTAGGGAACTAGTATGTATGTATGTATGTATGAATGTATGCATGCATGTATGTATGTATGTATATATGTATGTATGAATGAATGTATGAATGTATGTATGAATGTATGTACGTATGTATGTATTTAACACCCACTACCGGAAACATCCCCGACCACTGGATAAGGAAACATCGACATCAGCTGGTGTCTACATCAAAATAATTTAACCGTAAACAACTTTTCCAGTCAATGTATGCATGCACGGTGGCACGCTAGTACGCGAATTTAATATATCATTTACACCCCCCCCCCGCCACCGCCCCCACATCACCATTTTTAATGGACAGGTAAACAGCAGACAACGTGCAAACTCTGACGGTTTATCCATAATTCTTACGGATTTTCTTAAATGTGAACATCTTACGGGCGCAGGAGACACTTCTTACGGTCAAATAACCTGCATATCATTAATTCAAAACACGTCCGAAGAACGACTCTCGCGACAAAGGTGTACAGTCAGCTGCGCCAAAGTCTCACGAGATCCATTCAGTGTATCCCAGTCTGTACTGTATACATCTTTTGAGCGCGCTCGACAAACCAGCGGGCATAATTAATCATATGGGTTTGTTTGCGGGTCTTACATAGGGGAAAGGAGGTTAAGGTGGGCCCCTCGGCCAAAGTGGGCCCCGCCATAATAGCTAAGCTGATATGCAGAAATCAGGCGTAACGGTAGTAGTGCGTAGACTCGCAAAGGGAACATTAACCAAACAATGAGTCACAAATTTGTGTTTTGACACTGTTCTTAAAGTATTTCGCGTGTCTTACAAACTCCATATTTTCATAAATGGCCCGAGTATAATTTTTTTTTTATTTAATTTAATTTGTTTAAATAATTTTTTCATAAATGGCCCGGTCACAAATGGGATATGGTTCTTATGTATAAGGGAAGTCTATATTTAGTGGATTATACGTGTCCATTTTGACGTAAATGCACCCGTTGAAACCAAATTTGTATTATTATTATTATTATTATAATACATCAAGCCTGAAACAAAATGTCAAGTAATGTATATAACATAGTTCATGTATGATGTCATAATGACGTCATTCATGCTTAATTACATGTTAAGTGTAACAACAATGACCAATGTGTTAAAATACCTTTCCATTGATACCTCATTTGCTACGGTCATCAGATTTGTATTGATAACAGGGACTACTATCTATCCCTACCCCTGTCCGTACTTTCAAACTTTGCTAATGACACTCGTTGTAACAAACCACCAAACATGCACTATAGCAGCAATTTCAAATGTGCGTGTCATAAGCTTCGTAAAAATATTGTGGCGTAACTTCCCTATCTGGCCCATGTAATATAAGTATATGAAGACGACTAGTCATCCAGGACCGCAGCAAGTAAGACTGGTCATCCAGGACCGCAGCAAGTAAGACTGGTCATCCAGGACCGCAGCAAGTAAGACTGGTCATCCAGGACCGCAGCAAGTAAGACTGGTCATCCAGGACCGCAGCAAGTAAGACTGGTCATCCAGGACCGCAGCAAGTAAGACTGGTCATCCAGGCCCACCATGGCTGGGCTGGGGTTAACAAAACTAATATATTTTTTAGTTTGTAGGTCGCCTCCGGAAAATAGGACGGCACCTGTTTGATATACATCTCGCAGAACTTGAGGTTTGCCTTCAGTGGGTCCTTGTAACATATTTATTGGTCATCCATTGAATGATGGTAGTCCATAGTACATTATGACCTTCGGAGTCTTGTTGTTATTCATTGTCACAAGTCACAATATGTCCAGACCACCTCAGCTTGATCTTAACCAATATAGTATGTAAGCTATGTGAAGGTGCTCTCTGCAGAACAGATACATTCGTTACTTTATCCTGCCACTTGATTTTCACCAAACAACGTAGGCACCTTTGGTGGAATTATTTTCGAGGACTATGAAGTGTCTCTTACAGAGACACATGTTTCACTTCCACGCAGGAGGGCTGTTAAGTACATCTTTGTACACCGATATACAAGTGAGCACTACGAACCGTTCATAGCCTGGAGTACAATGGTCCAAAAATACTGCTAATTCTTATTTTGTTACAGGCGGTTCCTAAGGCACTGCTAACTCTTGCTACACTGGGTTCTTAAGGCACCGCTACACGGTGTTCCTAGGGCACCGCTAACTCTTGCTGCACGGTGTTCCTAGGGCACCGCAACTCTTGCTGCACGGTGTTCCTAGGGCACCGCTAACTCTTGCTGCACGGTGTTCCTAGGGCACCGCTAACTCTTGCTGCACGGTGTTCCTAGGGCACCGCTAACTCTTGCTGCACGGTGTTCCTAGGGCACCGCTAACTCTTGCTGCACGGTGTTCCTAGGGCACCGCTAACTCTTGCTGCACGGTGTTCCTAGGGCACCGCTAACTCTTGCTGCACGGTGTTCCTAGGGCACCGCTAACTCTTGCTGCTAGTCCATAGAATCCTGTTGCTAGTCATTGTCTTGAAGTGAACTCGAACAAGTAAAATACCACAAAGAATGGACAGGATATGCCTATTTTAAACCGCGTTATTTTGATATTCATTACTTTGTCAGGTTCATGTGTGGTCTGTCTAATCATGCGAATCGTTTCCATTACGAACATTGGTTCTTAACACATACTTAACTGCTCGTATCCGTGGACTGACACATACTCAGCGCGAAGCACAGTCTTAGGCAATAACTAATCGAGTTGATATTGGCGCTTTACGACCGAGGGGCTCTTTTTACAAACTGGCATATAAACAAAATGGCGCATATCTCTAGAGTAAACAAATCTTTGACGTTGCACAGCCTGCCGCAAGAACGCTCCCTCAGGTTGGTGCTCGTGTGCAAGATATCGCCCACACAGCAAGTCATTCCAGTCGGACGCAGGTACACATACAAATGTGTAGACAGGCACACATACAAATGTGTAGACAGGCACACATACAAATGTGTAGGCAGGCACACATACAAGTGTGTAGACAGGCACACACCCGATGGTTGAATCTCGCATTGACGATACTATCTACTGCGGGAGTGCTCGAAATTGCTCTCTGCCTCTGGTGAACGCGATCTTTCGTAACCACGATGTTGTAAAGCTTACACAGACTTCGCCTGTCCCTGTGGACTAAGGCCATTTTTGCTGAGATTATATAGACACTACTGAGATAACGTTCGTCGTCTTTCATTAACTGAACAAGATATGTCGCCATTGATTGCAACCCATATAAATCAAAATTAAATGGTTGGCTAGGCTTTTTTGCATGCCCAATTTATATTGTGTTATTCGTATTTAGATGTTTGTATAATTTTATTGTTGCTTATGGGTATATTCTTCCTGTCCAAGGTGCAAATAACTTCATCATCCTAATTTCTTAGGGTTAACCCTGGGTTGAAATTTAAATAAGAAAAAACATACATAAACATATCTAATAAATATGCCACAATGATTGGCATACTAAACAGGCTAAAATATGTCTTACGTCTAGAAATGTATATGTATATATATATATATATATATATATATATATATATATATATATATATATATATATATATATATATATATATATATATATATATATATATATATATTAGTATTATCATATAAACTATTGTATTATGGCATGGGGAAGGAAACAAAGGAAACAGATTAATGAAAATTCAGAAAAACAGCTGTTCGTATAACAAGTTTAAATGTATATAATTCACATGCTGAGCCACGTTTTAAGCAACCTAATTTGTCAAAGATACAAGATCAATTAAAGTTACCAGAATAAAAATTGTACTTTAAATATATTCATAGAAATTTACTTGTTTATTTATTAAACTGACTGATTACTCCAAATGTTAATATACACCTTCATGACACTCGGAAATCTAAAAAAATATGCATACTGCCAGAACTAAACATGAATTTGCCAAAAAAATTCTTAAATATAATTTGCAATACATTATAAACAACACTTCTGATGTAGTAAAGAAAGATATACATTCATACCCTGTGAGGACTCGTAGCGTGCGAGGACTCGTAGCGTGCGAAGACTCATAGCCTGCGAGGACTCATAGCGTGCGAAGACTCATAGCCTGCGAGGACTCGTAGCGTGCGAAGACTCATAGCCTGCGAGGACTCGTAGCGTGCGAAGATTCATACCCTGTGCGGACTCGTAGCGTGCGAAGACTCATAGCCTGCGAGGACTCATAGCCTGCGAGGGCTCATAGACTGCGAGGGCTCATAGCCTGCGAGGGCTCATAGACTGCGAGGCTTTACAGTTTATGTAAAAAAAGCGCAGCCACATCTCAATCCAGAATTCACTACACTTCGAACAAAACTAAGAAAAAACTACAACTGCAACAACTACGACCAGCGAACAAATGACTGAATATACAATGATCAAAAGTTCTGCGCAGTGACTATTTAATTACACATTGCCAAACAAACTCACCGATACCGTCCTGTTTCATTTTATTTCTATTTTCAGAGATATGTTGCTGTTCTATACTTTAATGGCGGAAAATATTATGACTGTCTTCTTTAACGCTTATCTATCTCAACACCCTTATTTGTTCACTAAATTTGTCTAACAAATGCATTTTTACCAATTCAAACAATTTGTTTTGTGGGAACATTTACTGAATTCAGTTTACACACTCTACAGCAAAAAGGCGCCAATGAGGTTTTATTCAGGAGCACCACACAGGCTGTCAAAGTAATTCTTAGAAACCGAAAGTAAAAACGCAACATATGAGGATGTTGTGTCACACCCGTTGTAGTGGTAATCGGAGCGCCACGTTACATCGGGAGCGGTACGTCGATACTAGCGCGTCTCCACCAAACACTCCGACAACTCGATCAATTCCCACTGCCCCGGTTTACTCATTGTTATAATCGAGTATCTAAAAATATACAGCGGTGACGTTGATTGTTTTCGCGCTACAGCCATTACAGCGTGACTGAACACTCCCCGGAGAAGTCATTTTTCGGTTTGACTGAACCAGTGGTCCGGGCGTTGACTATGCAGCGCAGTTGGCGTCTTCATTGGTAACTGGCCGGTTGTATGAATAATGTTCCGTATGTGAACTTACATCCAGGTGACGTTAACCAATTTGAAGCATTTTGAGAGCCAATTTGTCGTCTGTGTTTCTATTCGAGATAAATGGCACGTGTTCGTGATTCGATTACACCACCCTGCGGGACCCGGGGCAGTCCGAGGCAAGCCGGCCGCGCCGTCTCCAACGTGATGGCGATCGACGTATCGGATAACTAGAGTGTAATAAGCATTGCCAGCTGTCTACCAGCACGTCGCTTGATATGGTTATCACCCGGCCGCCAGCAGCAATTACTCAATGCTAGTACAAACATTTGCCGGAGATACCGGCCGTAATAGGATTCCGTGAGACTTGTTTGCTAAAATCGATTTTGTATGAATGTTTCTTTAGGGTCTAAGTAATCAGAACAGCAAAGGTGGCAATTTTACTTTTCGTTTTTAAATGTGTATGGGGTCTCAAACACACATACCCTAAGTCCCTTTAATTTACACGTAACTATCAAATTGGCTGTCAATACATGAACAAGAGTTTGCGCGCACGACCCGCAGCACTAGCAAGCTGGCCAATGGTTTGCATAATTTTTACATTTATATATCCTAGCTTAATCTATTTGTGTATATCTTATATCATATTTATTCATACCTACATGTATATCTTATATCATATGGACTAGTTTGTATCTGGTAATACGAGTTAATTTTAATTCAAAACGAGCGATAAAAATGGCTGTGAACCGGCTGGTGCTAAATTAGCTATATTTGGTATAATATAAAGTTTTGTCAAAAAAGCTTAAGACATTTTTTGTCAAATAATCGATGTTCTGAATCAGTAACAGTTATTTCATCTATAATTGTAATAAATGTTGTTTTGTGTGGAAGAGTGCGTTTATCGCTTCGAATGTTTATCGCGTCGAATTTGAATCTATGCCCACTATTATAGTATGGAATGCCATTCACGACATTGTTCACGATTTTGTTGCCATGGCCTAATGATTATGATAGTTTTTGCTTAGTTTATTATTGAGAAATATATAGGTAGTAAGCACAAATTTTAACTATGTACGTTCTTAATTAACGATATTAAAACAACTAAAACTGCAATAATATATCGTGAATTTTGTACGGATACAACTAGTACAGACAGTGCCTAGGAAGAAGTGATATATACTTTCAGACAGTGCTTCTGGTGGGGTTATAACAGTGCTTCTGGTGGGGTTATAACAGTGCTTCTGGTGGGGTTATAACAATGCTTCTGGTAGGGTTATAACAGTGCTTCTGGTGGGGTTATAATACTATACGTCATCATGGTTCAAGTCGTGTGCATTTCAATGTGAAAACCCCGCCGAAGGTAAGCTGCACATTGTACAAACTGATGACAAGGGCAAAAGGTTTATTGGCATTAAAGAAATGACAAGCGACGACAGAATCAGAACAAGCCTGTCACTGCTACAGGAGACAAGTGATACGGCTACAGGAGCCGGGTGATACTGCTACAGGAGACAAGTGATACGGCTACAGGAGCCAGGTGATACTGCTACATATGAACTTTGGTATCACAGATATTATTTACGGAAGGTTGAGCGCCAATGTGATCATGTTAATGATGGCAATCCATTTATCAGTAAAATGCTACTAGTAAACCTGGGATCAATGAAGACCCAATAATGTTAAAAACTGGGACCATTGATGACCCGATAATGTGAAATCTGGGATCAATGATGACCCGATAATGTTAAACCTGGGATCAATGTAGACCCGATAATGTTAAACCTGGGATCAATGAAGACCCAATAATGTTAAACCTGGGATCAATGATGACCCGATAATGTTAATCCTGGGATCATTGATGACCCGATAATGTTAAACCTGGGATCAATGAAGACCCGATAATGTTAAACCTGGGATCAATGAAGACCCGATAATGTTAAACCTGGGATCATTGATGACCCGATAATGTTAAACCTTTGATCAACGATGGCCGTACCCGATAAACATAACGGAATATAGCCCTAGGTTAACCCACGAAGAAAACTTTCTTTCTCATTAAATACTTACTTATGTCATAGATGGACTGTGACTGTTGAGTTGTCCAAATATGTTGTTTTCTTAGTCCATTTGTTGGTCTCACATCGGATGGGAGCCATATCCCACTGTGAATAGCTACACTTCGTTTGACTGCCTCTTGACATGCCTTGAGTAAACCTACCAGGGATTTACGTCTCCGCCAGTATAACTCTCCTGGTTATGTGTGTTGTAAGAGCCTTAATAAAGTGCAGTTTGTGAAATGTAATTATTATTTTAATTTATAATTCCAATTGCATTGCCTGACTGTGAATTCAACGCAAATAACATATAGCATTGGCAAGAACAAACTCGGATATCAGAATACAATTTCATGTTTATCGCAATAAATTCAAAGATATTCAAGATATTGAAATCATATTCATACAATAGGTGGGCTAGTGTCTCTAAAACGTCCATCGTTTATTTCAGATTTTTTAACGAATATTTTTTGTTCTAAAATTGTTCTTTATTAACATTGATGTCATATTGGGTAGGGCGGGGGAATACGCCCACCTTAAGCAGGAAATTGAATAACAACAAATAACAAAGTTTATTCGAAAAAACAGTTTTATACCCTGAAAGAGGCTGTTACACTCTATTAAAATAAACAGTATTAAAAGTTTTATTACACAGAGTTTTCGAGTTATACGCATTACAAAAAACAATCTTATGTAGGCGTATTGCCCCTTTGCTGGGGCAATACGCCCACAGAAAGGGGCAAATCGCCCAGTGGTAGGCATTTCGCCCCACAACAAATCACGGAATCGTGTTGACATCACATTTGTCACGTATAACATATATCTGATACCTACCGATTAAGCATAATATATTTCCGTATTATATGGGTATTGGCAGTTTAGTATAATTGCTACAATTAAATAAATGTGTCATGCATACTGCAAGTCGTCTCATTTATGTTATTATATAATATAAATTTATTATGGTCGTATATAACATTATATTGAAACAAATGTCATAATTGAAAGGCATTAATGTTTTCGCTATTGCTATTAGCCATTACATAACATGAAGTGACTGTCCTAGTCCTCGTCTGATTCACAGTTGGGAGAAATGAACTCTGTGTAGCCTTGTGTGCACTGCTCGTGTAGCCTGGTGTGCATTGCTCGTGTAGCCTGGTGTGCATTGCTCGTGTAGCCTGGTGCGCACTGCTCGTGTAGCCTGGTGTGCACTGCTCGTGTAGCCTGGTGTGCATTGCTCGTGTAGCCTGGTACGCACTGCTCGTGTAGCCTGGTGCGCACTGCTCGTGTAGTCTGGTGTGCACTGCTCGTGTAGCCTTGTGTGCACTGCTCGTGTAGCCTGGTGTGCATTGCTCGTGTAGCCTGGTGTGCACTGCTCGTGTAGCCTGGTGTGCACTGCTCGTGTAGCCTGGTGTGCATTGCTCGTGTAGCCTGGTGCGCACTGCTCGTGTAGCCTGGTGCGCACTGCTCGTGTAGCCTGGTGTGCACTGCTCGTGTAGCCTGGTGTGCACTGCTCGTGTAGCCTGGTGTGCACTGCTCGTGTAGCCTGGTGTGCACTGCTCGTGTAGCCTGGTGTGCACTGCTCGTGTAGGCTGGTGTGCACTGCTCGTGGGCCAATTAATATCATATAGCTTTTACCCCCACATCACACTTCCTACTAGGCTCTCCAAAAATAATGGAACCCTAATTGATAATTTCTTTTGCAAATTAACTAAATCTACAATGAAGCCTAAAATCAGGCATTTTAACTAAACAATTATCAGACCACCAACCATATTTCACTTTTCTAAATACAGTTTCCCACACAAAACCTTTACCAAGATATATAAAAATTACTGTACAGAACTCTGATTCAATATCTGATTTTATACACGAGGTTTTCTCATCAAATGTTTACAATAAACTCGACCAATCTCCTAATGCAAACCCAAATATAAATTATGATATCCTACATGACGTAATGCAATGTGCAAAAAATAAACATATGCCATATAAAACAGTTAAACTAAAAAAATACAAACATAAGAAATCCGCCTGGATTACGTTAGGTCTGCTCAAATCCATTCGATACAGAGATAAATTATATAAGACACTAAAAACTACTCGACCAGAATCACCTAAATACTTTGCAATTCGGATCAACCTGACTACCTATAATACTATCCTTAAAAAACGCATACGTACTGCTAAACGCATACATTACGAATCATGTTTTAATAAATTCAAAAATAACATTAAGAAAACATGGGAAACAATTAATGGTATTCTTTCTAGAACAAACAAAAAGAAAACGTTCCCCAATGCCTTTATTTATAACGAAAATATTATAGCAGATAAAACGGCAATTGCAAACACATTTAATTCATATTTTACCAATATTGGCCCAAATTTAGCCAACCAAATACAAAATTCCACAAATAAAACTATTATCTTAATGGAAACCATAACAATGTGTTTAATTTTCAACTTATTAATGAAGAAACAATATCTAAAACAATAGATGATATGCACCCAAAAGCAAGTTGCGGATTTGACGGTATTTCTTCAAGGCTTCTAAAGTTAATTAAACCTGTTTTGACAAAATCTTTAACTTTAATCACAAATCAAATATTAACTACGGGTGTCTTCCCCGATAAACTAAAAACTGCCAAAGTAATACCAATTTATAAAAAAGGGGACGAAACCCTTTTCTCAACTACAGGCCAATATCAATATTACCTGCAATTTCAAAAGTAATCGAAACAATTATTTATGACCAGCTAAATTCTTTCTTAAAAAGACATAAACTTATATACGAAAACCAATATGGATTTAGAAAGGAACATTCTACGGAATTGGCCGCTCTTGAATTAATTGACAGGATATTGACACGTATGGATAATAAGGAAATACCTATAAATATTTACTTGGACCTGTCAAAAGCTTTTGACACTCTGGATCACTCAATATTAATTAATAAACTAGAGTTTTATGGCGTGGAAGGAGTAGCTTTAGACCTGTTCAAAAATTATTTAACAAATAGGAAACAGTACGTTGAATTTGAAGACGCCCAATCAGATAGGCTTAATATATCCACTGGCGTACCAATCAATTCTAGGCCCTTTGTTATTTATAATTTACATAAATGACTTTGCCCAATCCAGTCCAAAATTCAACTTTATTATGTACGCCGATGACACGACACTTTCAAGTACCTTAGATTATTTCGCTCAATATGGCAAAAATGAAAATGTAGAATTCTTAATCAACACAGAACTGGACAAAATTAATGAGTGGCTTAAATTAAACAAATTACCTTTAAATGTAAATAAATCTAAATATATGATCTTCAAAACGGCTAGAAGAATTAATATGATAAATCCACTAAATATAAAAATAGATAATACATACATTGACAGAGTAGATGAGTTTAATTTCCTAGGGATAAGTTTTAATGAACAATTAAACTGGCAAAGCCACATCAACAAAATTTCAAATAGGTGCTCCAGAATTATAGGTATCCTAAATAAACTCAAACGATTGTTACCACTTAATATAAAGATTATGTTGTATAACACTTTGATATTGTCACATCTAAACTATGGCTTAACGGCCTGGGGCTATCGATGTGATAGAATAAAAAAACTTCAAAAGAAAGCCGTCCGAATTATATGTTTAAGCAAATATAATGCTCATACCGATCCACTGTTCAAAAGTCTTAATTTACTAAAAGTAGAGCACATTCTAAAATTGCAGGAACTAAAATTATATCATAAATTTTCAAACAATAAACTACCTGTCTACCTGCAAAACTTACCACTTGATCGAAACAATAGTATTCACAACTTTAATACACGTGGTCAATACAATATACATACGATCAGGGTACATAACGAGTTTGCTAAACGAAGTCTTAGGTACAGTTTGCCACATACCATAAATAATGCACCTGATTTATTAAAAGACAAGGTCACTACTCACAGTTTACACGGTTTCTCAAATTATATCAAACTTTATTATCTGAATACATACATTGAACAATGTGCAATCCAAAATTGTTATATTATATGTCAACATGAGTGACTATATATCCGTTCCTCCTTGGTTAAAAAAAAAATCACTGTTTGTATATCTGGTTGTAGGAATATAATTGGCATTTGTAATATACCGGCATATCTATATTAATATCTATATTAATTTTGTTCATCCAGTAATTATGCATTAATATTTATAGGTATTTTTTTTTATTATTATTATTATTTTTATTATTTTTTTTTTTATTATTATAATTTTTTTTTCTTTTTATGTTAGTTAATAACGGGTGATAATAATTGACAGGGTGGCTCCTATGTTAGCGATTAATTTTTAGTCTTAGTAGGAGTCTCCCGTCCCTTATATGACATTATCTTTTATTTTCAGACCGTACTCTATATTCTTACCACTTCGTTTTCTTATGTCGACATAGATGTAATATATTGTATGGTTTTTGTGTTGAATACTCTGTTTTGTTGTTCTTGGGACAAATAAATATTTCCTGTTCCTGTTCCTGTTCCAATGTCTTGCACATTTGACACCTGACCCATTTTCCCTTGATACAAGACTCGCCACATACAAGGCTCGTCACATACAAGGCTCGTCACATACAAGGCAAGGCCACGTTTTGTCTTCGTTGTCGCTGCTTCGGTTGTAGCTTGTTTCTTGGTCTTGCGTTTCTTTCCCGTTGCAGTGCGGACGGCTTTTGTCTTCTTCGTCTTTTTTTTGGTGGTCGCTCTTTTTCACCAAACTCCGTTTGTCTGGAGACGACGTGAGGCACGCCGCAGATTCAGCCTTCCGCGTACGAGCTCTGGGTGCAGCAATTCAGTACAACAGACATTATTTCTACAGAGCCTGTATCCTCGGGAATACGAGCTCAGGCGTACGTAAACACCTGTACCTATATGTTTGTACAACCGCTAGGCCTATATCAATAGAATATACGATTCCCTAATTTACCCTAGCCTGCCATAGTAAACTGAGTGGGAACGCTGGGGAGCTATATGGGGGGGGGGAGCAATTGCAAATAGGTAATTTTAATTTACACGTTTGGCTTCCAACGTGTGATGGAAAGGTTTTGGAATATCCATAGTGTGAACAGTCTTCAGCCAGTCTTTTCCGGCCAACTTGTTTCTCGCCGTCTTATGCCAAACGTCTGACATCAGTAGGAGTTAGGCCATACAAGGCCATCTCCATTGTCTGGATGTGGTAATGAATGACCAACTCAATCCCCGACGGCAGCGCCGATGTGGAACCCAACCTCACCTTTCCAGGTGTGTCAACGCACGCTGCCTGCGAATAGTGCGAGACGGAATTACCAATTCTTTGCTGACACGGATGAGCGGCATGGCGTCTCTCACTAATATCAACGCATCTTGCAACTTGCCATCACCGTACACTCCTCTGTTTGCTTTTTCCTTGTAGTGCCTGACCTTGATTTAGACTGCAAATGAATATACAGGATAATTAAATGCGGTATAATAAAGAAATGTAATCATGCATACCTATTGTCTGCTTTACATTAAGTGGTGCACAGAGACAGGTAGTAGTAGGATTGGTATTGTTAGTTGTATAATTATTATACCGAAGGTATGACTGTTCTTTATGTAATATATATATATATATATATATATATATATATATATATATATATATATATATATATATATATATATATATATATATATATATATATATATATATATATATATATATATGTGTGTGTGTGTGTGCGTGCGTGCGTGCGTGTGTGTGTGTGTGTGTGTGTAAGCTCGCTAAACGGGTTCTTTATAATAAATAAGTAACATAATAATATAAATCGTTTGTTTTCTAAACGTTTATTTATTTGAAATCCTACCAGAACCGCTGACCAATGTATCCAGTCCACAGCTCGACGTCAACTCAATGTTCTCGTTGCGTTTTAAATTCGATTTACGCACGCTCATGTTCTCACGCGAACGCGCGCGCTTTATCGTCACGGTACGCTTCCGCGCTATAACGTTTTAAATGTGTGTATATATATATATATATATATATATATATATATATATATATATATATATATATACATATATATATATATGTATATGTGTATATATATATATATATATATATATGTTTGCAAAATGTTGATATGCCACAGCGGCGGGGCAAAACGCCCACCTAGGCGTACTGCCCCATTGGTTGGTAGGCGTCAAGCCCCAATAGTACTAATTTGATCAATAGGTGGCGTCCAATAAGCGTCCTTATTATCACCCACAATCAATGCTGCTAATATGTTTACAAGTTAATTATGATGATATATGCCTAGTGACAAAACAGCACATTTGGTTACGATGACTTTATTAACACAAAGGTAGACATTACATTTTACATCAATATTAAGAAAAACACGAAACGTTGATTTTCATACTTACTTTCGAACATCCACTTTAGCGCTCTTGTCAGAAGAAAGCGAGATATGGCAGCACTTGAAAAAGCATAACACGTGGTATACTGCATTAGGCGTTCGTTGAAAAAGTGCTATGGGTGTATTGCCTCAGATGGGCGTATTGCCCCGCCCTACCCTACAGGCACTTTTGGTAGGTATGTTTGAGACTCCATACAAACTTTAAAAACGAAAAGTAAAATTGCCACCCTTGATGTTCTGTTTACTTAAACCCCAAATAAGACATTCATGCAAAAAAATCGCTTTTGGCAAACAAATCTCACGGGATTACAAGGTATACTATAATCTCACGGGATTACAAGGTATACTATAATCTCACGGGATTACAAGGTATACTATAATGTCTCGCCGCATTCCGGCGATGTTACGGTTGTGTTCGCACTCAGCATTGACGACGGGTTGACCCAGCTCGACGTACGACACCAGTAGGGATCATTGGTTAGCGCTAGACGCTCAGCATTGACGACGGGTTGATCCAGCCCGATGTACGACACCAGTAGGGATCATTGGTTAACGCTAGACGCTCAGCAGTGACGACGGGTTGATCCAGCCCGATGTACGACACCAGTAGGGATCATTGGTTCACGCTAGACGCTCAACATTGACGACGGGTTGACCCAGCCCGATGTACGACACCAGTAGAGATCATTGGTTCACGCTAGACGCTCAACATTGACGACGGGTTGACCCAGTCCGATGTACGACACCAGTAGGGATCATTGGTTCACGCTAGACGCTCAGCAGTGACGACGGGTTGACCCAGCCCGATGTACGACACCAGTAGGGATCATTGGTTAACGCTAGACACTCAGGAGTGACGACGGGTTGACCCAGCCCGATGTACGACACCAGTGTGGATCATTGGTTAACGCTAGACACTCAGCAGTGACGACGGGTTGACCCAGCCCGATGTACGACACCAGTAGGGATCATTGGTTAACGCTAGACACTCAGCAGTGACGACGGGTTGATCCAGCCCGATGTACGACACCAGTAGGGATCATTGGTTAACGCTAGACACTCAGCAGTGACGACGGGTTGATCCAGCCCGATGTACGACACCAGTAGGGATCATTGGTTAACGATAGACACTCAGCAGTGACGACGGGTTGACACAGCCCGATGTACGACAGCATTACAAGGATTTAGAGAGTTCTGTCATTTGAGGAGCTCACCGGGGGAGGCATGGGAAAGCACGGGAGGCATGGGAAGGCACGGGAAGGCACGGGAAGGCACGGGAGGCATGGGAAGGCACGGGAGGCATGGGAAGGCATGGGAAGGCACGGGAGGCATGGGAAGGCACGGGAGGCAAGGGAAGGCATGGGAGGCACGGGAAGGCATGGGAGGCACGGAAAGGCATGGGAAGGCGCGGGAAGCATGGGAAGGCACGGGAGGCACGCACACACAATGGACCCGAGTAGCGACATTGTGTCTGTCGAACAGAAGGGCAACAACGGCTACAACACGACTGGCAGATTATTCACACAGTTTAACAAGATTTAACAAGATTGCCATCCAACGCAAAGGCCCAGATAGCAAGTGGACAAGGAAGCCATTGGCTTACCGAGAGTCCAACATTTTCCATCTGTGTGTAACCCTGAGATATGTGTCAACCTTGTTTTTTAAACAAATTCACGCTGCTAACAGTTACACAATATGTAGATAATTTGTTCCATTCATTTATTGTCCTCTGTGAGAACGAGTATTTCCTGATATCCAATTTACATTGATCCTTTACTAATGTTACCTCATGTCCTGTATTTCTACTATCTTACTTGAGTGAGACAAAATATTTCAATCAATATTTTCATACCCATTTAATATCTTAACAATTTCAATTTGATCTCCTCTTAACCTCCTTGTCTCCAGGGTTGTTAAACCACATTCTTTTAGACGTTCTTCATAACTCTCAGTTCTGGAATCATTTTAGTTGCTCTCCCCTTTATTATCTCAAGAGCATATGTAACCTTCTTACGATGTGGTCTCCATGCTTGTACACGGTATTCTAAATGATACCTAACTATTTCTTTATACAGAGGTCTAATTTTCCTAGTTTTTTTCTATTTAATTCTTGGTCCAGTGGTGCACTAAGACACTAAGGCACCTCGGCATCGACTCGAGCACGTTCACAATAAATGCAACAAACTGAGCTACACGGGTCGATACGAACTACATACTAGTATTAGGCCCTAGTGATGGTTAAGCGCATTAGTCACCAATAGACTACAACGTGTGTTTCCCGACCACGTGATCATGCTTCCATAGTGTTTCACGGCTACACCAACTAGAACACACTGTTATCTTCCTTTGCAATAAATCGTCTTCGACAATAACAATGTTATCATTTTACGCTGGTTACCAAGACAGTAACTGAGTAAGTGTCCGTGCAATTCACGCCACACGAGAGTAAGTGTCCGTGCAATTCACGCCACACGAGAGTAAGTGTCCGTGCAATTCACGCCACACGAGAGTAAGTGTCCGTGCAATTCACACCACACGAGAGTAAGTGTCCGTGCAATTCACGCCACACGAGAGTAAGTGTTCGTGCAATTCACGCCACACGAGAGTAAGTGTCCGTGCAATTCACGCCACACGAGAGTAAGTATCGGTGCAATTCACGCCACACGAAGAAGTCGGAAACCGCGAACACTGATGACTACTTGGCAGGAGCCGCGCACCAGCAACGGAAACTGAGACCGAGTCTTCTCGTCTGTGCATCATTACTGCTCATCTAAGTCGACGCGATGCTGTCAGTTGAAGTGTATATCCTTTTAGCTACGATTAGGGGAATTAACGAGAGCATTGAAACTGCGTGCTTTCTTAAGCGACGAATGATCCGGTGGAAGGAGACTACCACGCCTCCGACTGTCAACAGGCGCGAGACAACACACAACACACATTTGTAGGGGAAAGCAAAACGGATAGCGTGCTACCGAGGGCCGCAGATATATTATTATCTCGGCAAACAACAGCTCAAATAGCTAAGTATTAGGGATACACATTCTATTACTTCAATGCCATTTTTTATTTGATAAAAAAACACAATATCTATAGTTTTTGAAGTTCTGATAATTATATAATAACATATGTTTACAAACAGAACCAACTAATTTTACTGTAATTATCTGCTACGATTGCTAGATTATGCCTGACATTTATCGTGACTGAACGAGTATCATAGTTTAACAAAGCACGCACGCACACACGCACGCACGCACGCACACACACGTTCAATTAAACAAGCAAATAATATTTTAAGTGACTAAAAATTCAGTATGCTAGTGGCACACGCCTAGCAACGGAGGTAATTATTCATCATAATTTGTCATTGCATAAACATGCACTAGCATAGTTAGGCGTATACCTTCAAATGGCACAATGTCATGTTTTTACGAAACCATGAGAAATAAACCATGTCGTTCGCTGTCACATGGGTCCAATGAATGCCTTTATATCATATTAGGCTAAAAGGCGATTTGACAGTACTTATCGTGATCGTACATTACTATAATATATAATTCATGACAAGTTCCAGCTGTGAGATATATAGATGTTCAGTGTGCCGTTGTATATTGGTTGGTGAATGGCACCGACTGAAGCAGCCGCCGTTCCAACAGGGAGCAATGGTTTATCACATTACTAGGCTTGAATTACCACCGGTACTTGTGTAAAGTAGATCTGTCGAAACTGCCAGTCTCTGTGGCGACTTGCTGTATTAACAACGCCACAAATCGCAACATCACGTCATTGTTAATCACACAGATCATTTCATTTAACTTGCTTCAAAAACACAGTTCCATTATGTAGCTTTTAACGCTTATTGTGTTTCCGCGACTACAGGCGTTGTTGTCGGAGAACCGCGATGAAAGGTCAACAGCTGTTGTACACAGTGAATAATGTAGCACGGACGACTGAAATTGAGCGTAAAAAACTCTTAGTAACAGTGCCTGTTAACAATTGTGCCAGATTTGACCTCAGTAATCACGATGTTAATATGTGGTCAGACGAGCAGGCTTACCACAACACGGCATTGCTCCACAGTATTCGCTGCAAAGGCGACCGATTCACTCACTTTGATGTATCCATTCTTTATAATTATACCTCAATTTGCTACACCGTTAATTCAGTATCTAAAATAAATGTAATTACTTGGTAGCCTTTACATTTTAACTATATTCTCTGAAGGTTGGGAAGTAAATTTACACAAACATTTAAAGGTGCTTAATCAATTCGATGTTTTTGCTAGTTTGCTACCTAATATTCACTACAACATCATAGCTCGTTTGTGCAACTTTTGTATGTAGTTTTTTTTCATCAGACAAACTATTAACTTAGTTAATGCTTGTTCAAGCATTAACTGAAGTGAACATCGAAATGCTGAAAAATCACGATTTTGATCCTTGGTAAAATTTGGTAACTTTGTCATGTGATGGGCGAGAAGAAGGAGGTCACGCCCATGAGAGGATGGAGGTCACGCACATGAGAGGATGGAGGTCACGCCCATGAGAGGATGGAGGTCATGCACATGAGAGGATGGAGGTCACGCCCATGAGAGGATGGAGGTCACGCCCATGAGAGGATGGAGGTCACGCACATGAGAGGATGGAGGTCACGCCCATGAGAGGATGGAGGTCACGCCCATGAGAGGATGGAGGTCACGCCCATGATCAGCATTGACTCGCACAGTGCTTACCATTTTGGATATCCACTATTATTACCTTCACCAGATCGAACGACTAAAGTAAATTCTTTCGATGATTTGAACAAGAATAGGCACATTTTATCAAATCGACTGCGGATATTACATAAACTGTTCACGCACTACATATTTGGACACCAATGAACCGGATTTGAGTTAGGCTAAATCAGTTGAGGAAGCGATTTTAAATAATATGCATTGTAGCCTTACGTATTGTGGATTTGTGATAATACAATTCTTTTTCACATACCCACATATTATAATCACCTGTAAAGACATTCGTCATCTTTACAAGACGGCTTCTTCAGTACGAATTAACAAGATTTTAACAAGATTGCCATCCCAAACATTGGCTTATCGAGAGTCCAACAATTTTATTATTTCTGTATAGCCTGCCCTTTTCAGATATCTGTCAATTCTATTAAAAAAAACGATGGGGGCAATCGTACTGGCTTCTCCAGTACGATGGCCGGAATCAAGGTTCAGGTACGTAACGTAGGTCTTCTGTCTGTATAGTCTAGACTTCCTACTACCTTCGTCCTTTCTGGTAAACTTCGCATCAAAGTTGTCGACAGTGTTTATGTGTTGTTGTAGTTCTTCTTTGTATGTGGAGTCGACAGTGTTTATGTGTTGTTGTAGTTCCTCTCTGTCTGTGGGGTCGACAGTGTTTATGTGTTGTTGTAGATCCTCTTTGTCTGTGGGGTTGACAGTGTTTATGTGTTGTTGTAGTTCTTCTTTGTATGTGGAGTCGACAGTGATTATGTGTTGTTGTAGATCCTCTCTGTCTGTGGGGTCGACAGTGATTATGTGTTGTTGTAGATCCTCTTTGTCTGTGGAGTCGACAGTGTTTATGTGTTGTTGTAGTTCCTCTCTGTCTATGGAGTCGACAGTGTTTATGTGTTGTTGTAGTTCTTCTTTGTATGTGGAGTCGACAGTGATTATGTGTTGTTGTAGATCCTCTCTGTCTGTGGAGTCGACAGTGTTTATGTGTTGTTGTAGATCCTCTTTGTCTGTGGGGTCGACAGTGTTTATGTGTTGTTGTAGTTCTTCTTTGTATGTGGAGTCGACAGTGATTATGTGTTGTTGTAGATCCTCTCTGTCTGTGGGGTCGACAGTAATTATGTGTTGTTGTAGATCCTCTTTGTCTGTGGAGTCGACAGTGTTTATGTGTTGCTGTAGTTCCTCTCTGTCTATGGGGTCGACAGTGTTTATGTGTTGTTGTAGTTCTTCTTTGTATGTGGAGTCGACAGTGATTATGTGTTGTTGTAGATCCTCTCTGTCTGTGGGGTCGACAGTGATTATGTGTTGTTGCAGATCCTCTTTGTCTGTGGAATCGACAGTGTTTATGTGTTGTTGTAGTTCCTCTCTGTCTGTGGAGTCGACAGTGTTTATGTGTTGTTGTAGTTCTTCTTTGTCTGTGGAGTCGACAGTGTTTATGTGTTGTTGTAGTTCCTCTTTGTCTGTGGGGTCGACAGTGTTTATGTGTTGTTGTAGATCCTCTCTGTCTGTGGAGTCGACAGTGTTTATGTGTTCTTGTAGATCCTCTCTGTCTGTGGAGTCGACAGTGTTTATGTGTTGTTGTAGATCCTCTTTGTCTGTGGAGTCGACATTGTTTATGTGTTGTTGTAGTTCTTCTTTGTATGTGGGATCGACAGTGTTTATGTGTTGTTGTAGTTCTTCTTTGTCTGTGGAGTCGACAGTGTTTATGTGTTGTTGTAGTTCCACTTTGTCTGTGGAGTCGACAGTGTTTATGTGTTGTTGTAGTTCCTCTTTGTCTGTGGGGTCGACAGTGTTTATGTGTTGTTGTAGTTCCTCTCTGTCTGTGGAGTCGACAGTGTTTATGTGTTGTTGTAGATCCTCTGTGTCTGTGGGGTTGACAGTGTTTATGTGTTGTTGTATTTCCTCTGTGTCTGTGGGGTCGACAGTATTTATGTGTTGTTGTAGTTCCTCTCTGTCTGTGGAGTCGACAGTGTTTATGTGTTGTTGTAGATCCTCTCTGTCTGTCTGTGGAGTCGACAGTGTTTATGTGTTGTTGTAGTTCTTCTCTGTCTGTGGAGTCGATAGTGTTTATGTGTTGCTGTAGTTGCTCTCTGTCTGTGGAGTCGACAGTGTTTATGTGTTGTTGTAGTTCCTCTCTGTCTGTGGGGTCGACAGTGTTTATGTGTTGTTGTAGTTCCTCTCTGTCTGTGGAGTCGACAGTGTTTATGTGTTGTTGTAGTTCCTCTCTGTCTGTGGAGTCGACATTGTTTATGTGTTGTTGTAGTTCTTCTTTGTATGTGGGATCGACAGTGTTTATGTGTTGTTGTAGTTCTTCTTTGTCTGTGGAGTCGACAGTGTTTATGTGTTGTTGTAGTTCCTCTCTGTCTGTGGGGTCGACAGTGATTATGTGTTGTTGTAGTTCCTCTTTGTATGTGGAGTCGACAGTGTTTATGTGTTGTTGTAGTTCCTCTCTGTCTGTGGGGTCGACAGTGTTTATGTGTTGTTGTAGTTCCTCTCTGTCTGTGGAGTCGACAGTGTTTATGTGTTGTTGTAGTTCCTCTCTGTCTGTGGAGTCGACATTGTTTATGTGTTGTTGTAGTTCTTCTTTGTATGTGGGATCGACAGTGTTTATGTGTTGTTGTAGTTCTTCTTTGTCTGTGGAGTCGACAGTGTTGATGTGTTGTTGTAGTTCCTCTTTGTCTGTGGAGTCGACAGTGTTTATGTGTTGTTGTAGTTCCTCTTTGTATGTGGAGTCGACAGTGTTTATGTGTTCTTGTAGTTCCTCTTTGTATGTGGAGTTGACAGTGTTTATGTGTTGTTGTAGATCCTCTTTGTCTGTGGAGTCGACAGTGTTTATGTGTTTTGTGTAGTTCCTCTCTGTCTGTGGGTTCGACAGTGTTTATGTGTTGTTGTAGCTCCTCTTTGTATGTGGAGTCGACAGTGTTTGTGTGTTGTTGTAGATCCTCTTTGTCTGTGGAGTCGACAGTGTTTATGTGTTGTTGTAGTTCCTCTCTGTCTGTGGAGTCGACAGTGTTTATGTGTTGTTGTAGTTTCTCTTTGTATGTGGAGTCGACAGTGTTTATGTGTTGTGGTAGTTCTTCTTTGTATGTGGAGTCGACAGTGTTTATGTGTTGTTGTAGTTCCTTTCTGTCTGTGGGGTCGACAGTGATTATGTGTTGTTGTAGATCCTCTCTGTCTGTGGGGTCGACAGTGATTATGTGTTGTTGTAGATCCTCTTTGTCTGTGGAGTCGACAGTGTTTATGTGTTGTTGTAGATACTCTCTGTCTGTGGAGTCGACAGTGTTTATGTGTTGTTGTAGTTCTTCTTTGTATGTGGAGTCGACAGTGTTTATGTGTTGTTGTAGATCCTCTCTGTCTGTGGGGTCGACAGTGATTATGTGTTGTTGTAGATCCTCTCTGTCTGTGGGGTCGACAGTGATTATGTGTTGTTGTAGATCCTCTTTGTCTGTGGAGTCGACAGTGTTTATGTGTTGTTGTAGATCCTCTCTGTCTGTGGGGTCGACAGTGTTTATGTGTTGTTGTAGATCCTCTCTGTCTGTGGAGTCGACAGTGTTTATGTGTTGTTGTAGTTCCTCTGTGTCTGTGGAGTCGACAGTGTTTATGTGTTGTTGTAGTTCCTCTCTGTCTGTGGAGTCGACAGTGTTTATGTGTTGTTGTAGTTCCTCTCTGTCTGTGAAGTCAACAGTGTTTATGTGTTGTTGTAGTTCCTCTCTGTCTGTGGAGTCGACAGTGTTTATGTGTTGTTGTAGTTCCTCTCTGTCTGTGGGGTCGACAGTGTTTATGTGATGTAGTTCCTCTGTGCCTGTGTGTACTGGGCAAATTACGTCATCCATGTTAATACTGAGCGTGGTGCCCACCAAAAACAAGACCTCTTTACTGACACATCCACCGAGAAACACCTAACGCACTGGGAAGGATTGAGGATTCGGGAAAATCCTAATTTTAACATGTCGACTCCTAAGATGAAAACCGGATGGCAATCGAATGTTTAAGTCAACCGTTCGTTCCAGGGTGTGTTTGTTATTTTAAGTAGCAATGGTTGTTTATTTGATCGTTAGCGCAACATCATGATGGTTATTGCATTCCACCAGTTGAATGAGAAACAATTATATCTGGCCTAAGTTCCTACCACCAATTAGACGAAGGGTGATATGTTATTTAGAATTGGCGCAGACGTGAGACATTAATTATGCGTCATGGTACAAGATAATAACGAGATAATGCTGTATCGCTTACAGCGAAAACGTTGTTTAGATAAATGCAAACATGTGTCGCAGTTTTGAATTTAACCCTCTGGCTATGGACGCTTCTAGTACTGGGCTAGTTCCAATTCAACCCACGACCCATGGACGCTCATAGTACTGGGCTAGTTTCATTTGATCCCGCGGGCTGTGGAAGCTCTTAGTACTGGGCTTGTTCTAAATTCACACATGGGCTGTGGACGCTCCTAATACTGGGCTAGTTCTAATTTAACCCACGGGCTATGGACGGTCTTAGTACTGGGCTAGTTCTAATTTAACCCACGGACTATGGACGCTCCTAATACTAGGCTAGTTCTAATTTAACCCACGGACTATGGGCGCTCCTAATACTAGGCTAGTTCTAATTTAACCCACTGACTATGGACGCTCGTAATACTAGGCTAGTTCTAATTGAACCCACGGACTATGGGCGCTCCTAATACTAGGCTAGTTCTAATTTAACCCACTGACTATGGACGTTCCTAATACTAGGCTAGTTCTAATTTAACCCACGGACTATGGACGGTCTTAGTACTCGGCTAGTTCTAATTTAACCCACGGGCTGAGGACGCTCCTAATACTGGGCTAGTTCTAATTGAACCCACGGACTATGGACGCTCCTAATACTAAGCTAGTTCTAATTTAACCCACGGACTATGGACGGTCTTAGTACTCGGCTAGTTCTAATTTAACCCACGGGCTGTGGACGCTCCTAATACTAGGCTAGTTCTAATTGAACCCACGGACTATGGACGCTCCTAATACTAGGCTAGTTCTAATTTAACCCACGGACTATGGACGGTCTTAGTACTTGGCTAGTTCTAATTTAACCCACGGGCTGTGGACGCTCCTAATACTGGGCTAGTTCTAATTGAACCCACGGACTATGGACGCTCCTAATACTAGGCTAGTTCTAATTTAACCCACGGACTATGGACGGTCTTAGTACTCGGCTAGTTCTAATTTAACCCACGGGCTGTGGACGCTCCTAATACTGGGCTAGTTCTAATTTAACCCACGGACTATGGACGGTCTTAGTACTCGGCTAGTTCTAATTTAACCCACGGGCTGTGGACGCTCCTAATACTAGGCTAGTTCTAATTGAACCCACGGACTATGGACGCTCCTAATACTAGGCTAGTTCTAATTTAACCCACGGACTATGGACGGTCTTAGTACTCGGCTAGTTCTAATTTAATCCACGGACTATGGACGTTCCTAATACTGGGCTAGTTCTAACTGAACCCACGGACTATGGACGCTCCTAATACTAGGCTAGTTCTAATTTAACCCACGGACTATGGACGCTCCTAATACTGGGCTAGTTCTAATTTAACCCACGTGCAGTGGACGGTCTTAGTACTGGGCTAGTTCTAATTTAACCCACGTGCAGTGGACGCTCCTAAAACTGGGATAGTTCTAATTTAACCCACGGGCTATGGACACTCCTAGTAATGGGCTAGTTCCAGGTAAACCCACGGGCAGTGAACGCTCCTAATACTGGGCTAGTTCGAATTGAACCCAAGGGCTACGGACGCTCTTAGTGCTGGGCTAGTTCCAGTTTAACCCATGGGCTATGGACGCTCCTAGTAATGGGCTAATTTCAGTTTAATCCACGGGCAGTAGACGGTCTTAGTACTGGACTAGTTCTAATTGTACCCAAGGGTAATGGACCCTCTTAGTACTGGGCTAATCCTGGTTTAGCCCATGGGCAATGGACGCTCTTAGTACTGGGCTAGTTCCAGTTTAACCCACGGGCTATGGACGCTGTCAGTACTGGGATAGTTCCAGTTTAACCCACGGGCTGTGGACGCTGTCAGTACTGGGATAGTTCCAATTTAACCCACGTGCTGTGGACGCTGTCAGTACTGGGATAGTTCCAATTTAACCCACGGGCTGTGGACGCTGTCAGTACTGGGATAGTTCCAATTTAACCCACGGGCTGTGGATGCTGTCAGTACTGGGCTAGTTCCAGTTTAACCCACGGGCTGTGGACGCTGTCAGTACTGGGATAGTTCCAATTTAACCCACGGGCTGTGGACGCTGTCAATACTGGGATAGTTCCAATTTAACCCACGGGCTGTGGACGCTGTCAATACTGGGCAAGTTCCAGTTTAACTCACGGGCTATGAACGCTCTTAATACTGGGCTAGTTCCAGTTAGAGAAAAGGGCTACAGAAATAGTTGCCAAATTATACTGTTGGCTTGAATTTGGCATACAGGTGTTTGGCGTACATGTATTTAGCGTACAGGTGTTTGGCGTACATATGTTTGGCGTACATGTGTTTGGCGTACAGGTGTTTGGGGTACAGGTGTTTGGCGTACAGGTGTTTGGCGTACACGTGTTTGGAGTACAGGTGTTTGGGGTACAGGTGTTTGGCGTACAAATGTTTGGGGTACAGGTGTTTGGCGAACAGGTGTTTGGGGTACAGGTGTTTGGGCTACAGGTGCTTGGCGTACAGGTGTTTGGGGTACAGGTGTTTGGCATACAGGTGTTTGGCGTACAGGTGTTTGGGGTACAGGTGTTTGGGGTACATGTGTTTGGCATACAGGTGTTTGGGGTACAGTTGTTTGGCGTACAGGTGTTTGGCGTACAGGTGTTTGTCGTACAGGTGTTTGGCGTAAAGGTGTTTGGGGTTCAGGTGTTTGGCGTACAGGTATTTGGCGTACAGGTATTTGGGGTACAGGTGTTTGGGGTACAGGTGTTTGGGGTACAGGTGTTTGGCGTACAGGTGTTTGGCGTACAGGTATTTGGCGTACATGTATTTGGGGTACAGGTGTTTGGCATAAAGGTGTTTGGGGTACAGGTGTTTGGCGTACAGGTTTTTGGCGTACAGGTATTTGGGCTACAGGTGTTTGGCGTACAGGTGTTTGGGGTACAGGTGTTTGGCGTACAGGTGTTTGGCGTACAGGTGTTTGGGGTACAGGTGTTTGGGGTACATGTGTTTGGCGTACATATATTTGGCGTACACGTGTTTGGCGTACAGGTGTTTGGGGTACATGTGTTTGGCATACAGGTGTTTGGGGTACAGGTGTTTGGCGTACAGGTGTTTGGCGTACAGGTGTTTGTCGTACAGATGTTTGGCGTAAAGGTGTTTGGGGTACAGATATTTGGCGTGCAGGTATTTGGGGTACAGGTGTTTGGCGTACAGGTGTTTGGAGTACAGGTGTTTGGCGTACAGTTATTTGGCGTACAGGTATGTGGGGTACAGGTGTTTGGGGTACAGGTGTTTGGGGTACAGGTGTTTGGCGTACAGGTGTTTGGCGTACAGGTGTTTGGGGTACATGTGTTTGGGGTACAGGTGTTTGGCGTACAGGTGTTTGGCGTACAGGTGTTTGGCGTACAGGTGTTTGCGAATACGTTGAAACGCTCAATTCCAACAGATTTATGTATATTTGCAAATTGGCACAAATGGTACAAATGGCACAAATGGCACAGAGGTTGCTCTTTGCAGATATAATCGGTATATAATAATGAACGCATACGTTTGCTAACATATTGATCTTGCACACATCTAATGAAAGCACTCTTATTTGTTGTTGACATTTTGTGGGTTTAAAACCCAACTTGCTGCTTAGTATGTAGCACATTTCGGAGTCGTCATGTCCAAACTATATACAAACGGTTGCAAATCCTAGTCTACCCAAAAGTACATTGGCGGCTCGAACTGTTTTAGATGTGACGAAGCACTGCGTAGTACATCGCTTGAGCCTGTCTATTATCAGCGGAGGTTGCTGTGGCGACGTCAAACAAACACACCGACATCTACACGGCAAATGGTGACCCAGAGGAATTTATTGATGCAGTGTAATGTAGTTGTATAATCCAATAACGATCAAGATGAACCTGCGTGTCTCCCGCTAGTCTGCTGTTTACTCACCTACAATGTTGTTAGCTAGAATATGTACACACTTCGTTGCTCTGTGAGATATTGCAAAACATCCTCTAGCTGGGCGCCGCTTCTAACATTTCAGCATTGACTTCCAGTCAACACCTCAGCATTGGCTCTCAGTCAGACAGTGCAACATTTCCAACATCTGCACAGTTACCCATGAATCACCTTCGTCTGAGCAGCTGGCTTATTTACATATTATATAAAAACGCACATAGGCAACTTCGAGCATTTAGTTCTGGGCAACTGTTTTAATTCCAGAACTAAGACTAACGCCGGAACTACACTACTTTTTCTGTTGTCGCACCGCAATGTGGAACTCACTCCCTGTTAACGTTAGGTCCACAGGACATATAATAACAATGTGGAACTCACTCCCTGTTAACGTTAGGTCCACAGGACATATAATAGCAATGTGAAACTCACTCCCTGTTAACGATAGGTCCACAGGACATATAATAGCAATGTGGAACTCACTCCCTGTTAACGTTAGGTCCACAGGACATATAATAACAATGTGGAACTCACTTCCTGTTAACGTTAGGTTCACAGGACATATAATAACAATGTGGAACTCACTCCCTGTTAACGTTAGGTTCACAGGACATATAATAACAATGTGGAACTCACTCCCTGTTAACGTTAGGTCCACAGGACATATAATAGCAATGTGGAACTCACTCCGTGTTAACGTTAGGTCCACAGGACATATAATAGCAATGTGGAACTCACTCCCTGTTAACGTTAGGTCCACAGGACATATAATAGCAATGTGGAACTCACTCCCTGTTAACGTTAGGTTCACAGGACATATAATAACAATGTGGAACTCACTCCCTGTTAACGTTAGGTCCACAGGACATATAATAGCAATGTGGAACTCACTCCATGTTAACGTTAGGTCCACAGGACATATAATAACAATGTGGAACTCACTCCCTGTTAACGTTATGTTCACAGGACATATAATAACAATGTGGAAGTCACTCCCTGTTAACGTTAGGTCCACAGGACATATAATAACAATGTGGAACTCACTCCCTGTTAACGTTAGGTTCACAGGACATATAATAACAATGTGGAAGTCACTCCCTGTTAACGTTAGGTCCACAGGACATGTAATAACAATGTGGAACTCACTCCCTGTTAACGTTAGGTTCACAGGACATGTAATAACAATGTGGAAGTCACTCCCTGTTAACGTTAGGTCCACAGGACATGTAATAACAATGTGGAAGTCACTCCATGTTAACGTTAGGTCCACAGGACATGTAATAACAATGTGGAACTCACTCTCTGTTAACGTTAGGTTCACAGGACATGTAATAACAATGTGGAACTCACTCCCTGTTAACGTTAGGTTCACAGGACATATAATAACAATGTGGAAGTCACTCCCTGTTAACGTTAGGTCCACAGGACATATAATAACAATGTGGAACTCACTCCCTGTTAACGTTAGGTTCACAGGACATATAATAACAATGTGGAAGTCACTCCATGTTAACGTTAGGTCCACAGGACATATAATAACAATGTGGAACTCACTCCCTGTTAACGTTAGGTTCACAGGACATATAATAACAATGTGGAACTCACTCCCTGTTAACGTTAGGTTCACAGGACATATAATAACAATGTGGAACTCACTCCCTGTTAACGTTAGGTTCACAGGACATATAATAACAATGTGGAACTCACTCCCTGTTAACGTTAGGTTCACAGGACATATAATAACAATGTGGAACTCACTCCCTGTTAACGTTAGGTTCACAGGACATATAATAACAATGTGGAACTCACTCCCTGTTAACGTTAGGTTCACAGGACATATAATAACAATGTGGAAGTCACTCCCTGTTAACGTTAGGTCCACAGGACATATAATAACAATGTGGAACTCACTCCCTGTTAACGTTAGGTTCACAGGACATATAATAACAATGTGGAAGTCACTCCCTGTTAACGTTAGGTCCACAGGACATATAATAACAATGTGGAACTCACTCCCTGTTAACGTTAGGTTCACAGGACATATAATAACAATGTGGAACTCACTCCCTGTTAACGTTAGGTCCACAGGACATATAATAACAATGTGGAACTCACTCCCTGTTAACGTTAGGTTCACAGGACATATATAGTAACAATGTGGAAGTCACTCCCTGTTAACGTTAGGTCCACAGGACATATAATAACAATGTGGAACTCACTCCCTGTTAACGTTAGGTTCACAGGACATATAATAACAATGTGGAAGTCACTCCCTGTTAACGTTAGGTCCACAGGACATATAATAACAACGTGGAACTCACTCCATGTTAACGTTAGGTTCACAGGACATATAATAACAACGTGGAACTCACTCCCTGTTAACGTTAGGTTCACAAGACATATAATAACAACCGGCGTTACCTAAAGACGACCCTTTCGACTTGATTCCTAGCGTACGCAACCAACCATTAATGACATTGAATTGTACACCAATTATAAAGACTGCCCAAACCTTTGATTTTGTCGCTTAAGAAATATTACATTTTCGATTATGATTTTTGCTGAAGGTGACAAAGTACTTTATAATTGGACTATTTGGGTCTGCGTGGCGCTGTCTCTCGGTGTGTATGTCCTGGGGTTACTTGGCGACGTCCTCGGTGTGTATGTCCTGGGGTTACTTGGCGACGTCTCTCGGTGTGTATGTCCTGGGGTTACTTGGCGACGTCCTCGGTGTGTATGTCCTGGGGTTACTTGGCGACGTCTCTCGGTGTGTATGTCCTGGGGTTACTTGGCGACGTCCTCGGTGTGTATGTCCTGGGGTTACTTGGCGACGTCCTCGGTGTGTATGTCCTGGGGTTACTTGACAAAAGCTAATCAGCCAACCATTTTCAATAAGTTCCATTACAAAAATATACTATTATGAAAGGAAATTGAGTTCACCGCAACTTCATATTATTTTGTTCTTGTGCGCTGTGTTTCACAAAGAGTGTAGGTGCAAGTGTCCGTTGCCTTTTAAGCTGCAAATTTAAATGACATTTCGTCATCGAAACTCAGCCAACTAACGGCATGCCGAGAAAGGGTAATTACAAGTCTAGACGCCAGATATGTTATCTGAATATCTGTTGTATTAAATTATGTCCGTAATGTACATATTAATCTCTGTGGTATTACATTATGTACATAATGTACTAAACTTGCTGATGGCCTAACTGATATGGTTGGCATTAGAGCAACTGCTACACGCGAACGGTGGTTTGGTGTTACTAATAACCCCTCGATTTGAAACATTTCTATACGTCCCGCGTGATCGGACGAATCAATGGAAGGTGCAGAATAATTCTGGTGAATTTACTCTTATACATTTATAAATAGAACAATGGTAGAAACCTGAACTTGTATGTTAATTATGTTGCGAAAGGTGGTACCCCTATTCGTTGTTCGAGTGTTTTCTATAATGTAGCCTTGACACCAGTGTACTGGCAGAGCGAATGTTGCTGCCTTCGCGCTAAAGTTAATGTCGTATACACTTTGGCTCTCTGGTCGTAACGTTTTGCCATTCATCGGTGCAGTTGTTGTGACGGTATCATGCATTATACAACGCTAGTAGTTGTTTCATTTGCATGACGATATTAGGTTCCGCCTAATTGTGTTTATGGCCGATTAATATCTCTCCTTCTGTCAAAATGCCATATCTTCGTCATCACATCTTAGGGGCGTCTTATTTTCGTCAATAATACCTTTTTTGTACTATTTGTTTTCACACCTCAATACAGAGAACACATTACGTTACCGGTATATCACCACCTCAATGCAGAGAACACATTACGTTACCGGTATATCACCACCTCAATACAGAGAACACATTACGTTACCGGTATATCACCACCTCAATAGAGAACACATTACGTTACCGGTATATCACCACCTCAAAAGAGTATGGGGCTAGAGAGTATGGGGTTAAAGAGTATGGGGCTAGAGAGTATGGGGTTAAAGAGTATATGGCTAGAGAGTATGGGGTTAAAGAGTATGGGGTTCTCGGATGTCTTTGAGTGACAGAGTTAAAGGGCAAGTTTCAGTGGAAGCTAAGACGAGACGATGTCCAGTGCTAGGAGATGACCACACTCGTGTACGATACATCCATTACATGGCAAACCACCGGTACCCCATCACAAGAACCGAAATCGGGGAAACACAAAACATGACTACATTAGGGCACGTTGTGTCTTTGCAATGACGTCACAAAAAGGTGACGAACCTAAAATGAAAACTTTTGGAGACGTATGAAACATAATATATATATATATATATATATATATATATATATATATATATATATATATATATATATATATATATATATATATATATATATACGTTACATAAATAATAAACTCGAAAATCCGTTCCCCGCAGTAACAATGTGGGGGCCTGGCACAAACGTTTGTGGGGGCCAGGCACAAACGTTCGTGGGGCCTGGCACAAACGTTTGTGGGGGCCTGGCACAAACGTTTGTGGGGCTCTTACCGAGTGTGTGAGAGACGAAGATCGAGACGCGTGGTACTGACGATGGAAGGTACCCTACATCTTAACGTTTATTTGTCTATGGTTGAACATAGTATTAACAAATTATTGTCTACGACGGCAGATAGACATTCACAGAAAAAATAGAGCATACGATAACATGGTCAGATTGTAAGGCACATTGAGTGCTTGAGGCGCCGCTGCAAAAAAATACGAAGGCATATCCAACAGCGGTGGCTATATTTGTTAGAGTTTGTTAGCATGACGGACCTAGTTGTTAGGCAAGTAGTCACGTGATGGATCCGTCTATTATTCCCATGTCAGATAATGATTGTTCCTTTCCGTTTCTAGCGTAAAACGTTACACTATCGCGCCATTTTGCAGATAATGCGAACAATCACGTGGCTACCTATCAACCTGCGTTTTTCGTTTGTGACGATGACCACTGACTGTCTTGCACATACATATGTATGTACATATCTGTCGTCTTACAGTTGGTACGCAGTGATTGGTATGTTTTCAGACCAGCCCTGCATTACCGACGAGAGAAACGTGCGCGCGTGTGCGCGCGTGTGCGCGCGTGTGCGCGCGCGTGTGTGTGCAGGCGTGGTGTGTGAGTGTGTACGTGTGTGTACGATCGTTCGTACGTAGTAAAACATATAACTGAGACTAGTTCACATGGAAACGGTGATTTAGTCTCCGTCCAAGTCAAACTAATTTCGGAACAGCACTTATACAAGACCAATAAAGTTGATATTCTAGTCGGGCTTCAACGAAGTGACCGATCAAGGCACTTAATGAACACTTAGCGTGAGACGGGTGTAATAATCCGTACTAATGAATACACTGCTGGTGACCTTATGCAATTAGCAGTGACCTGGATGATTAAACGACTCATAATGTCGGCGAACAGTATATTACGTGTTGCATGCGAGACATTCGGCTGTTACCGCGTGTCGTGGACGACGGACCAAGTACGACTTATTGATTCCACAGATAACCTCAAAAACCAATATACACAGTGGCCAATTTTGTATATAGGACGCTGAAGACATATTAAAAATATAGGAATGATAAACAATATCAATAAATCTTCAACTTTTAATATCTTAAGTGTTTTAAGCAATGGTTCTTTATTTATTGACTTACTGATATAATTCTAATTGCATTTTTGAAATTTAATTATTGTGTTGCGTTGATAACCTGCATTCATACAGTAATTGAGAAGATGCTGCAATATTAAAACATTGTATATAGCAGAACACGAATAAGACATATTTTAGTATTATAATTCTCGAGAATTTATCTGATATGTTTTCAATGTGTTTTTCCACGTTATGTGTACCTACTCTTTCTATGTTTGTACTTTCTATATTAAAAATTTAATATTGGATTAACAATTGTTTTTTTTATGTTATGTATTTCGGGTTTTTGCATTTTGTATGATAATTGATTTATTTTAAGCCATTAATTCATTTTTGAAAGTTCAATGTTTATTTTCGATGCTGTGTTGCTTTTCGTGTTATCAACGAAAATGTATCCATTGTGCAAAACACGTGATGCTGTTTGCATACACGATAACATAAACACGTTGCTGGCTACTAAAAAAATATTTAATATATGTGTAATAGAAGTGACCATCGGGTTCAGCCCTGGTCTACTTCAGTTGCAATGAGAAGTGTTTCTGATTTTATGTTTTTAAAATTCTACGAATCGCTGTATGTTTGATAAATATACATTGAGTTGTATTCCTCTAATTCCGTACAATCTCCCTACGTACAAGCATAATTTGTAGTAGTGTAGCAGTCCTCACATTTTCCCGCTTGCACACAAACATATCTCCCTACCAGGAGGAAACGAACATATCTCCCTACCAGGAGGAAACGAACATATCTCCCTACCAGGAGGAATCGAACATATTTCTCTACCAGGAGTAAGCGAACATATCTTCCTACCAGGAGTAAACGAACATATCTCCCTACCAGGGGTAAACGAACATATCTCCCTACCAGGAGTAAACGAACATATCTTTCTACCAGGAGTAAACGAACATATCTCCGTACCAGGGGAAAACGAACATATCTCCCTACCAGGAGTAAACGAACATATCTCCCTACCAGGGGTAAACGAACATATCTCCCTACCAGGAGTAAACGAACATATCTCCCTACCAGGGGTAAACCAACACATCTCCCTACCAGGAGTAAACGAACATATCTTCCTACCAGGAGTAAACGAACATATCTTCCTACCAGGAGTAAACGAACATATCTCCCTACCAGGAGTAAACGAACATATATCTCCCTAGCAGAAGTAATCGAACATATCTCCGTACCAGGAGTAAACCAACACATCTCCCCACCAGGAGTAAACGAACATATCTCCCTACCAGGAGTAAACGAACATATCTCCCTACCAGGGGTAAACGAACATATCTCCCTACCAGGAGTAAACGAACATATCTTCTTACCAGGAGTAAACGAACATATCTCCCTACCAGGAGTAAACGAAAATATATCTCCCTAGCAGGAGTTAACCAACACATCTCCCTAGCAGGAGTTAACCAACACATCTCCCTAGCAGGAGTTAACCAACACATCTCCCTAGCAGGAGTTAACCAACACATCTCCCTAGCAGGAGTAAACCAACACATCTCCCTAGCAGGAGTTAACCAACACATCTCCCTAGCAGGAGTTACCCAACACATCTCCCTAGCAGGAGTTAACCAACGCATCTCCCTAGCAGGAGTTAACCAACACACTGACGAGACGAATGCAAATTACTCAATGTGTGTTGTAATAATTATCACCATCGCGTTTCTTAACATATTTAGTTAATTAGATTTATTGAATATCCACGACATGGCCACCACAAGCGACTACCAATCACGGCCCTGTGAGGCAAATATACACACGTTGGTACTTACCTTGTGTCACCGCCCTCTCTTGTCGCTGTGACATTTAGTGTTTGTACTTTCCTTGTGTCACCGCCCTCCCTTGTCGCTGTGACATTTAGTGTTTGTACTTTCCTTGTGTCACCGCCCTCTCTTGTCGCTGTAGCGTTTAGTGTTTGTATTTATTATATGCCAAAAATTACGTCATCGCCAACATCTGCTTCCCGACGACTGTGTATTATAGACAGCATTCCTGTGACCTCAGCATCCCGCGACGCCGCGACACGACCTTGGGGGCTTGGTTACATTAGAACTGCTTGGCAGTGAGCTCCAGCGATGCCCACTGCGAGGTAATCGTGACAAGAATACGACAGACACATTTGAACGCAACATTTTCTTTGATTCCCTCGAAACAGCAGCCTCAGTCGCACAAGCAGTCAGGATGCTGACGCCTCTGCCTTCTCCAGAGAAATACTCACTAATGTCATCCACACATCAAACACAAACATGACACGTCCACCACACTGACTCCGACGAGTACATCTCACCAGTGTCGCCGTCACGCGCCCGTTGGACATCAATGGCGCCCAGTTCGTGACCAGGTCGACTACGATATACGTGACAATGTCAACGATATGCGTGACAATATCAACGTTGCGTTGTTTTGTAAACGACGCGCGGAGTTTATGCATTAAGTTTGTTTAACGTGAAAGCGAACTTTGTTCATTGCGGTAACTTTTCTTGGTTTCCCGGGTGCGTGTGACAGTGATTTGAAGTGGAGGATTCAATGCACTTCTTTTTCCATTTGAGCTCAGAACTCTATGTTAGCCACATATAAATGTGGCTTGAGTATTTTCGAGCTGTGATCACTATTGCGTGGGAGCGATTGATGTAATGCTGGTCCGGGTACGTGTAGGTCAGAATATGTTGAGCCTGCGTAGTTAGGCAATACATTAGTGCATGGGTTAATAGTTCTATGTTGGCATGGTGAGAAGGCACTGGCTAAACCTTTCTACTGACGGTTGGCTAACTAATTCTTGTGTACTCTTGTTCCATAGTCTGATGGCGCTGGGGAAGAATGAACATTTGTAGGCGACGACGTGGGTGAAAGTCTGGTAGAAGCGATAAGCGCTGCCTCTGGTGCGTGCTGGTGCGGCGTCGAGTGACGCACACACACGCACATATACGCACACACACACACGCGCACACTTGTATTAGTCATTCGTTCACGATTATAAATAGTATTATGATAGTATAATAATAGTATAAGTAGTTGACAGGTTGACCGGTAGTATCAACAGTGATATTCTCGAAAACGGTATTGATTTAACTGGAACTCCGCGACAGGACAACTACGCGATAATTGCAAGTGTAATCGTTACCAAGAACAGCCCAACAACAGCCTTACAACAGCCTACACACAACGGACCCCAACCATTGAGTTAGTTATACATGTCAGTTATGTCTACAACCATTGATGCTTTCTCATACAACTGCCATCAGCACGTCTTTCTCAAACAATTGCCAGCACCACGTCTTTCTCATACAGCTGCCAGCAGCACATCTTTCTCATACAGCTGCCAGCAGCACGTCTTTCTCATACAGCTACCAGCAGCACGTCTTTCTCATACAGCTGCCAGCAGCACGTCTTTCTCATACAGCTACCAGCAGCACGTCTTTCTCATACAGCTGCCAGCAGCACGTCTTTCTCATACAGCTGCCAGCAGCACGTCTTCTTATACGCTGCTGTGTATTACAGCGTCACGTTCTCGTTCTGTTCCTCGTCAGAATGCACTCGAGGCATGTGGTTCGTACACCCATCCGCACCTGTAACCCGTCACCTGTCACCCGTCACCCGTCACCCGACCCCCGTCACCTGTCACCCCTCCGCACGTGTCATCCGTCACCCATCGTCGTCGTCCGGGGTTTACGTTGTTTTAACACAGACGAGCCGCGAAGTAGTGCGCTTCCACATAATATCACGCCCAGACTGATTTGTACGGAAGCGGACGATGACGATTTACACGCACGCACGCACGCACGCACGCACGCACGCACGCACGCACGCACGCACGCACGCACGCACGCACGCACGCACGCACGCACGCACGCACGCACGCACGCACGCACGCACGCACGCACGCACGCACGCACGCACGCACGCACGCACGCACGCTGTATTCGTCAAAACACTCACGCTGCATTCGTCAAACAGCAGCAGCAGCATGAGTCAAACAGCAGCAGCTCGACGACACTTGTCAAACAGCAGCAGCATGATGACATTCCCTGCCCTACTCGTCAAACAGCAGCAGCGTGATGACACTCTCTGCCCTACTCGTCAAACAGCAGCAGCGTGATGACACTCTCTGCCCTACTCGTCAAACATCAACAGCTCGACGACACTTGTCAAACAGCAGCAGCGTGATGACATTCTCTGCCCTACTCGTCAAACAGCAACAGCGTGATGACACTCTCTGCCCTACTCGTCAAACAGCAACAGCGTGATGACATTCTCTGCCCTACTCGTCAAACAGCAGCAGCTCGACGACACTTGTCAAACAGCAGCAGCGTGATGACATTCTCTGCCCTACTCGTCAAACAGCAACAGCTCGACGACACTTGTCAAACAGCAGCAGCGTGATGACATTCTCTGCTCTACTCGTCAAACAGCAACAGCGTGATGACACTCTCTGCCCTACTGGTTAAACAGCAGCAGCGTGACGACCCTCTCTGCTCTACTCGTCAAACAGCAGCAGCGTGATGACCCTCTCTGCCCTACTCGTCAAACAGCAGCAGCGTGATGACACTCTCTGCCCTACTCGTCAAACAGCAACAGCGTGATGACATTCTCTGCCCTACTCGTCAAACAGCAACAGCGTGATAACACTCTCTGCCCTACTCGTCAAACAGCAGCAGCGTGATGACACTCTCTGCCTTACTCGTTAAACAGCAACAGCGTGATGACACTCTCTGCCCTACTCGTCAAACAGCAGCACGTGATGACACTCTCTGCCCTACTCGTCAAACAGCAGCAGTTCGACGACACTCTCTGCCCTACTCGTCAAACAGCAGCAGCGTGATGACACTCTCTGCCCTAATTCGTCAAACAGCAACAGCGTAATGATACTCTCTGCCCTACTCGTCAAACAGCAGCAGCTCTGTTTGTGATGCAATCACGTCTGCCGTCATAACTGGAAAATGCGTCCGAAGCGACCTGTGTGTTTATTCCACTTATCTCTGTGTTATTATTATATAATTATATCAGTGGTTTATTTGCACTAAAAGTCGAGCCTGTTTGTCCAAGAACCGCCTCTCATTTTTGACGTTAGTTACGGGAGGTGATCTATAAAACAATACTTGGCCTATGGGTCTGTTGCGCAGATAAAGGCCGTTACAGCAAGTTGTTGTGTTGTAAGCAAACTGTTGTGACTTTCTGAAGACGCTGTATCACTCTCACGTAGCAATGTCCAGTGTCTCCATCATATGCTCAACCAGTTACACGGGTATTATAATGTACATAAGACGTGTGCTCTGTGTGGCATAACCGCATGCCCAACTGCCGATGTTTATCATGTACGATCCTTTGAGACACGACATATTACCAGGAATTCCAACTCGATTCATGTGGTAAAAAACGAGCCGCGCTGAAGCACCCTATCAAGCAGCACTGACATCTACACACGCCGCTGGCCACTCAATTGGGATTGACTGTACCGGGCACCTTTGAAATTATTTGGGAATTTTAACGGGTATAAAATGGCTGTCTACGGGCCTGCTACCCGACAAAAACTACTGCAGCTTCACTGAAATATGAAAGAGCTAATTTGGCTGGTCGCAATGAACCAAACCACATCAGCTGTCATTTTGTTTTACTGGGAAATAAAAAAAACCCTCGCTAGAGTACGGCAGCATCTAGAGCCAGGGAGATATAGACAGACAGCAGACAGGGGGAGAGAGAGAGAGAGAGAGAGAGAGAGAGAGAGAGAGAGAGAGAGAGAGAGGGAGGGAGGGAGGGAGGGAGGGAGGGAGAGAGAGAGAGAGAGAGAGAGAGAGAGAGAGAGAGAGAGAGGGAGAGTGAGAGAGAGAGAGAGAGAGAGTGGGAGGGAGGGAGGGAGGGAGGGAGGGAGGGAGGGAGGGAGAGAGAGAGAGAGAGAGGTGGGAGGGAGGGAGAGAGAGAGAGAGAGAGAGAGAGAGAGAGAGAGAGAGAGAGAGAGAGAGAGAGAGAGAGAGAGAGAGAGAGAGAGAGAGAGAGAGAGAGAGAGAGAGAGAGAGAGAGGGAGGGAGGGAGGGAGGGAGGGAGGGAGGGAGGGAGGGAGGGAGGGAGGGAGGAGAGAGAGAGGAGGAGGGAGGGAGGGAGGAGAGGGAGAGAGAGAGAGAGAGAGAGAGAGAGAGTGGGAGGGAGGGAGAGAGAGAGAGAGAGAGAGAGAGAGAGAGAGAGAGTGGGAGGGAGGGAGGGAGAGAGAGAGAGAGGGGGGAGGGAGGGAGGAGGGAGAGAGGGAGGGAGGGAGGGAGGGAGGGAGGGAGGGAGGGAGGGAGGAGGGAGAGAGAGAGAGTGGGAGGGAGGGAGGGAGGGAGAGAGAGAGAGAGAGAGAGAGAGAGAGAGAGAGAGAGAGAGAGAGAGAGAGAGAGAGAGAGAGAGAGAGAGGAGAGAGGGAGGGGAGAGGAGGAGGGAGGGAGGGGGAGGGAGGGAGGGAGGGAGGGAGGGAGGGAGGGAGGGAGACTCTATCTAGCTTGACGATGAGATAATTTTACACCAAGGCATCTTGTAGTAACATAAAGAATCTCCAAGTTTGAATATAGCTGGAGCGCCAAGTGACGTTGCCTAAGGTCGTGCTGGCATGCCGTTGTAAAGGTATTATATAAGGGGTGTTATATCAGATTAGATATTTCCCGGTCAAATATATGTTTTATATTCAACCGGACCCGGCATTGTAGAAACATAGCAAAATAACAGCAACACCACAACAAATAACACCACAACAAAGACACCAGAACAAGAGGTGTGTTTGTCTTCAGTTCTCCGCCGGCAGAGGCCAACTCAACGTGGCGGTGTGTACTCAACGTGGCGGTGTGTACTCTGTCGGTGAGAGACTCCGGCCCGCTGCGGTTACGTTCGGTGCAATGACGAGTCGACAGCGATGGAACGTGACGATGAGTCGACAGCGATGGAACGTGACGATGAGTCGACAGCGATGGAACGTGACGATGAGTCGACAGCGATGGAACGTGACGATGAGTCGACAGCGATGGAACGTGACGATTAGTCGACAGCGATGGAACGTTACGATGAGTCGACAGCGATGTGGCGAGGCACAGCCTGAGTTAGTAGTGATCCGGTCTACGGGTGATACGGTCTTTCACCTCTGCTTCAGTTTGCACTTACTGCGTCTGACCCAAGGTCGTTGTGCGCAGCGTCAGGTTGGCACGACCTGACGTCACAACATTAACGACACTTTATCCGTCTAATCTGAAGCTGAAGTAAACTAATTATCTTGCGTGCATTCACACAGAGGTGGAGTATTTCTTTTCGGGGTACCCTTGTGTGAGTTCATTACTGAAGACAGCAACGATTATCTATTAAGCAGTTCCTGCATTGTAGTTAATTTGTACAACGATAAGAATGGAGATGCCTCATTTCCCCCCATAGTTTATAAATCGATGCTGGAAATGTCTAGGGTTAGCGTAAGAGTATGGATGTAGTAATTGGAACTGCTATTTTTAACATCAATTCAGGATCATTTACTTGTATGGTAAGACTCTCTACATGACAGGTATCTACGATACATCCCGGTGATACCC